>SJYV01023976.1:1289525-1392805 GCA_006410875.1 Neotragus pygmaeus | reverse complement strand
GTTTTTGCTTTGGCTCCATCCCTTCATTCTTTCTGGAGTTATTTCTCCACTGATCTCCAGTAACATATTGGGCACCTACCAACCCAGATAGTTCCCCTTTCAGTATCATATCATTTTGCATTTCCATATTGTTCATGGGGTTCTCAAGGCAAGAACACTGAAGTGGTTTGCCATTCCCTTCTCCAGTGGACCACATTCTGTCAGACCTCTCCACCATGACCCTCCTGTCTTGGGTGGCCCCACACAGTATGGCTTAGTTTCATTGAGTTAGACAAGGCTGTGGTCCATGTGATCAGATTGATTAGTTTTCTGTGATTATGATTTCAGTGTGTCTGCCCTCTGATGCCCTCTCGCAACACCTACCATCTTACTTGGGTTTCTCTTACCTTGGACGTGGGGTATCTTGTGGTATCTTGGGGTACCTTGGACTTGGGGTATCTCTTCAGGGCTGCTCCAGCAAAGCACAGCCACTGCTCCCTACCTTGGACGAGGTCACCCCTCCTGATCTTGAACGTGGAGTACCTCCTCTAGGCCCTCCTGCACCCACGCACCCGCCGCTCCTTTGACATGGGGTTGTTCCTCTTGGCTGCCACCCCTGACCTCAGGCGTTCATTATTAGAGAAATGCAAATCAAAACTACAATGAGATATCAACTCTCCCTGGTCAGAATGGCCACCATCAAAAATCTATAAGCAATTAATGCTGGAGAGGGTGTTGAGGAAAGAGAACCCTCTTGCACTATTGGTGGGAATGTAAATTGATACAGTCACTGTAGAAGATAGTATGAAGATTCCTTCAAAAACTAGGAATGAAACTACCCTATGATCCAGCAATCACATTACTAGGCACATACCCTGAGGAAATCAAAATGGAAAAACACACGTGTACCCCTAATGTTCACTGCAGCACTATTTACAATCACTAGAAATGGAAGCAACCTAGATGTCCATTGACAGACCAATGGATAAAGAAGCAGTGGTACATATATACAATGGAATATTACTCAGCCATAAAAAGGAACACATCTGAGTCAGTTCCAATGAGGTGAATAAACCTAGAGCCTATTACATAGAGTGAAGTAGTCAAAAAGAGAAAGATAAATATCATATACTAACACATATATATACGGAATCCAGAAAGATGGTACTAATGAAAATTTTGCAGGGTAGCTAAGAGTCAGACATGACTGAGTGACTTCACTTTCACTTTTCACTTTCATGCACTGGAGAAGGAAATGNTCAAAAAGAGAAAGATAAATATCATATACTAACACATATATATACGGAATCCAGAAAGATGGTACTAATGAAAATTTTGCAGGGTAGCTAAGAGTCAGACATGACTGAGTGACTTCACTTTCACTTTTCACTTTCATGCACTGGAGAAGGAAATGGCAACCTACTCCAGTGTTCTTGCTTGGAGAATCTTAGGGACGGGGAACCTGGTGGGCTGCCGTCTATGGGGCTGCACAGAGTCAGACATGACTGAAGCAACTTAGCAGCAGCAGCAGCAGCAATAGAGACAAAAACATAGAGAACAGATTTATGGATACAGTGGTGGGGCAGGGAAGGAAAGAGAGGATGAGATGTATGGAAAGTGTAACATGGAAACACATTACTATATGTAAAATAGATATTCAATGGGATTTTGCTGTATGACTCAGGGAACAAACACAGTGTCTCTGTAGCAAACTGGAGGGGTGGTATGAGGAGGGAGATGGGAGGGAGGTTCCAGAAGGAGGGGAGATATGTATACCTATGGCTGATTCATGGATTCATGTTGATGTTTGGCAGAAACCAACAAAATTCTGTAAAGCAGTTATCTTCCAATTAAAAAATCAATCAATAAAAATTAATCATATTATTTTAGTATAGTGGGTAATTGTTTTCCTTGGCTATGTTGTGATTTGAAATATAAACGCATGTTGTTGGGGCTTCCAAGTTTGCCATACAGAAGCTGTCTTGAGCCAAGGTATGACTCAAGTCTCCCATCCCTTTTCTTCATTTAAATATGAGAAATTTCTCTCATAAGGTACACAGTGACATCACCTGGTCTTCATTTAGCTGAAATGCCTCACCTCTACATTAAATCCTCAACTGTTCTTTATTTTTACACTAGCCTGTAATCAGGAAACTAGTTCATTATGTTACTTGCTGGCAGGAATTTGTTTCACATTGTCAAATCAATCTCATTTATTAGTTAATATAAGAGACAAATTGCATGCTATGGAAATTTTTTTTTTTAATTATGGGGCTAGCGCACGAGGTGGGAGCTGCANAGTTCATTATGTTACTTGCTGGCAGGAATTTGTTTCACATTGTCAAATCAATCTCATTTATTAGTTAATATAAGAGACAAATTGCATGCTATGGAAATTTTTTTTTTTTTTAATTATGGGGCTAGCGCACGAGGTGGGAGCTGCAGCAGGTCAGCCTCGCTCAGCCTTCAGTGCCCTGCACTGCCCAGGAACAGCTAGGATCTGCCGGAAAAATATTTAATTGAAAGCAATCATTCCAAAGAAAACTTGCATGTTTCTAAGTGGCAAAATAGTTCAACTTGAGTGTAACTGAGAATAAGAGACAAGAATTTCTGTTTTGATTTTAGAACACTTAAGGTCTGGCTACTGACCTTTTTATTTATTTTATTTTATATATCTTTGGCTGTGCGAGGTCTTTGAAGTTGCTCGAGCTTTTCTCTAGTTGGGTGAGCAGGGGTTACGCTCTGGTTGGCGCATGACTTCTCGTTGCCGTGGCTTCTCTTGTTGCACAGCACAGGGTCTAGGGCATGTCGGCTGCAGTAGGTGTGCTCCTGAGCTCTGGAGCACAGGCTCAACAGTTGTGGCACACTGGGCTTATTAGCTCTGCTGCATGTGGGATCTTCCCAGATCAGGAACTGAACTCGTGTCTCCGGCATAGGCAGGCGGATTCTTTACCACAGAGCCACCAGGTAAGCCCTTGGCTGCTGATCTAACATCAGGCAAACATGCTTCCAATGCATTAAAACTTAAATGTAGTCACTTAAAATGACTCCTTATGGCTTCTATAAAGACAAATGGAGAAGTAGGAATTAAAACTGCATGATGCTGTTTCAGGATAAAGTGGTTGTCTAGATGATAACTAATATGTTTATAGTAATTTTTAAGATCATTATTTAAAAGAAAATATAGACAAAGAATTTGTAGGGAACACGTGAAATTGAAACAGTAGGTGACAGTAAAAATGCTAATATGTAAAATTCAGTTCTACTGTTCTATAATAGCCAATATCAGGAGTTTTCTGTAACTAGAAACTGGGAGAAAGCATATGCACTGATCAAAAACTATATATTTTTTTGACAATAAATGATTAAATGAAAAAAGGAAGAGAACTTAAAGACCCCCATTAGTCTAAGCCCCCTAGTTGAGAAACATTATTTCATATGAAAAGAATCAAGGTTTACAAATTCTGATACTGTCTGGTGACCTGTTCATTTATCATCCGATTTCATTGTCCTTTCCTCTGTGTCCTCTGCTGTCTTATCCCAGGGCCAAAGTGTACTTTTAACAAGATCCTTGCTATTGCTCACAGAGATTTTAGGCTTTGCAACTACACATGCAAAGTCTACTCTAAGTGCTGAGCTAAGAAGACTTGGCTGTCCTGTAACAAATGCTATAAAGGAATAAATACCAGCTATAGGGCAGGATCACATTCGTCCACGTTGGTTTCTGTTAATTATGTTAGTTGTTTACCCTGTGACCTCCTCTTGGAGCTAGAGGATTGTGTGTGTGTGTATGTGTTCAGTCGTGTCTGACTCTTTGTGACCCCATTTACTGTAGCACACCAGGCTCCTCTGTCCATGGAATTTTCCAGGCAAGAGCACTGGAGTGGGTTGCCATTTCCTCCTCCAGGGGATCTTCCCAACCCAGGGATGGGGGACGAGCATGTCTTGAAGCTCCAACGTTGGTAGGTGGATTCTGCACCACCTGGGAAGCAATAAGAGATTTTATTGTTCCCCAAATGAAAAATACAAAAGAACCAAAGAAGTACATTAAGTCCTTGCCTTTTAAATGTTGTAAAAGTCTCAACNACGAGCATGTCTTGAAGCTCCAACGTTGGTAGGTGGATTCTGCACCACCTGGGAAGCAATAAGAGATTTTATTGTTCCCCAAATGAAAAATACAAAAGAACCAAAGAAGTACATTAAGTCCTTGCCTTTTAAATGTTGTAAAAGTCTCAACTGAAACACTGAGCAAGTTCATCATCCCTTTTGCTCCCTGCAAGGTGGGGGGGGGGGTGGTCTTGGACACAGTTGGAGTAAAGTTAGAGGACAACCAGAGAGCAAGATGCTGGTGAGGTGCTCTGAACAGGTTTGCCCTGCCCTGCTTCCCTGCTTTGTTGTTAGTTCCAACACTGGGGAGTGGATAGCTAATAGGATAATTTTCCCAACTATGAGAAGCCCAGAGCAGAGGAGCCAGGTCCTCTGTTTTCTCTCCCGAACCCTAGAAAGTGCTCATTCAGCAGCAGCATCCCATAACAATCTGAGTTAGGCAACAGAGCTGGGGTTGCCAAGGGGCTGGGATGTGGGGAAGGATGGATTGGGAGTTGGGGTTAACAGATGCAAACTGTTATGTAGAATAGATAAACAAGTTCCTACTCTATAGTGCAGGAACTGTATTCAATGTCCTGTGGTAAGATATAATGGGAAAAATATGAAGAGGAATGTATATATACATATATATGTATATATGTGTCTATCAGTTCAATCAGTTTAGTCACTTAGTCATGTCCAATTCTTTGTAACCCCATAGACTGCAGCACCCCAGGCTTCACTGTCCATCACCAACTCCCAGAGCTTACTCAAACTCATGTCCATCGAGTTGGTTATGCCATGCAACCATCTCATCTTCTGTCATTTCCTTCTGTACCCACCTTCAATCTTTCCCAGCATCAGAGTCTTCTCCAATATGTCAGTTTTTTGCATTGGGTGTCGAAAGTATTAAAGCTTCAGCTTCAGCATTAGTGCTTCCAAAGAATATTTGGGAGTGATTTTCTTTAGGATTAACTCATTGGATCTTCTTGCAGTCCAAGGGACTCTCAAGCGTCTTCTCCAACACCACAGTTCAAAAGCATCAATTCTTCAGTGTTCAGCTTTCCTTATAGTTCAATTCTCACACCTATACATAACTACTAGAAAAATCATAGTTTGACTAGAAGGACCTTTGTTGGCAAAATAATGTCTCTTTTTAATATGCTGTCTAGGTTGGTCATAACCTTTCTTCCAAAGAGCAAGCATCATTTAACAGCATGGCTGTAGTCACCATCTGCAGTGATTTTGGAGCCCCCAAAATAAACTCTTTCAGTGTTTCCACTGTTTCCCCATCAATTTGTCATGAAGTGATGGGACCAGATGCCATGATCTCAGTTTTGTGAATGTTGAGCTTTAAGCCAGCTTTTTCACTCTCCTCTTTCACTTTTATCAAGAGGCTCTTTATTTATTCTTCACTTTCTGTCATAGGGTAGTGTCATCTGCATATTTGAGGTTATTGATATTTCTCCTGGCAATCTTGATTCCAGCTTGTGATTCATCCAGCCTGGCATTTCACATTATGTACTCTGCATATCAGTTAAATAAGCAGGGTGACATATACAGTCTTGATATACTCCTTTCCTGATTTATAACCAGTCTGTTGTTCTATGTCCAGTTCTAACTGTTGCTTCTTGACCTGCATACAGATTTGTCAGGAGGCAGGTCAGGTGGTCTGGTATTCTTGTCTCTAGAAGAATTTTCCATAGTTTGTTGTGATCCACACAGTAAAAGGCTTTGATATAGTCAATAAACCAGAAGTACATGCTTTTCTTGAACTCTCTTGCTTTTTTGATGATCCAATGGATGTTAGCAATTTGATCTCTGGTTCCTCTGCCTTTTCTAAAACCAATTTGAACATCTGCAAGTTTATAGTTCATGTACTGTTGAAGCCTGGCTTTGATAATTTTGAGCATTACTTTCCTAGTGTGTGAGATGAGTGAAATTGTGCAGTAATTTGAACTTTCTTTGGCATTGCGTTTCTTTGGGGTTGGAATGAAAACAGACCTTTTTTAGTCCTGTGGCCACTGCTGAGTTTTCCAAATTTGCTGGCATATTGAGTGTAGCACTTTCACAGCATCACCTTTCAGGATTCAATTCCAGTTGAAATAGCTCAACTGGGATTCCATCACTCCCACTAGCTTTGTTTGTAGTGATGCTTCATAAGGCCCACTTGACTTAGCATTTCAGGATGTCAGACTCTAAGTGAGTGATCACACCATCATGGCAATCTGGGTCATTAAGATCTTTTTATATAGTTCTTCTGTGTATTCTTGCCACCTCTTCTTAACATCTTCTGCTTCTGTTAGGTCCATACCGTTTCTGTCCTTTACTGAGCCCATCTTTACATGAAATGTTCCCTTGATATCTCTAATTTTCTTGAAGAGATCTCTAATCTTTCCCATTCTATTGTTTTCCTCTATTTCTTTGCATTGATCGCTGAGGAAGGCTTTCTTATCTCCCCTTGCTGTTCTTTGGAACTCTTCATTCAAATGGGTGTATCTTTCCTTTTCTCCTTTGCCTTTTGCTTATTTTCTTTTCTCAGCTATTTGTAAGGCCTCCCCAGACAACCATTTTGCACTTTTGCATTTTGCGGGGGCAGGAGGGGGGGGATGGTCTTGATCAGTGCTTCCTGTACAATGTTACGAACCTCTGTCCATAGTTCTTCAGGCACTCTGTCTATCAGATCTAACCCCTTGAATCTATTTGTGTATATGTATATAGGAGATATACAAACTGAATCACTTTGTTGCACAGTGGAAACTAGCACAGCATTGTAAATCAACTATACTTTAAGAAAATAAATTAAAAATGAATTGAGATGGCTGCATGGGGAGCAGGGCTGGAGAGTCTCTGGTAGTCACAGCAGCTTTCCCCCAACCCATTTAGCAATAAAAAGGATTCAGAAGAAGTTGAGAGGAAAGCAGAATTTTTCCGTACCCCAGGAAAAGCACAGAAACCAGCTAAATGCAAACTGGTGAACCAGAAGTTGTTATATCAGTTCCAAAGGGATGTCATCAAAAGATCTCAGAGGATCTCTCTCTCATGGAGAATGTGACCTCTTAGAAGATGCTGGCATTAAGTGTTGATGCCATAGATAGCCAGGTAAGACAATGGCCATGGTAATGAATGTCAATATGGACAGGTATCTAACAAGTAGATGCCTCCCCTGATGCTGTGATGACACCTGAGCCCCAACATAGATACCACCTCAGGAAAAGGAAGGCAGAGGACAATCCCCAGTGACTGACACTGGGATGACTACGTGTATCTAGAACTGACTGATCATATTTTAAATTATTTTTCAGCATCTAAATATGGCAGAAATTCAAAAGAATTGAATCATAAATTGAATTAATGAGTTCTCTTCTATAAAAATATTTATCAAAGAAATATATCCTGAATGAAGGCAAAAAGGTACTATCTCTCTGGGCAAGATGGCGGGGTGAGGGGGGTCAGGGGGACAAGACTGGTATGAATTTGGGGCAGGTGCACTATAATTAATATAGATACAGTTCATCATGTAGTTCATGAGAAATCTATGGTTGTAAAAGCTATGTCTGTAATTCACACTGTCCAGTTCAAAAATGAACTGGAAAGAAATACTGCAATAAAACTTGACTATGCTAAGGTTTATAAACTTGGTGACCTATATTGTCCTCCACCATATTTCCTTTGTTAGGGCTTTCCAGGTGGCACAGGGGTAAAGGATCTGTCTACCAATGCAGGAGAGCAGGAGATGAGAGTTTGATCCCTGGGTCGGGAAGATTCCCTGGAGTAGGAAATGGCAACCCACTGTAGTATTCTTGCCTGGGAAATCCCATGGACAGAGGGGCCTGGTGGGCTGCAGTCTATGAGGTTGCAAAGTGTCTGACATGACTGAGGATGCACACACGCATGCTGCCTTTGTTGCCTGCCCTGGAACATCACGATAATGTGACGGCTCTATGCTGAACAGTGCCGCAGCGATGGATGCCGCTTCTCGTTGGTAGCTGGTAATGAGTCTCGCCTTTTCATACTGTTCGTGGCCGTCTCAAAGCAAGAATACTGAAGTGGTTTGATGTCCCCTTCTCCAATGAACCACATTTTGACAGAGCTTTCCACCATGACTCGTCTGTCTTGGGTGGCCCTACATGGCATGGCTCATAGTTTCATTGAGTTAGACAAGGCTCTGGTCCATGTGATCAGTTGACTCCAACACTTTGGCCACCTGATGCGAAGAACTGACTCATTGGAAGAGACCATGATGCTGGGAAAGATTGAAGGTAGCAGAAGGTGACGACAGAGGATGAGATGGTTGGATGGCATCACCAACTCAATGGACATGAGTTTGAGCAAGCTCCAGGNAGATGATGACTGAAGAATTAAATAACAGACATGAATGAAGTCAGAATTTCTCTTAACAAGCTGGGGGTATACTTTCAAAGCAATAGCAGGGAATTAATTTCACAGTTCATTACCTTAGTAGTAGCTGTAAGGTTATTCTCATTTTTGAATGATGAAAATTTAACCTCTAGTACTGAGACAGGGTCTACAATAAATGTAAAAGTTGACATAGTGTTGGATTGAATCTACATTTTACCAGAAATTAATCATTTCTAAGTAATGTCCAATTTATACAGTGAATGTTTGAAAGTAAACTGCTGACTACAACTAGATTTTGCTGTAGCACACATTCCATATAACCTGTTCAAAATAAACTCTTTTTTCTTAAAAAAAAAAAAAAAAGATGCCATCTGAGAAAATATCTGGGTTTCTAAATTTTGCTCACTTCAATATAAAACTATTGAATTAAGATTTGAATTAAGAATGGTTTCAATTTAGCGTTTGCTCTGAGCTTCCTGTGTACATTAGTGCCTGCAGAGATTTTCTCAGGTAGATAAAGTTTACAGAACAGGATTATTTGAAAGCATTAATCATTTCAAGCCTATTAACCACAAAATGCAAATCTGAGAAATATTTTGGGCATAACATTTCATAAACACCCTATTCAAAAAGATAAATTTGTCAAATGATAACAAGACATGATAACTAAAGATCATAATGCTAAGAAAGGAATTAAAGCTCATGAATAAATCAGAAATGAATAATTTTTACATGTCTTAGCAAGGAACAGATTTAATTTCAAATTTTACTTGTGAGTAACATAAATATAGACATGAGCAAAACTGTAAATGTAGAGTTACATTTAGAATTACATAAACTGAAACCAGCAGCCAGCTGGAAAAACAGGCACTCCCAGGACCCCAGAAGCCTCCCTGAAGTTCCCATCTACCCCTCTCAGAGTACTCATTCTCCTAGCTTCTATCACCATAGATTAGTTTTGCCTGTTCCATTCTTTTGTGTCTGTCTTCTTACGCTTAATATTATATTTGTGAGATTCAGCAGTGATTTTGTGTGTAGTTACATGTTGTGTATTCTTGTTGCTTTGTTCCTCTATTATATAAATATGCTATGACTTTTTATCCAGTCTACTGTTGATGGATGTTGTGATGTTTTCAGTAGGGGGACTTTTATGAGGAGTGCTGTAAATGAATATATTCTTGTGTGTCTTTTGATAAATATATGTACACGTCTATGTTGGGTCTATTCCTGTGAGTGGAATTACTGGATCATGTGGTATACATATGGGCTTCCCAGGTGGTACTATGATAAAGAACCTGCCTGCCTATGCAGGACACCTAAGAGATGCACGTTCAATCCCTGGATTGGAAAGATACCCTGGAGGAGGGCAGGGCAACCCACTCCAATACTCTTGCCTGGAGAATTCCATGGACAGAGGAGCCTGACAGGCTGCAGTCTATCGGGTCACACAGAGTTGGAAAGGACTGAAGCAACTTAGCATACATGCACAGCATACATATATTCAGCTGTAGAAGATACTGCCAAACACTTCGCAAAGCACTGGTACCTTTATGTCCAGCTGCTGCATCAATAGAGCCCCAGATGCTGAGTGTATCCTTATTAACATTTGCCTTTCTTCTCCTACTTCTTCCTTTTCTCTGTCAGAAGAAGACAGTCTTCTCTGTCTTCTCCCCCTCCTTCTCCTGCTTCTATCCCCTCTTCCTTCTTTCTCTTCCTTTCCCCTTCCTCCTCTCTTCTCTTTCTGTTCCTCCTTCTCCTTCTCTTTCTCTTCTCCCTCTCCTATCACCCACCCTAGCACTCCTCCTCGTCTTCGTCCTTCTTTTTTACCCTTTCTGTCTGGTGGATGTCTACTGGCAACATATCATGGATATAATTTGCATTTCTTGGTATCTGAACTTGAGCGTGTTTCACATTTGGAGATTCCCTTTTGTGAAACACCATTTAGCAAAATTGTGTTACCTATCTTTTTTCTTATAGATATGTAGCTCTTTGTAGATTTTGGATATGAGCCCTTTGTCATATACATGTATTTCAAATATGTTCTCCTGCTTGAAAATTACTATTAAATATGTGATATATATTTTAATTTTAAATACTCTATGAGAAAACAAATTTTCTTTTTCAGTCCTAATTGGCTAAAAGTTTATCATAAAAGAGCATTACATTTTATTAAGTGCCTTGCATCTTTCCAGTTGAACATATGCTTTTTCTCCTTTATTCTGTTAAAGTGGGTGAGATATTATATACTGATTGCATTTGAAATGGTAAAGTAATTTCAAGCTCTGGAAACAAACTCAACTTGTCCTTTTCTTTACACTTCAGAATTTCATTTGCTAATATTTTGCTTAAAGTTTTTGCATCTACTGAGAAAGACTGATCCATAATTTTCTTTTCTTTTGGTGTCTTTGCCCAGGATTAATGTCCTCATAAACATGCCAGTAAATATTCTCTTCTTTTCTCTTCTCTGGAAAAAAATTCTAAGATTAATTATTTTTGTTTCCTAAAATGTTTGGAAGAATTCATGCGTGAATTCAGCTGGATCCAGAATTCTCTTGTGGGATGTTTTTAAATTGCAGATTTAATATCTTCAATAAATATAATTTTTTTTTACTTTTGGTGTCATTTGGGGGAAATTGTATATTGACATAAATTATATATAATGTCTTTTTATGATTTTAGTTATCAGTAATATCCATAATGTGGTCTCTTTTCCATTCCTGATATTGTAATTTGTGTTTTTGTCTCCTTTTTCTTGACTTGTTTTCTTAGGACTTTATTCTTTTCATTAGTCTTCAAAGAACCTCCTTTGGATTTATTGATTATTTCTATAGTATACCAGTTATAGAGCATTGTTACTTTATTAATTTTTCTCTCTTTATTATTTCTTTTTTCTATTTCCTATAATTTGCTATATTTTTAACCTCTCTTTATGGGTACTATTAATTTAAACCTTTTGCCTATTTGAATATGTGCATTTAACACAATAAATTTCCTTAAAGAGCAGTGGTAGCAGCAGCCCACATGTCTTGATATGCAATATCTTTACTAACCTTTAGTTTAACATATTTTCCAGTTTCTACTGTAATACATTCTTGATCCATATTTAATTTCTAAGTATTTGGAGATTTTTAATTTATCTTTTGTGGTTAATTTTGAGCTTAATTCCACTGTGTTATGAACATAACATATGAATCATACTTTGTATAATTTTTATATTTAAAAAGTTTTTGAGGCATTGATGGCTCGGTTGGTAAAGAATCTGCCTGCAATGAGGGAGACCTGGGTTCAACCCCTGGGTCATATATACATATATATATGTATGTATATATAAGGAAAAGTTTGTAAATCTGTTTGTTCAAATCTCTGTGTCCTTTCTGATTTTTAATCAATTACTTAGAAACTCCAGCTAATATTTTCTGTTATGTTTATATATTTATCTATTTATCCTTTATTTAAAAGGAATTTTTTAAGTTTTATTTCTACCACCACATGAACAGACTCAGAGTATCCTACTGGAGAATGAGTATTTCGCTGTCATTCCAGCTAAGGACTGAGACATGTAAGTGAATCCAGGCATAAACAGATGATCCTGGTCCATACTAGAATGACCACCCAGTTGTTCTCAGTCTAAATTGGTAACTGCAGACTCCTGAGCTAGGAAAATATTTTGTTGCTTTAAGCCACTAAGTTTTTGGTTGCTAAGTTATGAAGCAATGAGAGTGAAAGTCTCTCAGTCGTGACTCTTTGTGACCCATGGACTATACAGTCCATGGAATTCTCCAGGCCAGAGTACTGGAGTGGGTAACCTTTCCCTTCTCCAGGGTATGAAGCAATAGGTAAAATTAATTAGCAAAGTTTTGTAATGTGGGGGCCATGTCAGTATTTCCTTCCTGGGTCTGACTTTCTAATTGGTCTCCTGGGGCATGTTGGAATGTAGTTAAACATCTGAAAGCAATGAGAGGTGGTATAGATGGAACATGAGGAGACTTTGAGCAAGAGCTATTTCAGACAGAGCATGAGAAGAGGATTGTATTGTCAAAGAATGATCAGTAGAGTTGGGAGGATTCAGAATCATCTCGTTCACCATTCTAATTTCCATGGTTCCATTCTATCTCAGTCTATGCTCTGCTTTCACACGAAGTTGTAAGACAGTTTTCCAAACAACATAATGACATTCCACATTTGAGTTTTGGTATATTTTTCTTGAGACAAAGAAATTATCTTATGATAATCTGAGAAACTTCCTGGTTCTCTGATCATATCTTGATGTAAAAACTTATAACATTGAGCACTGAATTTCCTTTCTTTAAGCTTCAAATATATTAGAAGCATCCAACCCTCAGTACCTCTCTTGTATTTCTTGTGCCTTTCACACAGTGCTCTGGAAGTAGTCCCTATCTGCCAAAAGTGCTAACACTTACTGCATACAGCTTTAACAACGGTTTAAGTAGCTTTTTGACATTGCATGTTGTGAATGATAAGTATTCCATTCCTTAATGGCAGTTGGATCTTCACTACCTTCCATCCACCAAATCAGAGAACCAGTCCCTATCAATTGAGGTACCTCCAGCGAAAAATCAGTAGAGTCAACTAAATCCATTCAAGCCAGTGTAAGCAGGAAGACATTCAGTGTAGGAAATTAGATGCTTTTTTAAACTTTGAAGGCTTAGGCTGAGCTTCTAGGAAGGACTCCTTAAATGATCTTCAAGAACTGATCTCTAAATGAGCTTCTACACTGACTACAAGCAGGAAGCTCAGAGAAGAAAAAGCTGCCATCACAACTACTGGTTCTAGAATGACTCCCACCCCTGCCCTCTTCCATGACATGGGCAAGTAAATGGATTCACTTACTCTCAGTACTCATAAAATCAGAGGTGGTCTTAAAAGACCAGCATCTTCTCTATCTGACAAAGAAATACTCCCATGACACTGTTTTCCAGGACTAACAGAGCAGAACTTTTCCCTTTCTAGATACCCTAGAATTTGAATCTTCTAAATCTCGTACAAACATATTTGTTGGCCTGAGCTCTGTGACTAGTTGAACTCCAAGGAATCAGGGACATTCAGCCCCTATTTTCTGACTGCACAATGTGTATCTGTGGCCCTATGGCATCAGCAACATTTGTGAGGGAACAGAAATAAGCAAGCCCATTGTAGAACCTGACACAAGGGCCAGGGATATGTTCGTGTTAACTGTTACTGTTATTGGCCTGGCATTGCTCATCATGGGAATAAACAGACTACAGAGCAAGGAAGCCTGAAGCTTCTTCAGGATAGAGTAGCAACAAACCTTTATTTTGTTTCTCTTTTAAAATTTTTTAAATTTAATTCTTACTCTTTTATTTATTTTATTTATACTTTTTGGCTGTGCTGCATGGCTTGTGAGATTTTAGTTCCCCGACCAGGGATTGAACCCATAGCCTTTGTATTGAAAGTGCAGAGTCAAAACCACTGTACCCCCAGGGAATTCTTTTTGTTATGAGTGTCATGCTCTGATAAAAGGCATTCCCAAAATAGTAATGCTGAAAGGGGGCAGTTTCATACTGTTTCTCTCTCATCATGAACTTCCTTCATAAATTAACTTCCCTATTGAAAAAAATTTTCACTTTCTGTCTCTCCTTTCCTTGTTTTCCCATTTCTGTTTCTTGGTTTTCAGCTCTCCCTCCAACTCTTTCTTGGCCTTTTCCTCCCTCTTTCTCTCTCTTTCATGACTTAAAGTTTTTATGTTATTAGAAACATTTTATTGTTTTTCTTCAGTAAAGCCTTTTGGATTTCACTAAAGTGAATTAATATTTGTAAAGCATTTAAAATAGTTCCACACACATAGTAAGCATTGNCCTGGACCCCCACTCCCCCTCACCATTCTCCTTCTCTTTCTCCCTCTTTTTTTTCTCTTCTTCTTCTCCTCCTCCTTCTTTTTCTCCTATTGTTCCAGATTATTTTAAAATTGCAATTTCTGTTTTAGGAATCTTTGTTCAGCAATTGTAATACATATTACAGCTGCAATATAAGAAATTATTTGTCTTGACTACATGTTCTCCTGGTTACTTTTTCTATTTCTCCTATTCTTGCATTTCTTGTATATCTGTCATTCTTATTCTTGGATTACATTTTTATTTTGGGTAATATTTTTCAGAGGGATCTGTGGGTGGCAAAATTTCTAAATTGCTTGCGTGTTCAAAATTATCTTCTTTTGTTTTCATACTTGAATGGCAATTCAGCTGGAAAAAATTTACAAATCCTTTTCCCTCAGAATATTTTGGTTATTTCTCCATGATTTTCTGACTTCTTCACTTGCCAATCAGATGTCTGGTTCCAGATTCATTATAACTCCTTTGTGATACTCCTTCCTTTCTACCTTCTCTTTTTAAAAAATTCCTTCCACCTTCTCTTTTTTAAAAGTTTGTAGAATTTTCTTTTTATCCTTGGAATTCATGAAAATCATCGGAATGTGTGTTTTCTTAATATTTGTGTAAAACATGTTAAACCCTTTTGATCTGCATATATGTCTTTCTTTAGCATATGGAAATTTCTCCCACTGTTTCTTTGATTTTATTTTTCTTTCCATGCTCTCGGTTCCCTCATTTTATTGGGTAAATATTTGAATGTGTATTTATCTGGATACAGCTCCAAGTTTATTAATTTCTCATAGGTTTTTTTTTTGAATTCTTTAAAAAGTCCTTAGCCCAAACTTCCAGGTTGCTAAGTGTACCTGTAGTCCTCTCTGTTTCTGTATTCAGTTCTTCTACTGAGTTGTTAGCAACCAGATTTTTAACTCCCAAGAATTACTTTGTGTTCTCTTGCATTAATTTTGCTTCCCCTGATGATCTTTTTTAGTTCTCCCACTTATTGCCTTTTTTTCTGTTTTCTCAAATGGTGTCTGATTCTATAGTAAGTGGGCTGATGTGATGAGTGGGCTTTTTCTGAAGTCCAGAGAGGCTTATCTTTAAGTGTGAGACTGCATGTCCTCAGAGAAGCCAGAAATGACCTGGGACATCACACCACTCCTCCCTCTAGCCCCTTGGCTCATGCTGGGCACTTCCTACAAGTAAATCTATTGTCTAGAGAGGTATTTTTAGGACTTTAGACTGGGGTGAATGCTACAGGCAGTGACCTCAAAAGCAGATTCCCGTACCCTGTTACCAAGTCTAGTTCCATCTTCTTTATACCATACAGAAATTACCTCATATTCTGGTCTGCTAACATCAGCTTTTTGGTTTACTAGTGCTTCTAAGGATTTGGTTTTTATCCCTTCTATGGTTTTGAGGAGAGAGCAAGTAAGTAAGTAGTCTACCCATTTTTAGTTTTGCTGCTGCTGCTGCTGAGTCGCTTCAGTCGTGTCCAACTCTGTGCGACCCCATAGACGGCAGCCCATGAGCTCCCTCGTCCCTGGGATTCTCCAGGCAAGAACACTGAAGTGGGTTGCCATTTTTAGCTTTAAGGCACACCAATTCTCNGTTTTGCTGCTGCTGCTGCTGAGTCGCTTCAGTCGTGTCCAACTCTGTGCGACCCCATAGACGGCAGCCCATGAGCTCCCCCGTCCCTGGGATTCTCCAGGCAAGAACACTGAAGTGGGTTGCCATTTTTAGCTTTAAGGCACACCAATTCTCCAACCATTCTCATCCCAAAGATTTGCCCAATCTAAGCCATATGGATTGTATGGTTGATAAAGCTGAGCAGAAAAGACCTCTTATTATGTGCTTCTATTTACTGCTTTCTAATTATGGCTCCAATTTTGCATTTTTTTTCCCCAATTTCTAACTAATTCATGTTGAAAAAAATCATACAGTATGCTTCAACTGTATTATAAGGACATTATTGCTAAGTTGAGCCAGTCACAAAAAGACAAATATTGCATGATTCCACTTATATGAGGTGTCTAAAGTAGACAAACTCAGAGAGTGGTTGCCAGGGGCTGTGAGGAGGGAGAAAAAGTTGTGCAATGGATACTGAGTTTTAATTTTGCAAGATGAAAAATTGCTAAGATGGAAAATTTTACATGTTTGTTAACCACACACAAAAAACCAGAGCTTTAAATCACAGTTTGAGAGAAACTTTAAATGTAAATAATCCAGTAAGAGGGAAACGATTGGCTTAAATTTAACCATAGGTGTAAGAGACCAGTGTCAGGCCCTGTTCTAATAGCAGGTTTGCAGAGCAGGAAGGGCATCCCTAGTAGCTCAGTAGTAAAGAACCCACCTGCCAATGCAGGAGACTCAGGTTTAATCCCGGGGTCAGGAAAATGCCCTGGAGAAGGAAACGGCAACCCACTCCAGTGTTCTTGCCTGGGAAATCCTATAGATGGAGGAGTCTGGCAGGCTAGAGTCCATAGGATACGAAAGAGGTGGACACTACTTAGCAGCTAAAACAACAACAACAAAGGATGGCTGATAGCTTGATGCTGTGGGGCTTCTGAAGGGACAAGGTAGGCATAATGTGTTGCCAAAGTGTTAGACAAATGCTGACTGTTATCCTGGAAAGTCAATGGTTGGTCTGATGCTGACACTTGGAGATTGAGCAATACACGTTGAGTTGATAGATGACATTTTTGCAAAATTCCTTCAAGGAGTCAAAGGATGTTTGGAAAACGAATCCTATGGAATATTTTATGTCGTTCAGGAAGTTATGAGCTTCTTTTGAAGATTATGTTGTGTATATGAATGTGCTCTGAAAAGTTAAAAATATATAAGGTAAAGATTCATGGAGACAAAATCAGCAATATGAAATGGTTTTGACCTGCTTTTCCTTTTTAAGCCCCTTTAACTTCCCCTAGTCATCTAACTTGCTAAAAGCTAAATTTAAAAAGCCTCTGTGTTACAGGACAACTCTTCACACTGCTGTTCTAATAGCATGTTTCCAATTTCATGGCACTGACACCACACAGTATCAAGGGGAAGTTATGAAATATTAAAATTCCAAATGACGTAACTAATATATGAAAATTAAGAAATATTAATGTTATCTTTTGATGGAAGATCATGAAAGCAAAAACAGAACACTCAAATTTCTAAGCTGGAGCCTTATTTGGAGCAGGAGAATTTTTGTTATGTGAAGTTAATGATTTTAAACACCAAGTTCAGTTCAGTCACTCAATCATGTCTGACTCGTTGAGACCCCATGGACTGCAGCACATGAGGCTTCGCTGCCCATCACCAACTCCCGGAGCATACTCAAACTCATGTCCATTGAGTCAGTGATGCCATCCAGCCATCTCATCCTCTGTCGTCCCTTATCCTGCCTTCAATCTTTCCCAGCATTAGGGTCTTTTCTACTGAGTCAGTTCTTTGCATCAGGTGGCCAAAGCATTGGAGTTTCAGCTTCAGCATCAGTTCTTCCAGTGACTATTCAGGACTGATTTCCTTTAGGACTGACTGGCCCGATCTCCTTGCAGTCCAAGGGACTCTCAAGAGTCTTCTCTAACACTACAGTTCAAAAGCATCAGTTCTTTGGTGCTCAACTTTCTTTATAGTCCAACTCTCACATCCATACATGACTATTAGAAAAACCATAGCTTTGACTAGACAAACCTTGTTGCAAAGTAATGTCTCTGCTTTTGAATATGCTGTCTAGGGTCATAACTTTTCTTCCAAGGTGCAAGCATCTTTTAATTTCATAGCTGCAGTCACCATCTGTAGTGATTTTTGGAGCCTCCCAAAATAAAGTCTCTCACTGTTTCCATTATTTCCCCAACTATTTGCCATGAAGTGATGAGACCGAATGCCATGATCTTAGTTTTCTGAATGTTGAGTTTTACACCAACTTTTTCACTCTCCTCTTTCACTTTCATCAGGAGACTCTATTTCTTCTTCACTTTCTGCCATAAGGGTGATGTCATCTGCTTATCTGAAAGTGCAAACTAATCCAAAAGCCACTTTTTATTTCAGGAGGGTCTTGCTTAAGTGATTTTTTTGTCCTCCTATCTTCTCATTATTATGAATATTTGCTTATAAATGTATTCTCCCAAGTAACCAATATCAAAGTATTTGCAGATTTAGCATCTAGTGAGAGCCCTCTCTCTGGTTTGAAAGTGGCTTTGGCTCTTCACGGCAGAAAGAGAGAGAGAGCACACACTTGGATCTCTTCTTTGTATAAGGGCACCAATTCCATCATGAGAGTCTCACCCTCAGGACCTCATCTAAACTCAATTACCTCCTAACAGTTTTACGTCCAAATAAGCATCAGATTTGGAGCTAGAGCATCAATGTATGACTTTGGTAGGGGTAAAAACATTCATTCCATCACAGTGTGTGTGTGTGTGTNTGAGAGTCCCTTGGACTGCAAGGAGATCCAACCAGTTCATCCTAAAGGAGATCAGTCTTGCGTGTTCATTGGGAGGTCTGATGTTGAAGCTGAAACTCCAATACTTTGGCCACCTGATGCGAAGAGCTGACTCATTTGAAAAGACCCTGATGCTGGGAAATATTGAAGGTAGGAGAAGGGAACGACAGAGGATGAGATGGTTGGATGGCATAACCGACTCAATGGACATGAGTTTGGGTAGGCTCTAGGAGTTGGTGTTGGACAGGGAGGCTTGGGGTGCTGCAGCTCATGGGGTCACAAAGAGTCGGACACGACTGAGAGACTGAACTGAACTGAACTGAACATACACTTATATGCCTATACTTGTAATATACCTGTAATTACATAAACATAAATATTTCACAATTTTAGCACTAAAAGGGGCCTTATAGACTACCACATAGATAGACTTCCTAATTCTACATAAAAAGAAACAGCAACTGAAATCTTTTTTCACTAAGAGGGATTTGGGATACAATTCTACTCAGTTTTATATCCAGTCAAACTGAAAAAGTGATTTACCAAAGTCACAGTGCTATAAAAGTCAACATAGAATGGACTACATAGAGTNTACATAAAAAGAAACAGCAACTGAAATCTTTTTTCACTAAGAGGGATTTGGGATACAATTCTACTCAGTTTTATATCCAGTCAAACTGAAAAAGTGATTTACCAAGGTCACAGTGCTATAAAAGTCAACATAGAATGGACTACATAGAGTGGAAATCTGGGGGCAGGATGCTGGGAGGAGGTTTTGATACCAAACTTTCCTAAAGTCCCCAAACCATCCCGAGAGGAGAACAAGACTCACAGGCAAAATTCAGGATCAGTCAGTCAGAGGCACTTTTCAAGCCTTAATACAAGACTTTATTAAGCAGTCTTAGATGATATTTAATATTGAAGAACAATTATTTCTAGTATACATTTTTGTAGTACTATTGTGGGAAAGAAATATATACTCCCCAGGTTAATAGGACTATAAATTATATGAAAAGAGACTAACTGGACAACAGATGGTTCTGTTCTTAGGCCACAGGGGACAACAAGATACTGAGGAGGGGAAAACAAAAGCAACATTTTTTGGCCTCACAAACCTAATGACTGTGACCAAAATGTTCATATTTTTTCATAACACTGCTAAGGAGCCTAATTCCTTCCTGCATATTTTTCTGTAGATAGTGCAACAATAGCTTGGTGGTAGAAACTGTCATAAATTTATGCCTGTGGGCAAACTCCATTAGCATTTGACAGGTAGGAAGGATTTAGCACAAGCTATTTAATATGTGAAGAGAAGAAAGCCCAGAATCATCTCAGTGCTAGAAATCTACACCTCTTTCTTTTCCACCAGAGAGTTCCAGCCCTCTTTGATTTTCGGTTCTTGTGCATCGATTCAGTTTTTGGAACATGTGCATGCATTTCCTGGTTTACTCTAAGTAGTGGAAACTTAAAGGGAGAAATTGTAAACCTTACTTACCCCGACCTTTTGGGGTGACCTAAGAGGTTCTTTCTTGACAAGTTTAAGATAGAAAACTGCTGGAAGGATGAAAATCAGCATAGTGGCAGAAGAAGCCCCTGAGGAGAGACACGGGACAAGTCAGTCTTACTCAACAGGCAGAGATGCAAGGGCATACACTCAAAAGAAATCAAGTCTAAAACTACCCTTAGCAAAGCACAAAAAGCACTATAAGCTCATGGTTTATTGTTCAGTCACTTAGTCATGTCCAGCTCTTTGTGACCCCAGGGACTGCAGCATGCCAGGCTTCCCTGTCCTTCACTATCTCCTGGAGTTTACTCAGACTCATGTCCATTGAATTAATGATGCCATCCAGCCATCTCATCCTCTGTCACCCTCTTCTCCTGCCCTCAATCTTTCCCAACATCAGGGTCTTTTCCAATGAGTTGGCTCTTCGCATCAGAGGGCCAAAGTATTAGCCCGTGGATGTTTTTTCAAAACAAAATATATTTATAAAGAAAATTAAAATGCACCCAACATCATAGCTGCCTAGTAGGTATACTTCACACACGATAAACAACAAAAAGGCTGAGTGTTATAGATTGATAGGAAATTAGTAATATAAACACATACTAAGGAAGCTGAACTCCTCACACACCCTTCTGATCCACTTCTAACTTTTCAAGTTGCTTACATCTGTGTTTTTATATTGTTTTATAAAATTTTATATTGTACTTAAAATGTGAGTAAACCCTCAAATCAGCAGAATGGAAAATTAAACATATTAATGGGTCACCCAGTTAAGAGAAATAATATGTTTACAAAATCAATCTCCTCTTTCTCCAAAGATATCCTTTAATGCTCAGCTGATACTCACAGACCATTTAAGTAGAATCTACCTTTTTACCTCTTTTTTTTTTTTCTTGATGCAGAGTTAAGACCTCAGTCCAAACCCTGGGTTCACTCCAACATATGATTTGACTTCTATAGGGCTAAGTTGCATTGTTTGTCAGAAAAGGCAGCTAGATTATATGACCTATAAGGTAGGTTTTAGCACCAATATTTTCTGGTCCTGTCCATCAAGTCCAGTGTCACCTGGGAGGAAGGGATGGTGACCAACTGGAGCCCAGTTGGGCTACTAGGAATTCTAGAAACCTGAGATGGACTGGGATCCTTGACCTCCCATCACTGGTTCCCTGCTCTCCATTTAAGGACAGCTCGAGTTAACTAAATAAAAGCCTTTTGGAAACTTACCTATGAATCCAAAGATGTATTTTATAGTTGGCACAAGGATGACCAAAACATTATTAAGAGCAATAATTATGGCTGCAATCAGGAAATGCCTTATCCAGCTGAATGGTCTTTTGGGAAATAACAGTGTGATCACTGATGTGCGAATCTGCAACAGGAAAATTCAAAGGCAAGGTCAGTGCTTTGTGTTGTTTTTTTATTGAAAGTTCAGTTGCAATGTTATGTTAGTTTCAAGTACACGCAAATTGATTCAATTATACATATATATTTTACATATTTATACATGTACATGTATATTACATATATTTATACATATATTATACATATTCAATTATACATGTAATTATACTTATTTATGTATGACTATATACATTCTCTTTCAGATTCTTTTCCATTATAGATTATTATATGATATTGACTGCAGTTTCCTCTGCTACACAGTAGGTCCTTGTTAGTTATCAATTTTATATACAGTAGTATATATATGTTAATCCCAAACACCTAATGTATTTCCCCTCCTACACCCACTATCACCTTTGGGTCTCTGCTTTGTTTTCTTCTACTTTTTCAAATATTCTCATCCCTCTAAAGCATTTTCTTTGTTTTTCTTTTCCCCCAGAAAAGATCTTGATGCTGATATTTTTTCCAAAAATGTAAAAAATCATGATAGAGTACAGATAACATAAAATGTATCATCTTAACCATTTTAAAGACTCCAGTTCAGTGGTATTAGGTGCATTCGTATTGTTGTGTAAGTTTGATGCTGATTTTTGATGTTTGGGAGGGAATCACTTTTCCTTGGCAATCTATCTTGTGCTCACTTTCTCAGTTTTCAGAATTTTTTTCTTGAAAACAATCTCAGTCAGAAGGAGATAAAAGAACAGATAAGATATATAATTCAGAGACACAGAAAAACCCCTGTTGATTTCTAATTATGTCTCATCAGCCCAGATTAAGTATGAAGGGCAAGCACTGAATTTATTTGCATATGATTGTGAGCAGAACTTTTATCAACCTGGCATCTCTTAAATTCACACTTTATTTAACATTTTTACCACCTGGTATTTTAAGAAACATGATACTTTTTGTGTTTACTTCTTTCTCCGCCCCCATCACCTCCCGCCCTCCCAGTATAGATTATAAATGCACAAAAGGCAAAGGACAAGACCTAATAATCTTAACATTCCTCAGAGTTTCTATCTTAGTGTCTCACATGCAGAAGGCACCAATAAATATTGATGAATTGAACAGAACAAATCTTTCCCCTCCCTTCAGGATTCTTCTGAGATTTCAGTCCTATTGCAGCAGCTGAAATAAGTAGGTAAAGGGTTAGGGAGGCTCCAATTGTAGCATGAGCTCAAGTTACTCTGATGTAACTGGATGAAAAGATCCTTGTGGGTAGAGGGAGGGAGAGCCTTTTATGTTTGTACAGCTTAACAAAGTTGAAAATATTCTTATCTTTTGAATTTTTTATAAGACAATTTTGGACTTAGTGGAATTAGTTTATTGGCTTTGCAATAAATGAACACTTCAGTTAAGCTAGGACTTCTTATTTTTAGAAATGTGGAATTGGTTTTCACTTTAAACTTTTGCTTCTGAAGTCTCTTAATAGTGCGAAGATTGGAATTCACTGAAAAGAGAGAAAAGTAAAATATATTTTGAAGCACACATACAAATAACAAAAACTTTGAGTTGAATTGCCTCAGTGTCTAATGTAGCATTCTTTTCATGCCAGTCCACGAAAAATTAAAGCCATCTGTTTAGGTTTAAAAAGCAGTTTCATTTCCAGAATGGCAAATCTGCATAGTCTCTGGAAAAAGAGTGAGTTTGTAATGGATTTTAAAAATTGGATGAGTGAAAATTACACAACTCTGAAAAGTAGACTGAGGAAAACAAAAGGTTTGACTTTGTTTTTCCCAATAGTTTATTAATTCTATATTATGTCTGACAACTAGTGCTTATTCAATGCTGTCCAAACTTAACACGCTTAAAATAAGCTTTCTGTGGTTTTAAGGATTTATTTGTCTGAAAGTGATAAAGTTATAGCATAAACAAGTAGAATTCAGGTTATTTTCAGGCAGGGGGTCACATGTTTGCTTTTTAGTCCTTTGATGTAATAATGCCTTTAATTGTTTAAGCTAAGTTAGCAAGTCTATGTGTACTGGGTGTCTGAATGTAAATAAATACAGTTTCCTAAGATCTCATGGCTCTCAGAAACATTACAATTTGGCTTAATGATGTAAGAGTACGGAAAGTTTACAGGAATAATGGTTGAAGTAAACGGTGAAAGCTTGTGCTTCAGAATGAACAAGGAATAACAAAATCCTAAAAAGAACTGAAGGCGTATAGAGTTGCCCATGCNGGTCCTGACTTGGTAGCATGAGAAGGAAGCAGGATATTCGTTCAGGTCCACGGCGGATAAAGCAGGCCAGTTAACACCCAACCTTGGTCAGAGAAAAGCCAGGGGCTCCTGAATTTCGAGGGAGGAGAAAACCTAATTAGAATTGTCTCGTTTATGCTTCTGAATTTTGGTGCTGAAGAAGACTCTTGAGAGTCCCTTGGACAGCAAGGAGATCAAATCAGTCAATCCTAAAGGAAATCAACCCTGAGTGTTCATTGGAGGGATCGATGCTAAAGCTGAAGTTCCAATATTTTGGCCACCTGATACAAAGAGCTGACCCTTTGGAAAAGACCCTGATGCTGGGAAAGATGAAGGGCAAGAGGGGAAGTGAGCAACAGAGGATGAGATGGTTGGATGGCATCACAGACTCAATGGACATGAGTTTGAACAAACTTTGGGAGATAGTGAAGGACAGGGAAGCCTGGCAGGTTGCAGTTCATGGGGTCGCAAAGAGTCAGACACAACTTAATGAGTGAACAACAACATCAGCATCAATGGGAAGCCACTACTATCCTACAGAGACAGGGAGGGGCAGTGAGGAAAAAGAGGGCAACAGGGAGAGGAGGGCAGGAGAGAAATTAAGGATGAAAGAGGAGAGAAGAGAGGGGAGAACAGCGAGATATGGGGAGAGGAGAGAAAAATGGGGTGGGGGGAAAACAGAAATAAGAGGACAATAAGAGAGAAATGGAGACACAGACAGGCTTTAAAAAATCAGAGAAAGGGGGAGAAGAGCAAAAGGAAAAATCACTGAGAGAAGAGCCTGACAGCAAGAGAGGAGAAAGAGAAAGCATAAAAGACCTCCCCCACACACCACACACACACGCACACNAAGACAATTTTGGACTTAGTGGAATTAGTTTATTGGCTTTGCAATAAATGAACACTTCAGTTAAGCTAGGACTTCTTATTTTTAGAAATGTGGAATTGGTTTTCACTTTAAACTTTTGCTTCTGAAGTCTCTTAATAGTGCGAAGATTGGAATTCACTGAAAAGAGAGAAAAGTAAAATATATTTTGAAGCACACATACAAATAACAAAAACTTTGAGTTGAATTGCCTCAGTGTCTAATGTAGCATTCTTTTCATGCCAGTCCACGAAAAATTAAAGCCATCTGTTTAGGTTTAAAAAGCAGTTTCATTTCCAGAATGGCAAATCTGCATAGTCTCTGGAAAAAGAGTGAGTTTGTAATGGATTTTAAAAATTGGATGAGTGAAAATTACACAACTCTGAAAAGTAGACTGAGGAAAACAAAAGGTTTGACTTTGTTTTTCCCAATAGTTTATTAATTCTATATTATGTCTGACAACTAGTGCTTATTCAATGCTGTCCAAACTTAACACGCTTAAAATAAGCTTTCTGTGGTTTTAAGGATTTATCTGTCTGAAAGTGATAAAGTTATAGCATAAACAAGTAGAATTCAGGTTATTTTCAGGCAGGGGGTCACATGTTTGCTTTTTAGTCCTTTGATGTAATAATGCCTTTAATTGTTTAAGCTAAGTTAGCAAGTCTATGTGTACTGGGTGTCTGAATGTAAATAAATACAGTTTCCTAAGATCTCATGGCTCTCAGAAACATTACAATTTGGCTTAATGATGTAAGAGTACGGAAAGTTTACAGGAATAATGGTTGAAGTAAACGGTGAAAGCTTGTGCTTCAGAATGAACAAGGAATAACAAAATCCTAAAAAGAACTGAAGGCGTATAGAGTTGCCCATGCGTTCCTAAAATGGGCGACGACAAAGAGGGAGATGGGAGATTGCTGGTGGTGGTAGATGGTGAAAAAAAAAATGAAACTTGCTAGTCATTCCACATTGGAGAAGGAAATGGCAACCCACTCCAGTGTTCTTGCTTGGAGAATCCCAGGGATGGGGGAGCCTGGTAGGCTGTCGTCTCTGGGGTCGCACAGAGTTGGACACGACTGAAGTGACTTAGCAGCAGCAGCAGCAGTCATTCCACAGAAGAACACTACTGCCTTGCGGGGTGAGCCTGGAATCATGAGGTCCCCAGAAGCTCTGTTTACCTATGTCAGGACAGAGGTGACTCTGGCTTATTACTGACTTATCTCAGTGTCCTTTTCTCTACTGACACAAACTGATAAGAACCTGGAAATGTGGGTCAGATGCTGTGAGGACGAAAGGCCCCCCGAGTGATTCCAGACAAGTTCCATGCAGCTCTAGAGAAAACATTTCCAGATTCAATGTTCCGAACAGGAGCCTATTAGGAGGTACTGTGTTTTAATATGGGGGGTCAATGGGAAAGTCAGAAATGTGGAGGCCAACTGGAAAGCGGGAGACTTCATTCTCAACTCTCAAAAAAAAAAAAAAAATCCATTCTATTGCTTAGAAGTGAACCACAGTTCACTTTGCAGGATTGTGTAGGACAAAGTGTAAGAAATACCGATGGTCACTGTGCTATTCCAGACACAGAAACATCTGCCATATTTCTATGCCTACATCCATATTCACTTCAAAACAGGAAATCTGACGGCAACATAAGTGAAAAGAATGGTTTTACTAAAATAAAATGAAATAGAAGTAGCTAGAGGATATGAGAGATGATCTCTTTTTTTTCTTAAAAAGAAAAAGGTGCAGAGAGTAGAATTTGAGTCTTTGTGTTTTTTCTGTTTTTCATGAAAATGTGTGCATTTTATGCATAAAGAGAATCACAAGTTGAAAATGTCAGTTCCATAATAGACAACACAGCCCCATATCACCTTCTCCAGCTAAGAAAGAAAAAATGTTGAGCAGCTTGTAGAAAAACTAACCTTAATTCTCTTTATTTGTTCAATAAACACTTTGTGCCTTTTCTAAGAAGGAAAATGCTATATGGAACAAAGAAAGATAAAAAATGGAGAGATAAAAGGAAAACCCAACCACAACTGACAACAAAACCCTTGTTATCTCTTCTTGGGCTCCTAAGAAAAATGATCAACATATTTGTTGAAAAATGGAGAATACCAAAAATACCTAAAACTGATTGATTTTAATCCAGATTAAATCTAATCCATTTTAGGTTTTGCTTGTTTTATTATTTATGTGTGGGGATATCAAAACAAAGTAAATAAGCTTATTGGTCAAGAGTGTCTTAATTCAAAGAAGCTCATCAGGAGAACCATGCTATTTGACTCAGCATGTGTCATGTGGAAATTTTTGGTTCAAAATTGGAAGAAACAAAGAAATACAGCACAACCAATTTCTATCATTTCGGGAAAGAAATGACTAAAATGCAGCCTGAATATATTTGACTGGGGCAAGGAGGCCAAACTCACTTTTATGTCATCCAGCAAAACATGGAGGCTTGGTTCGGGTAGCCAAGATCCTCACTCAAACTGTAGTTCATGGCAGATGTTGGCAAGGGGAAGAGTCTATGTCTTTTTTTTGCTAGAAAAGGGAGTTCATACAACTTAAGAAAAGGCAAGCTTCATTTGGAGATGGTCTTCCTTAGCAAACATGGTTGAGCTCATCTTATGCCATTCACTGTACATACTCCTAACCTCTAGGGGAAAATGTGGACAATTATATAGACCACCTCAATGTAACACTGTAAGGGTGAGGCAGATTTACAAACAAAATGTTTCATAATTGCTAATGTTGAATGAAAATATATATTGAAGGATAGCAGTTAGTTATGCTTTCTGAAATTTGGTTCTAATGATCAAGTTTGGTTTTAATGGGTATTGGATGGGAAATGCTTCCAGACCACAATGGGAGATACATCTAATGGGAAATGTGTTGCCATTCTTGATGGACAGATTTGTGCCAACGCCTTATCTGTTATACAGGGGAAGAATTTCTATGGTCAATCTGGATTGTTAATGTCAAAGTGAAATAATCATCACCAAATGAAAGGCTAACTTCTACTTCCCATGATTATGACTGCAGCCATCATGTCATTTGTGAGTAATGTATTAGCTCAACTGTTACCAGCTAGCTGGGTAACCCAACCAACCAAGTCCATTAATCTCCTGAGACCTCGGCTTGAAAGCAGCACATTTAGGGCTTATGAATAAAAAATAATGCAGAGGCACGTAACAGATTTCTTTTATAAAATGCTTTGATTCAACAATGATATGAGTGCCCACTGTGTGCCAAAATTTAATCCGTAATATCTTTACACACAAAAAGAAAGGCTCCAGATAGTCTTTTCTTGGCGATGCTGTTTGCTTGAAAATTTTACCCTATGGTACAGCTTCTGTGTACAGCTGTCTTCTCCCTTATACCTACAATGGGGCTGATTTTAGGCTAAAGCTGTGTGCATGACATTTGAAATACTTTCAGATAAATGAGAGACAAGACATTATTTAAAAGTAAACTCTTAGCTGCCGTTGTCATAAAGATCTGATTTCATGCACTCATGAAAAAGGAATGTGCCAACAAATACTTTAGCGCACAAGCTGCATTTAAAGAGACCGCAGTACCATTAAATGACTAGCCCTCATCTGTTTGGCCCTGAATGGAACATTCTGTACAGGACAGTGCTGACTACTGTGTTGCTAATTTTCCCCCTAAAATGAATGGTAACTTCAGTGTTTATGAAAGGAGGGAGAGTTGGCAGGAAAATGCAGACTTGTGTTTCTCCATAGGTAGTGGTTTTAACTTGTAATTCAAGTCTCCACAACCAGCCCTGCTCTATGATCCCATAACAACTGACCACAGTAGTAAATGCCATGAAGGGACTGTCCCAATATCAGTCCGGCAAGAGGGTATGTACCAGTCTTAGAAGCATTAAAGAGATATATGGTGGATAATATTACTATTTTTTTAAAGGAAATTTGGTTGTAGTGTGTCATTTACTTAACATGAATCTCCTCATTCACCTGCAAGAATCAGATTAAATAGGGTGACTTTTGAATATTAAGGTAGCATAATAACACTAGGAGGCAAAAAAATGAAATATCTTCAGAACTGTGGTGAAAATGCAATATAATCTGAAAGTGAATGTGGTTTTGGCTTTTAAACTTCAAAAGTTGTATGAATTACTACTCATTTCTACTAATCTATAAGAGAGAAGCTCAAGATCTGCTTTTTAAAATTTTAGTTTAAAAATAAATTTCAATAAAACCATAAAACAAATTAACACATAGAAATAAATTTGGTGATTTTTTTCCCTACATTTGAAAAGTACTTCGGCTCAGTTCAGTTCAGTCACTCAGTCATGTCCGACTCTTTGCGACCCCACGAATTGCAGCATGCCAGGCCTACCTGTCCATCACCAACTCCTGGAGTTCACCCAAACTCATGTCTATCGAGTCCGTGATGCCATCCAGCCATCTCATCCTCTGTCGTCCCCTTCTCCTCCTGCCCCCAACCCCTCCCAGCATTAGAGTCTTTTCCAATGAGTCAACTCTTCGCATGAGGTGGCCAAAGTATTAGAGTTTCAGCTTCACATTTAAAAATACTTGCTCTATGGAATTCCCTGGCAGTCCAATGATTAGGTCTCTGTGCTTTCACTGCCGGGAATATGGGCTTGATTCCTGGTCAATGAACTAAAATCTGCCAAGCTGGGTGGCTTGGCCAAAATCATTTTTAACTTATAATAAGCAAATAAATAATAAAAACTAAAAATACTTGCTGTATCTACATGGTACATCGTCGATAGGTTCAAAAGGCTATATACAATATAATGTTCTCAGGAGTTGCATTCTGAGTCCACATCAAGCCAGAGCATATGTGCTAATCTGTACGGCCAAGCAGGATTCTGTCACCAAACCCAGGTACTCACAGGGAACAGCACAATGGGCACCGTTAGAGTTACTGCCACAAGGACAGCCAGGCGCACCATGAGGAGAGGGGTGTCAAATGTGTACACTCTGCTGTAGACATGCAGCAGCTCATCTTCAACTTCTCCTGCAAAGAGGAAGTGGAGAATGAGTCCCCTGGTGCAGTCAGATCGGCACTGCTCACCTATGACAACGTTTTACAGGAAGAACACAGAATAGTAGGAAGAACCCAGATCTGAGAATCCAGACACCTCTGCTTGTACCCTGTCTCACCTTATTAGTTGTGTGTGTGTGCTAAGTCACTCCAGTCGTGTCCAACTCTGTGTTCCTATGGACTGTAGCCTGCCAGGCTCCTCTGTCCTTGGGATTCTCCAGGCAAGAATACTGGAGTGGATTGCCATGCCCTTCTTCAGGGGATCTCCCAACCCAGGGATTGAACCTGCCTCTGCTGTGTCTCCAGCACTGCAGGCGAATTCTTTACTGCTGAGCCACCTTGTGTGATCTTTGTTCAAAGGAACAAAGGGTCCTGAAGCTTGTAAAGTTGCAGATTTAATGTAAAATTGTTAAGGCTCTTCTCTGGGTCACTGACATTGTGATAACTCTGCTTTACGGAAGCATATGAACAAAGGGTCCTGAAGCTTGTAAAGTTGCAGTTTAATATAAAATTGTTGAGGCTCTTCTCTGGGTCACTGACATTGTGATAACTCTGATTTACAGAAGCATCACAAAACAGGACAGGCTGAGGTCCTCTGGTTGAAAGGGATGAAAGGACTAAGCGCTTATCAGACTGTCACTCACATCTTGCCATCTCTTTCCACACCCACCTACCTAGCAAGCCCTGACGCAGCTTCTCCAAATCCAGTATGGAAACCCTAGGACAAATGATCTCTAACAGTTTTTCAAGCTCAACAGTTATGACCCCATCATGACTCTGATAGACATATGCTTGGACTTTGTCAAGTTTATGTTTGTCTCACTGAGTTGAGACTCATTAGACTAAGTAACTGCAAGGAAATCAAACCAGTCATTCCTAAAGGAAATTAGTCCTGAATAGTCATTGGAAGGACTGATGCTGAAGCTGAAACTCTAATACTTTGGCCACCTGATGCAANGACTCATTAGACTAAGTAACTGCAAGGAAATCAAACCAGTCATTCCTAAAGGAAATTAGTCCTGAATAGTCATTGGAAGGACTGATGCTGAAGCTGAAACTCTAATACTTTGGCCACCTGATGCAAAGAATTGACTCACTGGCAAAGACCCTGATGCTGGGAATGAATGAAGGCAGGAAGAGAAGGGAATGCTAGAGGATGAGGTGGCTGGATGGCATCACCAACTCGATGGACATGAGTTTGAGCAAGCTCTGGTAGTTGGTGATAGACAGGGAAGCCTGGTGTCCTGCAGTCCATGGGGTCACAAAGAGTCGACACCACTAAGCAACTGAACTGAACTGAGACTAAGTAACAATGCAAAGATGAAGTAATGCCCTAAGGTTAAGATGCTGCCCTCCTGGAAAACACAGTTCATCCAGGATTCCAGGCACACGTGATAAGGAAATACTTATAGAATCAGAGGCACTCTGATTTTCCCACTCTTTCCCTCGAAATCACAGGAGGATAAAAATACTATCAATGACATTGTCCTGACTTTCATTAATTTGCAACCAGCAGAGTTTATGCCCAATCTAAACAAGACCTTGGTTAAAAACCAAATATTAGTCAAAAAGAAAAAAACCCAAGCAAATGGTGCCCTCTCCAGCCTCTTCCTCCCCGACTTGTCTTGCAATGAATTTAATTTACTGAGTCAGTCAGAAAAAAATACAAAACTATAGAGAGTTTTATTTTTAAAATATATGTAAGTTGATAACATTGATTAATATTAATGTTTGATTCCCTGAGATTCATCTCTAGGGCCATGCTTCAGGGAAGAGAAGAACAATCCTGCTCCTTTTGTGTCCACAGAGGAAATATTTTCAGCATAATCTAACGTGACCAGAACCACTTTGTTTTTTGATAGTATGTCCCCAGATTGAAAGGAATACTGCCATGTCCTGTTCACTTAGAAACAGATCACTATCATAGAAAAGAATGAAATTAGCCAGAAAATTTGTCTAATGCTCCAAGCTTCTAGATCTGACTTGACTGGTAAACAAGAAGCAGGTTCTAAGTCAAGGACTTTGTACTTTTTCTGCCATTTGTTTGTTAATTAGTTATTCTACCAAAAGAGCTTTACAACATATAGCTGAAATATCCTTTATCCCTTAAGAAAAGGAATTATGATTGAGAGTTGTTTTTTTTTTTTATAAAATATGAGGGAATTCACAAATTATTGTAAACTGTTAGGCAGCCTAATTCAATTTTTCTTAAGTCATTTTCTTAGGTCAAATGAGGAGGCTAAAATAGCATGCTAATTGAGTATGTGCATCTATAGATCATGCTGTTTATTGAGAGTAATTAAAAGAATTATACCTGCCAGGTTAATGATCTGTCCAACTAGGATTTGCACAAAGAGAATGACTTTGACAGAGTGACCTACCATAAAAGGTTAGGTAGCCAAAGAGGGCAGCAAGCAGATACATGACGAGCATCCCTGTGATGGAGACATTCGACACTGTTTGCATCTTCCTCCGGGACCGACTAAAAAAGATAAGGGACATTGAGCTTTGATTTTCTGGACTGATGAAAATACTACTTTTTTGCAATTTAAAAGCTAAGAAAATAATATATGTCTGTGTTTTTCGTTTAAAACCACATTTTTAGTGCGGAAACATCACTTATTTAAATTTGCCTTCAGGAATTATGGAGGATTTGCTTGCATTTTTCTTAAATTCTACCTCTTCATTCTTAGAAATAACTGTTTTCCTAGAAAAGGATCAGCTTATTTGATGTTGATAAGTATGCTTGTCTATTGCATGTTTGAGAGTGTAATTGACACAAGGGTCAAACTGGTTTCTTTTTTCTTTTCTTTTTATTTATTTATTTATTTATTTATTTTTTAATTTGACTTTACAATACTCTATTGGGTTTGCCATACATCTAATGCACAAAGCCTTCATACTTCACAATGAGATAGATCTGAGGGCAAGAATCCACAAGAATCAACAAAACACTCCTTCTAGGAGTCCAGACTATCTGAAAGCTTGATATTTTTACCTGGACAGCTTTTGGAAACCATTCTGGAGGCACCTGGCTGCTTAAACCATCATCAGGCCTCTAGGGTAATTGCTATCTCTTCTCTTTCAGCTAAGATCAAGTGTAGATGAACTGCTACCTGGGACTTTCCAAGTAAATCAAATAGAAGTGCTCTAAAAGTTTTTCAAGAAGTATATCTGAAAATATGGGGCAAGTTATTGTTGTTTAGTGAGAACTGAGTATTGAAGTCTGGGTAAAGAAGATGAGAGTTATTATATGACACACTTCCCTCAGGGTAAAAGAAGAAGCTGCTTAGCCAGGCCACCCTAACCATAATTTTTGGTCTGCATGGGTGTGGATCATTTCCAGCTCAGGTGACATCTTCTTCCCACCAATTTCAAATTCAGATTCCACATGCCTGCCAAAATCCTTGCAGACACGGGCTCCTCCTCCCCCAGACCCCTCACCTGGATCATTAGGATGAAGGAGTAGGAGAAAAGAAAGTAGTGAAGGGGCTGATTCATACCTTTGTGGTTAAAGCATGTTACTGATGAGTGGTTACAGCATAAAATTTCTGTAAAGACAAAGCTGTAAACTATGCTTCTGTATAAAGCACCTTTGAATATATGAGCACATTTTCAAAGCAAGTTTAAATGTTAAAATGATGGCTGCCTTACTCTTTAAGTTCACTGTAGATAGGAAGGACCTCAGGGTGGCATACAAAAGCAAATGCTAGGATGGGAATTGCATAGGCCGTCTGAAAAACAAAGATAACACCTCATATTTAGCATTCCAACACAGAGGGCTACCTCAGGCCATCTCAGCTTCTGAAATAAAAACTTAGAGACTCCATTGTTAGACTCTTAGAGGCCTCTGGTTCTCACATACCCTGGAGTTGAAGACAAAGTATTTGGGCTGACACTTGTCATCACTGTGTGCTTCAAACTCTACTCCACTGCCATGAAGAGAGCCCTTGGCCTGGTTCTCATCAAGTCCTGCAGCATTCTGGTGGGTGTAATCCATCATGAAGTTCACACCATTACTCTCAGAGTTGTTGAGTAACATCACCACATGCATTGGAACTGTATTGTTGAATGTCAGATTCCCAACACTGTGATCCAGAATAGGCAGAGGACAGGGTATTTGGAATTTCTTGTAAATCACCTAGACCAGATCATTAACAACAACAACAAAGAGTTAGCCCTTTGAGGAAAACAATGAAACAAAAATCCATATGGTTGGTTTATGGGGTAGACAGGAGGGAACTCTGCTGAAGATTCCTCTTAGACTAATGGATGATGGAGACTCCCTATAGCCTCTGTTCAAAGGAAGGAGGTGGAGCTATGGTTGGCAACAAGACAGTATTTTGTGTGAATCCATCCTAAGTTTCATGCATACTCTTCCACGAGAAAGATGATCATTTTCTTGCTGCATTTCATCTCTTTCATTTCTTCAAACTAATGAAAATAGTCATCAGAAATTCTTCTTTCCTCCTTTGCCTCTTGGGAGAAATGCTGTATAAATGTTGGCATTCATATTAGCTGAAATTCCTCCTTTTCGAGGGGAGTGGGATAGGGTGGGAAAGGATTTCTTTCTTTAATTCCCCTATGGTCACCTTCTATTCATGGGTAGAATGAGTAAGAGAAAATGGCTGATTCATGCAAATAACGATAATTCTAGAGTCTATTCATTTATTTTCTGGGTCTCTTCACTTCTTCTTCCTCCACCTTTTTAAACACTGAGTTATTGGCACATTCTTGCTGAAGTGTTCTTTTTGTCCAACTATAACATCTAGTTTGCCTAGAACATACTATTAGCAATGGTCTTGACATTCTAACTCAACTATATTTAAACTCATGACTATTCTTCTCTCATTCCAAATGAGAACACAAGAAAACTGCTTGTGACGCAAGAACTATTTCATGCTAATGATGTGCTTGAACAAAAATTAGGACACCATTTCAGGCGCTGAAAGCATCACGTGCCTACCAAGTTACAAGGATCATGTCAAAAATCACTTACCACACTGACAAAAAACACCATGCAAGTGAGAGAAAATCCGCTGGTATAACCAAGGTAGCCTAGGAGTTAGGAAAGAAGGTGAATATGGCATCTACAATCAGCTTACCTCTTAGAATATGAAATGAAAATCAAAATGGAAAATGACTTTACCTAAATTTTTAAGAAGAGAAAGTGGAAGAATTATTCCAACAGACACAAATATGACGAGGTAGTTGCCGTTGAGATACCATTCTCTAGAAAAGAAAGACCAGAATATTAGGCTCAGAAAAGACCAAGTAGAATGAGTCTATTGGTGTTACAGAGAAAACAGAAGACATACCCAGTATTTTCTTCAAGTCCCATGAATGCTCTGATTACTTCAGGCAGTTCATATTTAATGATAAAGAGGTAGCTTGACATGGCTAAAATGGAAAACGTAACAGCTTAGTGGTGTGCGTGGCACCAATGTCACAGGCAAGTTGTGAGAAGTCCAGGCACTGGGGATGTCCCAACTTCTCAGTAATTCCCAAACCAAAAGAAAAGCCACCCACTGTGCATTCTGTATGCCTTCCAAGTTCTTCTCGTAAATGGATATTGGGCCCTTTGGCTCTTCCCGATGGACGTTTGCCGACAGTATCAATGCTGATGCTGTGTTAAATCCAGCTCAGATTTTCAGTGAAGCTGCAGTTTTGAAGCTTTCCTGTTGGTAGTCATCATGGCCTTACATGTGTGCCTGTTTGTATCTAAAACTCAGGCAGAGGTTTGACAACCAAAGGTGTCAACCACAAGAGAGGGGGTTAGAATTGCAAGGTGGAGTTGGGTAGAGTACGTGTCACTCTGCCCTCAGTAGGTGGACACCAGTTTAGTCCTTTGTGATCTCCAAGAGGGGCACACAATCAGACTGCTGATTCTCCAAATTGGAGTTATACTGGATTGATAAAGAAGAAAAGTACAAGGGAGGATAGCTTCTCTAACCTTTATCAATGAAGTGTTTTTCTGTATCGTTTGTCCAAATAAGAAATCATAACAAAGTGGCAAAATTTCTTGAGCATCTCTGTAAGTGATGCACGTGTGATCATGTACTCTTCTGAAAATTTGACCTACAAAAATGTGCAAACCCTCTCTCTGGAAAAACATTTATGTAAACGTGCACAAGAAGATACAATTTGGGAGATTTATGCAACATCCCTTTCCAAAGTCCATCCACTCAGTGAAGAATAATACTAATTTGTTATTTCACACATGGTCAAAAGGCTCAACTGAAAATAACACTGATAAGATTAACACTGCAAGGTTTAAGTGTGTGCTACATCCTTCTAGTGAATTTTTGCTAACAGACATTTCAAGCAGCGATCCAAGTTGCAAATTGAACTATTAATAGTCTAAAATATTTCCTTAACCTCAAATAAAAGCAATAATAGTGATACAGTTCCCCACATGGTTTAGCTTTGCACGTGGCCAGCTGAAAAGCCACGTGAAAGAGGAAGATGCATTTTATCATCTTCATTCCACAGCTGAGGATAAAATGATTATGAGAGCTTAAATGACATATCCAATATCACACAGCTTGAAAAATGACAGACCACATCCAAAATATAAGCTCCCTAATTTCAGGCCAGTGTTTCTTCTCTATTGTGAAATGAAATGATTTTTACATTATGTGATGTGACTTCTGTAAACATGACTTAGTTAATCTTTACAAAGACCTTGGCTAAAGCTAAATCTTACAGAGGGTAAACAGAGGAGATATTTCTGATTAACTAGTTCAGTGAGGTACCATCAATTTTAGAGCTGTTAATTGCTGACTTTCAGTGATGTCACCACTGTTAATGTGTTTGGTCTTCAAAAATTCAGAATGATCCAGACCTGTCTGGATAATGTCAACATTATTCTCCTAATGTTGAAACATCCATGGTCAGTGTTAATTTTTCAGGGGATTGAGAGAATTAAACATTGTAAATGTGGAATTGCTAAATACAGAAATGCAAGTGATTTCTTTTAGGCCACAATAACCATTAATCACATAGAGTAACCAAAGTGAGAGATTTTCAGGAATGCTGTATGAAATTTCATCTTACTTCTTTAAAGCCATACTGTGTATGTGTGTGGTGGGGTTTGATTGAGAGACCATGCTATAGTTTATTCCATTGTTTAGAAGCATAAGAGTAGCTGCACTTGGAACAACAGACAATGCTGTTGCCACTCAGGCTACTGGGATCAGGGCTAAGTATGTTCAGTTAGTTCTATGGACCAGTTAGTTCTATGGACCAAATAAGTATATCAGATTACCCACAAAGGACTCCTATGAAATTCTTAAATTGAAATATCTTACTATGAAATGCTTGATATTTAAATTGTACCTGTTCAGTTGCTAAGCCATGCCCAACTTTTTGTGACCCAGTGGACTGCAGCACACCAAGCTTCCCTGTCCTTCACTATCTACCAGAATTTTCTCACACTCATGTCCATTGAGTCAGTGATGCTAACCAACCATCTCATCCTCTGTTGCCCCCTTCTTCTCCTGCCCTCAATCTTTCCCAGCATCAGAATGTTTACCAATAAGTCACATCAGGTGGTCAAAGTACTGGAGCTTCAGCTTTAGCATCAGTCCTTCCAATGAATATTCAGGGTTGATTTCCTTTAGAATTGATTGATTAAATCTTAATAAGGCTGAAAATTTGAACCAAATGTAAAGAATTTATTTGGTGGAGGCTGGGGGACTTATATGTTTGGGGCTATTTGCCAGTAAAAAGAATGAAGCAATTACTGCCAAATTCTACCTGGGATTNTTAGAATTGATTGATTAAATCTTAATAAGGCTGAAAATTTGAACCAAATGTAAAGAATTTATTTGGTGGAGGCTGGGGGACTTATATGTTTGGGGCTATTTGCCAGTAAAAAGAATGAAGCAATTACTGCCAAATTCTACCTGGGATTGTACTCATACTATATAAAAATATGACAGACATAAATACAAATCATTATGATACGACTGGATTTTATTTATCTTCTTACTAACTATCCATTAGTAAGAGCAGTTATAGTTAGATAAAGGTTTTTAAAGAAATTGCTGCATTTTAGAAATCCCAGATAATTCCAGTGATTTTATTAATCAGAAAGAATGGCCTCCTTGCAAGGTTTCTATACAAGTTCATCTATAGCAGCATTGTTTGCAATAGTAAAAAACTGGAAACATTCCAAAACTGTTCATGAAGTGATTCAGTAAATCAATCACTGTGCATTTGTACAATGGAAAATTCAAAAACCATTATAAAGAGTAATATCAAAAACATTCAAGGCATGCTATTAAATAAAAAGCAAGTTGTAAATCAGTGTTATAAGATGATCTTATTTTAACAATAACATTATATTTGTTAAATTTGACAGAGAGGAATAAAAAAAAAAATTTGACAGAGAGGAAAACCTGAAGTGGTTTTTTCTAAGGATGATTTACACAAACATTTCTTTGTAATCTGTATATTCATGTAATGTTTCAGTTTTTCACAATTAGCATGTGTTTGTCTTATAATTATAAAGATCCCATTTAAGAACAACCAGAAAACTGGCGAGGAATTATGCACTGAACCCATATTATTATGACCTTGTGAGAATGAACTACTACTTTCATGTACATAGATGGAAAAAAGGACGCAGATTTGTAAAGGGATTTTCCCAAGGTCATAGATAGTGACAGAAACAAACTCAAATTCAGGTGCGTCAGGATCCAAAAGTCTATTCTCTACTCAAAGATTTAAAAACCTCTTGAGATGGTTAGATAGCATCATTGACTCAGTGGACATGAGTTTTAGCAAACTCTGGGAGATAATGAAGGACAGGGAAGCCTGGCATGCTGCAGTCTATGGGATCAAAAAGAGCTGGACACAACTGAGTGACTGAACAGCAACAACATGCCAGTTCTATACAAACAAGGTTAAAGAGCCCAGAGGTGCTAGGACCTAATAGCTTAGAGAATGATGGGTCATGGGAACAATCAAAGAAGGAGAACCAGAGAATGCATGTGTGGTAAGGCTGGAGGATGGTAAAAGCAGGGGAGCTGAATGTAGTTAGTTATGACACAGAACACATAAGGAACAGATGATAGATGGGTAGGGAGAGAGAGAGACAGATCGGTAGGGGGTTTTTCAGGAAAGGTAGGCAAAGGAAAGATGGTTAAGACCTTTATATGTCAGAATAAAGAGTTTAAATTTTATCTTGAAAATATTGAGGGCATGCTGAAAAATTTTATGCATGTGAGAAGCCAGGGTAGATCTGGATTTGAGAAAGTTAATTTGGAGGATGAATAACAAATGGAAGAGGGGAAGCTCAAGACAGGAAGATCAGTTAGATGGCTACTGCAACAATCTGAAGTGTGGTGATGAGACTAGAAGGAGAAAGATTCAAAAGATAAACAAAGGAAAGAATGGTTCAGTTCAGTTCAGTACAGTTCAGTCGCTCAGTCGTGTCCGACTTTTTGTGACCTCATGGAGAGCAGCACGCCACACTTCCCCATCCAACACCAACTCCCAGAGCTTACTCAAACTCATATCCATCGAGTCAGTGATGCCATCCTCTGTCATCCCCTTCTCCTCCTGCCTTCAATCTTTTCCAACATAAGGGTCTTTTCCAATGAGTCAGCTCTTTGTATCAGGTGGCCAAAGTATTGAAGTTTCAGCTTTAGCATCAGTCCTTCCAATGAATATTCAGGACTGATTTCCTTCAGGACTGACTGGTTTGATCCCCTTGCAGTACAAGGGATTCTCAAGAGTCTCTCCAACACCACACTTCAAANGTAAAAATATTTTTTATACAGTTCTTCCGTGTATTCTTGCCACCTCTTCTCAATATCTTCTACTTCTGTTAGGTCCACATCATTTCTTTCCTTTATCGAGCCCATCTTTGCATGAAATGTTCCCTTGATATCTCTAATTTTCTTGAAGAGAACTTTAGTCTTTCCCATTTTATTGTTTTCCTCTATTTCTTTGTATTGATTACTGAGGAAGCCTTTCTTATCTCTCTGTGCTATTCTTTGGAACTCTGCATTCAGATGGGTATATTTTTCCTTTTCTCCTTCTCTCTTTTCTTAAGAGCTGGTATTTAATTGAACGGTCAGGGTTAGGGAGAGAGGGAAATGTTCAGGCTGATCCCCAGATTTCTGGTTTAAGAAACTGGATGCTGCTGGTATTGTTTGTTCACTAAGATGAAAGAACAGAAGGATGGAATAACCAGTCTGGGGACTGGGTAGGAAGTGGAGAAGTAAGTGCCACTATGTGATGATATAGTCTGAATCATGCAAGAGGACATAGCCACAGGACATCCGAAACATGGATTAAAATGTCTTTAGAAGGTCAAAGACAGGAGAGGACCAGTGAAGTTGGTGGGCAAGTATAACCTGGAACATGATTAAAAATATATGCTTCTAAGCTCTCTCTGGAAATGATCATTCAGTAGGAATTATAAGAATCTGTTTACAATGCTTTCGATGCCTCACCAGATTTTTACCTTAGCACAGCTTCTATGAACACTGCCCAGTGGGCTGACTGCACAAGATGTGTCTCAATGACCCCAAAATTTACCACGTGCCTCAGATACTGAATTTTTCCTTTTGTGAAATATGCTCAATCATATATATTTATATATATTTGAAATAAAGAAAGGTTTTATTTTTTATTTTTGTTATAGAATTTATTTCATAGGGTTTATATAGTATTTACTTCAATACAGATATCACTGTTTTGGGTTACAGAGAGATAGAAAATCTGTTTAGAAAACTTTACTTATTAAATTTAAAAATGATAAAGCAGGTATTTCTATTTAAATTCTTGTTCATTGCCATTAAATTTTCTTATTTCTTGAACCTCCTTTAGAAAGTTTAAATGGTTTGTTGAAAGCTAGAACCTCTTACCTCCAATGTTCTGCATTGTAATGGAAATGAAAGCTCCGATTTTCCCAGGCCATCCAAATGCCTTTTCACCTAGTTTTTCATAAATTAAAGACCCTATAATCAGAAATGAAAAGGACCTTGTTAAGAAACTGCTTTAGTGATGAAGATATTTCTATAATATAATTCTGCACTGGAGCCTCAAACATGTAAATAAACAGCATATAGAAATCACAGATCTCAGGTTCAGTCCCTGGGTTAGGAAGATCCCCTGGAGAAGGAAATAGTAAACTGCTCTAGTATTTTTGCCTGGAAAATTCCATGGACAGAGAAGCCTAGGGGGCTATAGTTCATGGGGTCACAAAGAGTCAGACAGGACTGAGCGCGAGCCCCTAAATGACCTAAGTGACTACCTATAGAAATCATAAACCCCAAATACACAATCTCAAAAGCCATTACAAAATATGGTGAATGTTCTCCAAACAAGGAGTGATGGCTTCATTCATCTTGGCCCCATGCAGCAAGTCAGAACTGTTATTTCCATCATCCACCAAAAGTCTTTTTCTCTATTTGGATTGAACCTGAGCAGGCTGACTTTCACTTTCACTTGATTTTTCACTTGCCTAGATAACTAAAAACATGGAGAGGCCATGTGATTGGGATTAGAAGAAAATTAACTCTAAAACTGACTAACACCATCTTATAGGTGTGGAGCTAGAGACTGAAATGTCTTTAACCAGAATCAAAATGGCATGTCTGGTGTCTAAGGTGTAGCATACCTCCTTCTTTGGCAGTCTTCAATAAAAGATGAACTGAATAAAGAGATAGGACTGCCACGGCAAGCAGCATAATTCTGTGAAGGGAATAGAAAGGAGACAATAAGATTTCTGTAAAAAATGAGACAAAATAATACATGATGTTACAATACATTATTACACTGGTCTTTTCAATCATTAACTTTCCAAGAGTATGTGGATTTGGGGAAGCTGAAAAATTCTTTTTCAGAATGTCACAAATACTCTTTAATGCTTCAGAACTGGATTGGCTTTATTTTATGGGCCAAACGTACTACTGGAAGTCCCTAACACACCTTTTTTAGTGTGTTACTACTACCAGTAGTAGAATCTAGTTTAAAATTTAGATGCTAAAGGTACAGCAAAATTAGTGAACACTATATCTACTTATTCAGTATAAGGGGCATATGTATATGTATATCATATTTGCATGATATCTCATGAATATTTATAATCGAAGGGCTATTCAATGACCTAACTAAATATCCATCTAAAATCTAGAAACAAAGAAGCCAAAGCAAACTCTGAGTTCCATTACTACTGTCTGCACATTACATGCAAGTGATCAGAGGTGTGAACCAGAGGGTCCGGCAAATGCCACTATAATAGGGAAAAACAGAAAAAGGTAAGTCTAGGCTGCAGGGAAACCTTTATTGTACTCAGAAAAGAATCGTTTCTGGTTCAGGGCCCTCCACATGTCCACAGGCATATATGGTTTCTTTATGTATTCAGTGATCAGTGCTTTCCAAAAACAAGAACTGAACAGCAAAAAATAGAGTGTAGATAGAAGCAATTATATAATAAATTAAGGAATGATAGTAATCTTTACCTGAAACTGAAAAAAAAAACATTCTTTGTCTGTTTCCTATGATGAGAGCACACTAAACATTCTCCTCACAACTGATCTAATTCTTTGGTAATTCCTGGGGAAGTTAAGTTTGCAAACATAGATCTAGACAATGAGGTACAAATGTCCTAACAATTCTAGCTCTATTGTGCTCTTATTTATCACAAAATATGTTCACCAGAACTGTCTAATCAATGTCTTATTCATCTGTTGTTCCATACAGCTTATGAATTGACCTGTTTTTAAGAATTATGCAATTCAGATTATATAATTTTATTCCCTGGAAAAATAATGATAATACTCTATATTCTAAACATATACTTGCTTTGGCAGAAAACACTAAAAGTAAACACCAATGAAATCCTGTGTCACTTGTTGGGAATTAAGGGGGATTGCTGAATCCATTTTGGGCTACTTGGATACACAAAACACATCTCATGATCTCTAATGATTTAATTGCTTTGGCCAAATTAATCTTCTAAATGTTTACAGGCTTATAATGAGGCTTTCAGTTTTAAAAGTGGAATATTCTCCTCTCATGAAGATGTTCTGTGGCTCTAGAACTGGAGAAAATATCTCTTACTTCTATTCATCAGTGATCTATGAAAATTTCTTTATTAATTTCAATGGTATGTGTAATTAGTACAGAGAAGGCAGTCTGTTTATTTCAAAGACAGAGTATATTACAAAAGTATACAACTACATGTATGACTAAACCTCTGGCCATTAAAAATCTGAGAATTTTTTAAAACTACTTTATTTCAAACATGGCTTAGAAAGGTAAAGTTGACATAAAAACCCATTCAGCTAAAAACTATAATCTAACAGTTCAATCAAAGCACTGACACAATATCAGTATTTATAGTCCAGCCTGATCCTTAGCCTTCAAATAGCTATGTGGTTACCTAATCATATGTGATGTTTGGAACATAAATAGCATATATTTATAATATAAATGTTACATTCTTAGACGGTTATTTAAGACTCCAGCATTGCATTAGGGATTGTGATCTACATTCACACTGATGCCTGACTAACTTTATTCTTGTGAAGTATTTCACTGCTGCCAACTGTGTCTTTGAAAATATCAGGCTGCACATAATGCACACATGTCTGTGGCTGTCTGTCACAGAGTGGTCTCCACCCTCCAGGTCGGCTCTGTGCCGCTGCTGCCACCAGGCAGCATTTGACCAAGTTAGGATAAAGCGCATTGGTTTAGGAATAAACTTTGGCCACTCTGCAAAATTCCCCAAGCCAAGCATTGTTACTAGGTCTTGGGGATACAGACATGAGGTGAAAAAAACAGGACTGAGCCATCTCCAAAGGCTTAACACTTTGGAGATGATAGTCTAGCCAGGGAGAGAGCCATTGAACAAATGAATCAGACAGATGCACGAAAATACTGACACAGTGATGAGACCATAAGGTGGTTTGTCCCAGTCATGGAAGGCGTAACTGAGGTGTGGCTGAGCTGAGTTATGGGGAGTTAGCTAGATGTAGAGGAAAAGGAAGAAGGTTCCAAGATCATGTGCAAAGACCCTGTGGTAAGAGCCCTGTGGTAAGGCCCATCTTCAAGGGATGGAGAGCAGACACTGTGTCCATTGTATCTGGCATATAGAGCAACAGATGATGGGACATGAGATGGGATTGAGGCACACAGGACCCTGCAGGTCCGGTTTGGGAAGGGATGTTTTTCTTGAGTGTGATAAAGTCAGATTTGCTACTGGAAAAGATCTTTTAAACTATTAAATACCAAATTACGTTACGATGGATAACTTTGGACTGGTAGGGCTGTTCTAGCACTTTGGGGGAAGGGGGCTCAAATACATAAACTTTCTGCCATTTGAATAGAGATGGCCGGTTGAACAAGTACCAGGATTAGACTGCTCTGATTATTTCTCATTGCTGTTTTATTTCAAAAAGAGAGAGAATATGTTAATACTTTCTCAGCTGATTCTTATTCACAAAGATCAAATTTTGTTCATTGAAAGAGCACAAGGTATGCACAGGCTTTAAACTGAGTGTAGATACGTCCAGGCACTTACATGAAAAGTATGATCCCTGTGTTGGCCATGGCATAGGACAGGCCTAGGATTCCACTGCCCATGATGGCATTACTCAGGTTGAATGAAGACATTCCAAAGGAGGTGGTCCCAGGATGCTTGAAGAAAAAGGGATGCATGATAAGCAAATACCCACCAAAGGATGAACTTCTTTGGATTATTCTTATCTTATATCATCTTTTTTGGAAGAGATCACCACCAAAAATTGAAGATTAAAGTAAAATCACAGCAAATAAAACCATGACTCAACTTAAGTAAAAGCATGTAATTTTCAGTGGAATGTGGTACTTGATTTCAGCAGAGGTCTCAGTAAAAATTAAAAGTGCAGGTTGAGTAATAGAAAGAAGGGAAAGCATGTACAACTGCAGATCACATTTGAGTTAGAATGATTTTTCCAAAAAACAAATAAATTTCATAAATGATTTATGCAGCCATATGGCGAACAGGAAAAACAAGCCCTTATTCCAGTAAGGGCCTGAATAAACAGAGAATGTGCTGATCAAGGCTTGGAAAATTTCAGTCACAATTGCTTTCCTGCAGAGACCCAGGTAGATCAGACATCCTCAAGTCCTGTTTACTGCCGGAAAGCAGAGAATCACTTACATGTTCATCGTCATAATCTGCCAACTTCTTTTTCCCCAAAAATCCATTTGTCAGGAATTTCTGACTTTCAGCATCTTCATTAGTAAACTGACTGAACATACACACAAAGGAAAAGAAGACAGTAAAAACAGCTAGTAAATGCTCTGATTTATGTTTATGTTTCAGGTGATCTAAGTCACTGAATAAGGGGAGGAAAAACAAGACACTTAAAACTTTTATTTTTCTCTTCTCCTCATACTAGTGTTCCTTCCAGACAAAAGGACTGAGCCCTATTTATGAGTATACTTTAGGAGGGAGGGAGAAAGCTCTGGAGGAAGAAAATATTTTTTAGTTGAAATCTTTTTAAAGCCACATTTTTCCTCCCACATTGACTATGCAAAAAATAGAATAATTAGAGCTAATTTTTGCCATTTCAAGCTCTCCTAAAGAAAGGGAACAGAGCAGTGACTGCGTTTTCTCAACTGTTAATACACCATGACCACAGGATCTTATTAATTCAATAAGTATGTATTAAGTGCTTTGGCACTGTGGTCTCATCTCTCTTGGTGCTCAAATGTCCTCATAAGGGAAACTTCCATGTCTGATATGAAGCATCTGTGGCTCAGAAGAGTAAGACAGCATGTCCAGCCCCACCAGACCCCAAGTCTAGGGTCTCCTATAGCACCATGCAATCCTAGACAGAGCCCTTAGCTGGCATTTTCCTCTTTTTTGATTCCACATTTAATATGCATATCTCTTGCTGGAAAGGAGTTCAGTGGTAGCTCTGTGCTATGTTTGGTTGTGTGCAAGAATGTGTATTTTAATTACTCTGAAAATGTACTTGGTTGTGTTAGACAATGAATGAATGAAACTAAGAAAGCCTTTTAAAGAAACCCAGTGAATTAGCAGAAGAGTTGAGAGGGCTGTAAGATGCAGGATTAAAGAGCAGGACTTTAAGACATCACTATCGACACAGAGCAGGGCTTCCCTGGTGGCTCAGTCAGTAAAGAATCTGCCTGCAATGCAGGAGATGTGGGTTCAACCCCTGGGTCGGGAAGATCCCCTGGAAAAGGGCATGGCAACTTAAGTATCCTTGTCGAGAGAATCCCAAGGACTGAGGAGCCTGGCAGGCTATAGTCCACAGGGTTGCAAAGAGTCAGACATGACTGAAGAAAATGAGCATCACAAATCCACAAGACACTGGGGGAGTGGTCTACTTGGTACAGGCTGGAAGCTGCACAGCCCATGGCAGCACTGGTTGGTGACTGAAGCTGTATGCCAGATAGGAAGGATGTGAGGACATGAAGATTTGAGGATATGAAGCTAGTACCAGTCCTGTTTCTGAACAGTTGACTGATGAGTTCAGCTGCCACCACTGCGTTTTGATACTGGAAAATGTTACATAGGCTTTCAATTATAGGAAATACTCAAATATGCATGCGTTTTAAAAAGTGCTTCCTTATTAGATAAATTGCAACTTTAAGGCATTTCTTGCATGAGAGAGTAAGATTAAATGATTGGAGTTTTTTTCAAGTAACCCTTAGAAATAAAAAAGGTAAAATAATTATTATAGATCTGTGCAAATTATCTCTTAGAAGTTAAGCCTGAAAATGTCTTATGAGAAAGAGGGACAAAAAGGCTACTTTTTGAGAACAGAGAACAATATAAAGTGCAGATAGAACTAGACAGATCACGAAGACAAAATCACAAAGTTTCACATGCTTTTCTAAAACCCAGGAAGTGGCTTTTCTTGAACCACTTGGCGTACAAGTCAGGAATATTTCCTGTCATTTTTCTCCTATCTCTTGAAGGAAGAATAATGCCCTCAGAGGCTATCTTCCTCCATCTCTGCACTCCTTCCTCCCTTTTGTGCTTTATTTTAATAATCTGTAGTTAATATACTTGCTATGTGGAGACTGGTACATAATGTTCATAGCTGAAAACAGAAAAGATAAGATGAAACAGAGCCCTAAATGGGCCTAATGATAATAAGAACAAAGGTGTCATCTAGATTTAAACTCTGGAATATCCAACATTCTGTTTTTAACCTTAATCAATAAGCTAGAATCCTTTAGCCCATGAGTAATTTTAAAGTTTTAAATGTAAAAGTAAATAGACTTTCTCTTTTGAGGCATTTGGGTGTTTTTATTTTGGCATGAGATGAATTGTAGTCATAAAACATGTCAAGATTGTATAAAATATATGAGAAATGTCCCCAGCATCTTCAGTGATTTAATATCAAGCACAGCATATATTGAAAACATAAGTATAATGATTCCAAATAAACGTATTATGTTGAATTTCCCCAAAATTTATATTTGAGAGATCAAACCAAACATAAACAAACNACTGAACAGCAAAAAATAGAGTGTAGATAGAAGCAATTATATAATAAATTAAGGAATGATAGTAATCTTTACCTGAAACTGAAAAAAAAAACATTCTTTGTCTGTTTCCTATGATGAGAGCACACTAAACATTCTCCTCACAACTGATCTAATTCTTTGGTAATTCCTGGGGAAGTTAAGTTTGCAAACATAGATCTAGACAATGAGGTACAAATGTCCTAACAATTCTAGCTCTATTGTGCTCTTATTTATCACAAAATATGTTCACCAGAACTGTCTAATCAATGTCTTATTCATCTGTTGTTCCATACAGCTTATGAATTGACCTGTTTTTAAGAATTATGCAATTCAGATTATATAATTTTATTCCCTGGAAAAATAATGATAATACTCTATATTCTAAACATATACTTGCTTTGGCAGAAAACACTAAAAGTAAACACCAATGAAATCCTGTGTCACTTGTTGGGAATTAAGGGGGATTGCTGAATCCATTTTGGGCTACTTGGATACACAAAACACATCTCATGATCTCTAATGATTTAATTGCTTTGGCCAAATTAATCTTCTAAATGTTTACAGGCTTATAATGAGGCTTTCAGTTTTAAAAGTGGAATATTCTCCTCTCATGAAGATGTTCTGTGGCTCTAGAACTGGAGAAAATATCTCTTACTTCTATTCATCAGTGATCTATGAAAATTTCTTTATTAATTTCAATGGTATGTGTAATTAGTACAGAGAAGGCAGTCTGTTTATTTCAAAGACAGAGTATATTACAAAAGTATACAACTACATGTATGACTAAACCTCTGGCCATTAAAAATCTGAGAATTTTTTAAAACTACTTTATTTCAAACATGGCTTAGAAAGGTAAAGTTGACATAAAAACCCATTCAGCTAAAAACTATAATCTAACAGTTCAATCAAAGCACTGACACAATATCAGTATTTATAGTCCAGCCTGATCCTTAGCCTTCAAATAGCTATGTGGTTACCTAATCATATGTGATGTTTGGAACATAAATAGCATATATTTATAATATAAATGTTACATTCTTAGACGGTTATTTAAGACTCCAGCATTGCATTAGGGATTGTGATCTACATTCACACTGATGCCTGACTAACTTTATTCTTGTGAAGTATTTCACTGCTGCCAACTGTGTCTTTGAAAATATCAGGCTGCACATAATGCACACATGTCTGTGGCTGTCTGTCACAGAGTGGTCTCCACCCTCCAGGTCGGCTCTGTGCCGCTGCTGCCACCAGGCAGCATTTGACCAAGTTAGGATAAAGCGCATTGGTTTAGGAATAAACTTTGGCCACTCTGCAAAATTCCCCAAGCCAAGCATTGTTACTAGGTCTTGGGGATACAGACATGAGGTGAAAAAAACAGGACTGAGCCATCTCCAAAGGCTTAACACTTTGGAGATGATAGTCTAGCCAGGGAGAGAGCCATTGAACAAATGAATCAGACAGATGCACGAAAATACTGACACAGTGATGAGACCATAAGGTGGTTTGTCCCAGTCATGGAAGGCGTAACTGAGGTGTGGCTGAGCTGAGTTATGGGGAGTTAGCTAGATGTAGAGGAAAAGGAAGAAGGTTCCAAGATCATGTGCAAAGACCCTGTGGTAAGAGCCCTGTGGTAAGGCCCATCTTCAAGGGATGGAGAGCAGACACTGTGTCCATTGTATCTGGCATATAGAGCAACAGATGATGGGACATGAGATGGGATTGAGGCACACAGGACCCTGCAGGTCCGGTTTGGGAAGGGATGTTTTTCTTGAGTGTGATAAAGTCAGATTTGCTACTGGAAAAGATCTTTTAAACTATTAAATACCAAATTACGTTACGATGGATAACTTTGGACTGGTAGGGCTGTTCTAGCACTTTGGGGGAAGGGGGCTCAAATACATAAACTTTCTGCCATTTGAATAGAGATGGCCGGTTGAACAAGTACCAGGATTAGACTGCTCTGATTATTTCTCATTGCTGTTTTATTTCAAAAAGAGAGAGAATATGTTAATACTTTCTCAGCTGATTCTTATTCACAAAGATCAAATTTTGTTCATTGAAAGAGCACAAGGTATGCACAGGCTTTAAACTGAGTGTAGATACGTCCAGGCACTTACATGAAAAGTATGATCCCTGTGTTGGCCATGGCATAGGACAGGCCTAGGATTCCACTGCCCATGATGGCATTACTCAGGTTGAATGAAGACATTCCAAAGGAGGTGGTCCCAGGATGCTTGAAGAAAAAGGGATGCATGATANGGGTAGAGAGAAGGTGCACAAAGCAGGTGATTGCTTCTAACTAGGGATGGCTTCATAGGTGACCTGATATTGAGCTGAGTCTTGAAGAAAGAGTGCAGCCAGTAGAGAAAAACGGGGAAGGTGAGTGGGTAATACTTAAATCAGGGCATTCCAGGCAGACAGAGCAGAGTGAATGCAGGAACAGGAGTTTTGAGTGGCTCAACAAGGCTAGAAAACAGCACATAAACAGGGCAAGGGATGAAGAGGAGAGCTAGGTGAGGGCTAGATCGTGAAAGGCTTCATAGGCCAAGCAATGTGTAGTATAATCTTTCTCTCATTGCTACTAAGCAAGCACTCAAAGGGTCCACCTTAGGATAGGACATGGAGTCAATTCGAAATTGTAAAAGATTACTTTTGCAAGGAATGTGGAGGGCTAGTTGGAAGTGAGTAAATAGTAAGATGGGGACTAATCAGGGCTATTCTAGTGGATGAGTGATAGATGACGAGGGACAAAAGCAAGATGGCAATAGAATGGATATGGAATAGAATAGAATGGGTGGATTTGAAACATTAATGAAGTGGAAGCAACTGGGTATAGTCAAACATTGTACATGCAGTTCGGCAGAAGGGATGAGTCAAAGCTGATACCAAAGGCCCTTTGATTGAGTTGCTGAATGATGCTGATGGCTTTCACCAAGATGAAATTGCTCGAAGAAGGAAAAATTTTGAAGAGGATGACAAGAGTTCAATATTAGACATCACAAGTGTAACTTAATCAAGGAGGCAATTCAGACATATGAGTCATCCAGGAGCTGTCTCTTATACACATCTAGATGTGTATAAGAGACAGGCATAGGACAGGCCTAGGATTCCACTGCCCATGATGGCATTACTCAGGTTGAATGAAGACATTCCAAAGGAGGTGGTCCCAGGATGCTTGAAGAAAAAGGGATGCATGATAAGCAAATACCCACCAAAGGATGAACTTCTTTGGATTATTCTTATCTTATATCATCTTTTTTGGAAGAGACTACCACCAAAAATTGAAGATTAAAGTAAAATCACAGCAAATAAAACCATGACTCAACTTAAGTAAAAGCATGTAATTTTCAGTGGAATGTGGTACTTGATTTCAGCAGAGGTCTCAGTAAAAATTAAAAGTGCAGGTTGAGTAATAGAAAGAAGGGAAAGCATGTACAACTGCAGATCACATTTGAGTTAGAATGATTTTTCCAAAAAACAAATAAATTTCATAAATGATTTATGCAGCCATATGGCGAACAGGAAAAACAAGCCCTTATTCCAGTAAGGGCCTGAATAAACAGAGAATGTGCTGATCAAGGCTTGGAAAATTTCAGTCACATTGCTTTCCTGCAGAGACCCAGGTAGATCAGACATCCTCAAGTCCTGTTTACTGCCGGAAAGCAGAGAATCACTTACATGTTCATCGTCATAATCTGCCAACTTCTTTTTCCCCAAAAATCCATTTGTCAGGAATTTCTGACTTTCAGCATCTTCATTAGTAAACTGACTGAACATACACACAAAGGAAAAGAAGACAGTAAAAACAGCTAGTAAATGCTCTGATTTATGTTTATGTTTCAGGTGATCTAAGTCACTGAATAAGGGGAGGAAAAACAAGACACTTAAAACTTTTATTTTTCTCTTCTCCTCATACTAGTGTTCCTTCCAGACAAAAGGACTGAGCCCTATTTATGAGTATACTTTAGGAGGGAGGGAGAAAGCTCTGGAGGAAGAAAATATTTTTTAGTTGAAATCTTTTTAAAGCCACATTTTTCCTCCCACATTGACTATGCAAAAAATAGAATAATTAGAGCTAATTTTTGCCATTTCAAGCTCTCCTAAAGAAAGGGAACAGAGCAGTGACTGCGTTTTCTCAACTGTTAATACACCATGACCACAGGATCTTATTAATTCAATAAGTATGTATTAAGTGCTTTGGCACTGTGGTCTCATCTCTCTTGGTGCTCAAATGTCCTCATAAGGGAAACTTCCATGTCTGATATGAAGCATCTGTGGCTCAGAAGAGTAAGACAGCATGTCCAGCCCCACCAGACCCCAAGTCTAGGGTCTCCTATAGCACCATGCAATCCTAGACAGAGCCCTTAGCTGGCATTTTCCTCTTTTTTGATTCCACATTTAATATGCATATCTCTTGCTGGAAAGGAGTTCAGTGGTAGCTCTGTGCTATGTTTGGTTGTGTGCAAGAATGTGTATTTTAATTACTCTGAAAATGTACTTGGTTGTGTTAGACAATGAATGAATGAAACTAAGAAAGCCTTTTAAAGAAACCCAGTGAATTAGCAGAAGAGTTGAGAGGGCTGTAAGATGCAGGATTAAAGAGCAGGACTTTAAGACATCACTATCGACACAGAGCAGGGCTTCCCTGGTGGCTCAGTCAGTAAAGAATCTGCCTGCAATGCAGGAGATGTGGGTTCAACCCCTGGGTCGGGAAGATCCCCTGGAAAAGGGCATGGCAACTTAAGTATCCTTGTCGAGAGAATCCCAAGGACTGAGGAGCCTGGCAGGCTATAGTCCACAGGGTTGCAAAGAGTCAGACATGACTGAAGAAAATGAGCATCACAAATCCACAAGACACTGGGGGAGTGGTCTACTTGGTACAGGCTGGAAGCTGCACAGCCCATGGCAGCACTGGTTGGTGACTGAAGCTGTATGCCAGATAGGAAGGATGTGAGGACATGAAGATTTGAGGATATGAAGCTAGTACCAGTCCTGTTTCTGAACAGTTGACTGATGAGTTCAGCTGCCACCACTGCGTTTTGATACTGGAAAATGTTACATAGGCTTTCAATTATAGGAAATACTCAAATATGCATGCGTTTTAAAAAGTGCTTCCTTATTAGATAAATTGCAACTTTAAGGCATTTCTTGCATGAGAGAGTAAGATTAAATGATTGGAGTTTTTTTCAAGTAACCCTTAGAAATAAAAAAGGTAAAATAATTATTATAGATCTGTGCAAATTATCTCTTAGAAGTTAAGCCTGAAAATGTCTTATGAGAAAGAGGGACAAAAAGGCTACTTTTTGAGAACAGAGAACAATATAAAGTGCAGATAGAACTAGACAGATCACGAAGACAAAATCACAAAGTTTCACGTGCTTTTCTAAAACCCAGGAAGTGGCTTTTCTTGAACCACTTGGCGTACAAGTCAGGAATATTTCCTGTCATTTTTCTCCTATCTCTTGAAGGAAGAATAATGCCCTCAGAGGCTATCTTCCTCCATCTCTGCACTCCTTCCTCCCTTTTGTGCTTTATTTTAATAATCTGTAATTAATATACTTGCTATGTGGAGACTGGTACATAATGTTCATAGCTGAAAACAGAAAAGATAAGATGAAACAGAGCCCTAAATGGGCCTAATGATAATAAGAACAAAGGTGTCATCTAGATTTAAACTCTGGAATATCCAACATTCTGTTTTTAACCTTAATCAATAAGCTAGAATCCTTTAGCCCATGAGTAATTTTAAAGTTTTAAATGTAAAAGTAAATAGACTTTCTCTTTTGAGGCATTTGGGTGTTTTTATTTTGGCATGAGATGAATTGTAGTCATAAAACATGTCAAGATTGTATAAAATATATGAGAAATGTCCCCAGCATCTTCAGTGATTTAATATCAAGCACAGCATATATTGAAAACATAAGTATAATGATTCCAAATAAACGTATTATGTTGAATTTCCCCAAAATTTATATTTGAGAGATCAAACCAAACATAAACAAACCCATCTTTTAAAAATGATCATAAAATTGCAAAATAATGACCCACTAGAGTCAGGAGTTACAAGCTAAGTCCTTGCAAGTGTTCCAGGACACACTGTCTGAAGCTGACAAAAGCATTCTTGCTCTTTTCGTGCCGGCTTTCAGAGGATCAAATCTAATGACTCTGTAGGACTCATCTTAGGACCCTGTCCCCTTCAGCTCTGCCACTTTCACAGAGCTCATATCTGTATGCACCTTTCTCAGAAACAAAAGAGCCCTTGGATTTGATCAATTTTCTGAGTAATGAAGTAGAGTGGAAAAAATGACAGTTCACTGAGTATCATCTATCTCAAAGGCACTCATTTAATCCTCAGCAAAGTAGGTGTTGGTTTGCCATTTTGCATTTTCCACTGAAGCTCAAAGAAGATAAACATCTTCTCCAAAATCAGATGACTCCTCTGCTGATTCCAAAGCCCTGGTTCTACCATGTTGTGCCTCCTCAGGAGTAAGTCAGAAAGAGAAAGACAAATATTGTATATGAACATACACATACATATATATGGAATTTGGTGGTAAGCAACCCACCTCCCAATGCAGGAGACACAGGAGACCTGGGTTTGATCCCTGGGTCATGAGGATCCCCTGGAGGAGGGCACAGCAACCCGCTCCAGTATTCCTGCCTGGAGAATCCCACAAACAGAGGAGCCTGGTGGGCTATAGTCCATAGGGTCACAAAGAGTCAGACACGACTGAAGTGGCTTAGTATGCACGCACATATAGAATTTAGAAAGATAATACAGACGAGCCTACTTGTTAGACAGCAAAGGAGACACGGACATAAAGAGCAGAGTTTTGGACACAGTGCGGGAAGGAGAGTGTGAGATGAATGGAGAGAGTATCATTGAAACCTATATGTTACCATATATAAAATAGATGGCCAGTGGGAATTTGCTGTATGACACAGGGAACCCAAGCCAGTGTTCTGTGACAACCCAGAGGGATGGGATGAGGAGGGAGGTGGGAAGGGTTTCAAGAAGGAGGGGACATAAGTATACCCAGGGCTGATTCATATTGATGTATGGCAGAACAACCATGATATTGTAAATCCTTCTAATTAAGATCCTTCTATGGAAAGTANAGTTGCTAGAATTTATCCCTTGATGCCACTATTGTGTTCTTTTACCTATAAATACCCATTTCTCTTACCATTCAGGCTTCCCTGGTGGCTCGGATTGTAAAGAGTCTGCCTGCAGTGCGGGAGACCTGGGTTTGATCCCTTCTAATTAAGATCCTTCTATGGAAAGTACCTTCTAATTTAAAATTTTTTAATATATTATGCTGAAAAAAAAAGAGTCACCCAACCTACAGAGAGTCATGTTGACATCTCCGTAGCCTCTCTTATCCAACAATACTAATGTTTACTGGGCTGGCTTCCTGGAGGAAGAAGAGTGCTTCCTCCTGACACCCTTCCTGGGTGTTGTGAATGCAATAAGATGTCCTGATTTGAGGATAATATTCTCTACTCCAGACCTAGACTTAATAAAAAACTCACTTCTGAATATCTTAAATCATGAATAATTTGTGTTATACAATATTTTGTAAGAAGTTATTAAACTTATCAAATAACAGTTGTGCAGCTACTCTGTTCCAGGCAGTGCCATTAACCTGGAGTAGTGGCATCACAAACATCTGGGTAGAGAGAAGGTGCACAAAGCAGGTGATTGCTTCTAACTAGGGATGGCTTCATAGGTGACCTGATATTGAGCTGAGTCTTGAAGAAAGAGTGCAGCCAGTAGAGAAAAACGGGGAAGGTGAGTGGGTAATACTTAAATCAGGGCATTCCAGGCAGACAGAGCAGAGTGAATGCAGGAACAGGAGTTTTGAGTGGCTCAACAAGGCTAGAAAACAGCACATAAACAGGGCAAGGGATGAAGAGGAGAGCTAGGTGAGGGCTAGATCGTGAAAGGCTTCATAGGCCAAGCAATGTGTAGTATAATCTTTCTCTCATTGCTACTAAGCAAGCACTCAAAGGGTCTACCTTAGGATAGGACATGGAGTCAATTCGAAATTGTAAAAGATTACTTTTGCAAGGAATGTGGAGGGCTAGTTGGAAGTGAGTAAATAGTAAGATGGGGACTAATCAGGGCTATTCTAGTGGATGAGTGATAGATGACGAGGGACAAAAGCAAGATGGCAATAGAATGGATATGGAATAGAATAGAATGGGTGGATTTGAAACATTAATGAAGTGGAAGCAACTGGGTATAGTCAAACATTGTACATGCAGTTCGGCAGAAGGGATGAGTCAAAGCTGATACCAAAGGCCCTTTGATTGAGTTGCTGAATGATGCTGATGGCTTTCACCAAGATGAAATTGCTCGAAGAAGGAAAAATTTTGAAGAGGATGACAAGAGTTCAATATTAGACATCACAAGTGTAACTTAATCAAGGAGGCAATTCAGACATATGAGTCATCCAGGAGAGATGTATAGTAAACAGTTGGATATGATGATCTGAAATTCAGTGAGAAGTTTAACAGGCTGAAATATGGCATATGTTCAGTGTGTGAAGCCATGATAGTTGTGAATAAGCTTGCTCAAAGGACACTTTTAGGCAGAGAAGAATCTCAGCAGAACTCTGGAGATGTAGAAACACTTAACAGAGCAGCCAGAAGAGGACCCTGAGAGAATAACCCAAAAGGTAAGAGAAGTGGTGTGTTAATCATAATTTAAATTATTATATATTATTAACAGGAACAAGAACACTGTAACTGAAATTTTAAAGTAATCATACAAAGGACTAACATACAATAATGATATAACAATATGTACTTCAGGATCAGAGAGTTGATGTGTTAACATCAACATCATTGTTATCTCTCAAATAGGTAATAAATTCAGCTTTTCCCAACAAAAGTTTTCTTTTCCATGTCCATAAGCCTCTCATTTTTCCATGGAGCCTGATCATTTTAACCCCATACCTGCTCATTGCTGCCTTTTCTAAATTCCCCATCCCGGTGTAGCTGTCTTGAATACTCTCTCCACTGATGCTCTCATCATCAGGCTCGATGTTGACATTGCTCAGTTCCATGGGGTCCATTTGAGCTGTCAGCGCTTTCTTGTCCACACACAAGCTCCTTCAGTGTAAACAAGATACTGTACCTTCAGCTTGAGGCTCTTCTACTTGGTGTTATGTTCAGAACACTCTGTTCTGCAAACAGAACACAAAATAAATCATTATAAATTTCTTTAAATTAGATAAACAAATCCAAACCACCTACTTGTATATGTTATCTGTAAAAACATGAAAAGTAAATAAATTCCTGAAAAATTTACAAAGTATGTCTCCAAAGTTTCCATTACTCAATACCAAAAAGAAAGAAAGAAAGAAAATGAAAGAGAAAAAGGAAAATTCTTAATAAATTGCCAAATTAGCTGGTATTTATAGAATGGTTTTTCAATGCAGGGGCTTTAATAGTCACTGTAGGAAGAAAAAATAAATCTTAAGACATGGTAGCAGTCTTCAGGAAACATTAGGTACTTGTTAGCAAATTGTATTACTTAAAGGGATGACAATGCTAAAGTGCTGATAAAGAAAGATCTGCCAAGGTAGAATCTACCAGTGTCTCCACCAACAGTAACACAGAAAATGACTGTGTTAATTTTGCTTTAATCTGTTAGTCGGGCATGAAAGAATTAACACCATCAAAATACTTAATAACACGCAACACAAGGTAGCGTCAGGCTCAGGAAGCCACTTTTCAGGCACTTGGGTCATGAAACCAAAGTTAAGAACAGTAACAAAAGTAAGTACAAGTTTATCTTTGAATCAGCCTCAGTCACCATCTATGCGAAGTTGAAATGCATTTTAACAAGAACGGGATCTAGCTTTTAGGCTTTGCTCTGCCTTTAATTCACTGGATCTCAGGACATTTAACTTTTTTTAACCTCATTTTCCTCAATTAAGTGAAAAGGGGTGGACTACTACTGTGCAAAAAAAAATTGCTGTGAATCCATTAATGTTAATATTCTGAAATTTTTAGCATTAGTTTCATTCAATTCTTATTGAATCAATATACTGGGAAAAATACTATCACTCTTGGGAGGTGTGGTTCTGAAACACATACTACCATTTCGTAAGGAAATCCTGAGCAGAGAAACTAACATAAAAATCGCTCCAGTACACATGGAATTCATAAATTCCCTGGCAAATAAACAGGCACACGAGAATGACTCCATAAGTCTAGTGCTGCAGCAGCCCATCTGTGGAGGACAAGCCTTGATTAAGATGATTTCATACGCCAAATCACAAAAGTTGGAAATCACATATGGAAACTGAAACTCACTAGGAGAATCAGTAGGCACAAGAAGTAATAATTCACACCTGAGTGACTACAAACTGCAAAGTAATTTTAAAAGGACTTTATGATAAAAGAAAAAATAAAATGGACTATAACATTAATATAATAAAAAATAATAAAAGATTCGAAATAAGAAATAACATCAACAGATTATGAACACAATAGAAGATCAGACTGGTTTGAGAAAAAGACAAAAAGAATTCTAAAAATAAAATATATAATCATATTTTAAAAAACTCAGCTGAAGGAAGAGTAATGAAACTGGAAGATAGATTGGTGGAAATCACTCAAATTATATCACAAAGAAAGAAAGAAAAATATGAAGTTAAGAGACGGGGAAAGAAAAACAGAAGTAAAAAGTTAAACATGTCTGAATAGTTATTCTAATATGAAAGAATTGTGAGATGAAAGACAAAAAGGACAAAGAATTGTTGAGAACTAAGGAAAGAAAGTGGTTCTCAGGATTCAAAAAACCACACAGTACTTCCAGCAGGAGGAAGAAAAATGAATATTTTCATTAATAAAAAGTAGTGTAAGTATATAACATCAAAGATACAGAGAGAAATCTTTGAAGCACCAGAGAGAAGCATACAATTAAAAGAAAAAGTAGAAACTTGTATTAACTGAGTACAAATTTGTCTCAACATCCCACAGTATCACACAGTATCAGTTTCACTTCCCAGTAGCAATCACTAATGACAGTTACTGTTTTTACTTCTTCATTTAAAGTAGTGAAGTGAAGTCACTCAGTCGTGTCTGACTCTTTGTGACCCCATGGACTGTACCTTCCAGGCTCCTCTGTCCATGGGATTTTCCAGGCAATAGTACTGGAGTGGATTGCCGTTTCCTTCTCCATTTAAAGTAAGTCATTCTAAATTTAAACTATTCACTAAAACCTCTCTGACTTGGTTAATCAACTCCAAACTGACACTTAGGAAATATAAGGAAATTAACATACTTCTTTCTATACTCCTAATTGCTTGCTCCACACTCTTGATTGTTTCAGCTCATGAAATACGTCTACAATGTTAAGATTCATGATAATGTCATCTATTCTGTAAAACAAATCTCTCATAATTTACCTAAAAAATCAGCATTTACAACATTGCTGTGCTGTAATTTACAACATTCAGTTCAGTTCAGTTCAGTCGTTCAGTCGTGTCCGACTCTTTGCGACCCCATGAATCGCAGCACGCCAGGCCTCCCTGTCCATCACCATCTCCCAGAGTTCACTCAAACTCACATCCATCGAGTCAGTGATGTCATCCAGCCATCTCATCCTCTGTCTTCCCCTTCTCCCCCTACCCCCAATCCTTCCCAGAATCAGAGTCTTTTCCAATGAGTCAACTCTTCACATGAGGTGGCCAAAGTACTGGAGTTTCAGCTTTAGCATCATTCCTTCCAAAGAACACCCAGGGCTGATCTCCTTTAGAATAGACTGGTTGGATCTCCTTGCAGTCCAAGGGACTCCCAAGAGTCTTCTCCAACACCACAGTTCAAAAGCATCAATTCTTTTGCGCTCAGCTTTCTTCACAGTCCAACTCTTGCATCCATACATGACCACTGGAAAAACCATAGCCTTGAATAGACGGACCTTTGTTGGCAACACTCAACAGTGGCCATAGGACTGGAAAAGGTCAGTTGTCATTCCAATCCCAAAGAAAGGCAATGCCAAAGAATTTATATTACAATTGTGTAAATAGTATGCCCAAAGAACCAAGTGGTATATTTGACTACATAATAAAGGCAATATAATATAATCCTATACTCGGAGAAGGCAATGGCACCCCCACTCCAATACTCTTGCCTGGAAAATCCCATGGATGGAGGAGCCTGGTGGGCTGCAGTCAATGGGATCGTGAAATCGGACCTGACTGAGCAACTTCACTTTCACTTTTCACTCTCATGCATTTGAGAAGGAAATGGCAACCCACTTCAGTGTTCTTGCCTGGAGAATCCCAGGGATAGAAGAACCTGGTAGGCTGCCATCTCTGGGATCGCACAGAGTTGGACACGACTGAAGCGACTAGCGACTTAGCAGCAGCAGTAGCAGCAGCAATCCTATACTACTAAAACTTTCGCTTCCCAGGTGGCGCTAGTGGTGAAGAACCTGCCTGCCAGTGCAGGGGACATAAGAGATTTAGGTTCAGTCCCTGGGTCAGGAAGATCCCCTGGAGAAGAGCGTGGCAACCCTCTACAGTATTCTTGCCTGGAGAATCCCATGGACAGAGGAGCCTGGTGGCCTACAATCCATGGGGTCTCAAAGAGTCAGACAGGACTAAAACGACTTAGCAGGCATGCACTAGAATTTTGGAAGCAAATTATCCACATTCTTTTACTTTCTGAAGGGCTTCCTCCTCCCTCTTCTGGGTCTTATTCAGCTGCCTGTGTTTCTTGAATGCCAAGCTATCTTTTTTCTTCAATTCATTTTGCATTGTGCTGAAATACTCCCTTGAATAACTTTTTCGCACAATAAGTCCAGAAATAGAATTCCTGAATTGTTTCATGTTGGAAAATGTCTTTACTTTATTCTCAAACTTTTTTGATTGTTTGAATTCTAGATTCAAAATCGTTTTCCTTTACAAAGTTGAAAACCTTTGTCTCTCGACTCAGCTTCCTCTGATGAATCAGATTTTCATCTGTTTTTTTTCCCCTTCTGAAAGGTTTTAGAATTTTCCTCTTTAACAAAATCTGAAATTTCTCCAGAATGTATTAGATATGAGTAGTTTTAAAAATTAATCTTAATCCACACATGGAGAGCCCATTCATTTAAGAGACTTGTATCTTTCTTCTAATAAAAATGTTCTACCATTTTAAAATGTTTCCCTTCCTTTGAAACTTCTATTAGTCATGTACTGGCCCTCTTTATCTCTATTGCCAAGATTTTCTCTTTATTTCCCATTTTGTTACTCAATGTTCAGAGATAGTTCCTCAATTTCCAGAATAACAGATTTGATTTTCAGCTGTGTAACACTGTGATATGATACATATACATTTGGTCTTCATTCCCATTTCTGGCACAAAGCTCCAAATGTAATTACATAACTAATATTTGGGTTTTGTACCCAGTTCCTGAAATAGTTCTGGAATGATAAAGATGTTTTTGTTGTTATTGCTGTTGTTGTTATTCATAACAAGACCTTTTTAACCACACCTGAATTTATGATAATGAAGTGGATTTTGTAAAGCCCTTGGGATGAAGGCTGGTTGCTAGGGGAACCAACCAATTGATTAGAGAGCTAGAACTTCCAACCCTACTTCCAATCAACTGAGAGAGGAGAGAGGGTGTGGGCTGAGTCAATCACACATGGACAATTATTTAGTCATGTCTAGATATTAAACACCCTAACTGAAGGGGTTTGAAGAGCTTCTGGAGTGGTTATCATAGAGGTGCTGGGAGAGTGGTCCACAAAGAGAGGGCATGAAAGTTCTGAGTCCCTTTCCTCATACTTTGTCCTGTGCATCTCTGCCATCTGGCAGTCCCTGAATTATATCCTTTAATAATTAACCAGTAATCTAGTAAGCAAACTGTCTTCTGAGTTCTGTGAGTGATTCTAGAAAATGATTAAATCTGATTTATAGCTGGCTGGTCAGAAGTACAGGAGGTCTGAACTTGCCATTGCATCTGAAGTGGAGGCAGTCTTGTGGGACTGAGCCCGTAATATGTGGGATCTGATGCTAACTCCAGAAAACAGAGCCAGAATGGACTACATTGTAGGACTCCCTGCTGGTGTGGGAGAATTGGCTGGTATGGGAAAAACTCACACTTTTGGTACCAGAAGAAAGTATTGGGGGTAGAGTAGAAAACCACTGTTTACTTTTAAGCTGTACCCATTTTCTTTTTCAACCTGCCAGCTAACTATTTTTCATAATCATGTTTTTAATTTATGATCATTTGTTTATTCTCTTCTTTTTTCATACCATCCCTTTTGTTCATTTTACAGATGCAGTATTTACACAAATTTTTCTAAGGCTACTGATTTCAGGTTTCCAAAAGCTCTTGTTGTTCCCTAAATTATGTATTTTTTTCCTGGAGTTGTTCTGTTTGTTCATCTTGGCTCTTCTCTCCCATTTGCCTGAAATTGGCTTTCCTGAAATTCTTAATGATCCTAGGTTGTCTGTTCGTATTTATGAATGAAGAGTATATTGGTTAACTTAGAAAGCTAGTATTTGGGGTTTCTCTGAAATCTTACAGGCTCATTCCACTGGTAGATTGCTCGCTTGTAGGTCCCCTGTAAGAATCTGCCTGCAAATGCAGGAGCTGCAGGTTTGACGTCTGGGTGGAGAAGATCCCCTGGAGAAGGGAATGCTTGGGAAATCTCATGGACAGAGGAGTCTAGTAGGCTGCAGTCCACAAGGTTGCAAGAGTTAGACACAACTTAGTGACTAAACAGCAAACAACAGGTCTGGGGTAAGTGACATCTATGCGGTCAGTCTGTCTGCAGAGCAACTGCAGGACTCTACTCCCAGACATAGCTGGCACTGTAGACAAGGCTCCTCAGGGAGTAAAATGCAATGATGTAGTTTCCTCTTGGTGGAGCTTCCATTTTTGCTTGTTATCTCTCTGCCTGATGTGAGAGTCTTAATACCTATTATAGAGTCCATTCTTGGGCTCTCTTTACAGACTAGATTGCAGCCTTATTTTTTTACCAAAAGAGGCAGCCCAACAGATGAAGAGTCCAAAAGCAAAGTTCCTTGGTGAATATGTGGTCGGTCATTGGTTGCTCATGAATCGTGCCTCCTCTTTGTGTATATTGACTTAACTTGGAACTCCTACTGGACTGCCTCTGGAAAAAGCCCAATTACCTGGTTTACCCTGGTTCTTTTTCTTTTTCACAAGTTTTCCACCCCTATCTGCTTCCTGGCTTGTAGGAATTCTTAAAACTTCCATTTGTTGCTGATCAGTTCAGTTCAGTCATTCAGTCATGTCTGACTCTTTGCAGTCCTGTGTACTGCATCACGCCAGGCTTCCCTGTCCATCACCAACTCCCGGGGCTTGCTCAAACTCATGTCCATCGAGTTGGTGATGCCATCCAACCATCTCATCCTTTTCATTCCCTTCTCCTCCTGCCTTTAATCTTTCCCAGCATTAGGGTCTTTTCAAATGAGTCAGTTCTTTGCATCAGGTGGCCAAAGTATTGGAGTTTCAGTTTCATCATCAGTCCTTCCAATGAATATTCAGCACTGATTTCCTTCAGGATTAACTGGCTAGATCTCCTTGCAGTCCAAGAGACTCTCAAGAGTCTTCTCCAACACCACAGTTCAAAAACATCAATTCTTTGGCACTCAGCTTTCTTTATAGTCCAACTCTCACATTCATACATGACTACTGGAAAAACCATAGATTTGACTAGACAAACCTTTGTCGGCAAAGTAATGTCTTTGCTTTTTAATATGCTGTCTAGGTTGGTCATAGCTTTTCTTCCAAGGAACAAACTTCTTTTAATTTCATGGCTACAGTCACCATCTGCAGTGATTTTGGAGCCCCCCACCCCAAATAAAGTCTCTCACTGTTTCCATTATTTCCCCATCTACTTGCCATTAAGTGTTGGCACCGGATGCAATGATCTTAGTTTTTTTAAATGCTGAGTTTTATTATTTTACAGATCTCTTGTGATTTTGTTCCTTTAAGAAGGATCGTTTCATTTGAAGTTTCTTTGCTTGAGTTCCTCAAGGATAGGTCCTAAACTCTCCTTGTTCCAATGTACTCAAGACTTCATAAACCACGAACTCCCTAAGTCACAGTTCTGGCCCAAGGCTTCATTCTGACCTCCACTTACATGTGTCCAGTGATGTATATACATTTGTGTATCTTGAAGGCAGTTCAAATTCAATGTGCCTAAAATCTAACTTGTGACAGTTCCTCCTTCCAATATTTCCAATCCAAAGACTGTTGTCACCATTTATCCAGATCTTCACATCAGAAATATCAGTCTTCTAATTTTTTATCCTTAACATTTGTTCCTTTCTAAAGTCTGGTTGATTTTGCAACAATTAAAGTATTTCTTAAATTAGTTCCCTTCCTTCTATTGCTTCCACCTTCCGCTTTGTCCAAACTTTCTTACAGTGTCAATTGCAACAATCATAATTGATACCTTCATCCTTTCTTGCCTACCCTCCCCCTCCTCATTCATTCTCTACAAACAGGCATATTGATTTTTCAAAAGCAAAACTTAGATCATGTCGTTTATTTGCATAAAATCCTCTATTGTCTCCCCTTTACTCTTAGGATAAAATATAAAATTCTCCACAAGGCCACAAGTTCCACATGGTCCCTCTACTCCTGATTTCACTCCTTCCACACTCTTCCCACCTCATTGTTCTAGGTATTCGGGCCTCCTTTCAGTTTCTGGGTCTCCCTGAGTTCTCTACCACCTCAGGCCATTTGCCTGATAAGACAGATTGCATGAAGAATGGCCCCTAACCCTAATTTTGGTCCTGGTCAAAGGACATCTTCCCACCTAATTTGGAACACAGTTTCACAGCTCATATCTTTAGCTCTGAAGATTCTATTATGATCTATATTAAGGGAACAACAGCTAAAAGCACAATTTTAAATGAATTAGGACATTACAAGAAACTAGATACACTGAGTCATTTACCTGATGCACAAAGTAGGCCCTTTGAAACATTTAGACTACAGCATAATTGCTAAACCTTAACACATGATTAATCAACAAGAAAGTGTATAAAGATGGTATTTATTTATTTATTCAACAAATACTGAGAATGAACTATAAGCCAGAAACTATGAAAGATAAAGTACGAATAAGACAGAATCCCTATACCTGATGAATTTTGTTTAGTAAAGAAAACAGATTTTTGAACAAGGTCTTATATTATAATCTTTACTTTTTTCTATGAATAAATACTTATTAAACTAATCAATGAATCACTCCCTGGGGCGACTAGAAAAGAACAATGCTGTGATTGAAAAATATAACAACATAATATGTGTGTGTGCTCAGTCGCTCAGTCGTGTCTGACTCCACGACCTCATGAACTGCAGCCCAGCAGGCTCCTTTGTGCATGGGAAACTTCAGGCAAGAATATTGGAGTGAGTTGCTATTCCCTTCTCCAGGGGATCTTCCTGACTCAAGGATCAAACCTGGGTCTCCTGCATTGCAAGCAGCTCCTTTACTGTCTGAACCACCAGGGGAGTCCTTTTCATAATATAATATATAATATATTAGTTTTGATAGCCATAGATTCTTCTGCTGCTCCCTATCTCAGTATATGGCACTTCATAAGAAGTGCCCACAGTGAAACAGAGCAGAACCCGATAGTTCTTGCCCTCCTCCCCTTGTCCTCTGTCTGCCTTCTGCCTGTGGAAAACTTTAGTTAAAGAATAAGTTTAATCACAGAAGTGAGAAATGCAGAAACAAAGGAAAACAGTTAAAGGAGACCAAATAATAATAATAATGTAGTCATTAAGCATAGTCAAGGACCTTCAGTTCTTTCTCNTCTATTATGATCTATATTAAGGGAACAACAGCTAAAAGCACAATTTTAAATGAATTAGGACATTACAAGAAACTAGATACACTGAGTCATTTACCTGATGCACAAAGTAGGCCCTTTGAAACATTTAGACTACAGCATAATTGCTAAACCTTAACACATGATTAATCAACAAGAAAGTGTATAAAGATGGTATTTATTTATTTATTCAACAAATACTGAGAATGAACTATAAGCCAGAAACTATGAAAGATAAAGTACGAATAAGACAGAATCCCTATACCTGATGAATTTTGTTTAGTAAAGAAAACAGATTTTTGAACAAGGTCTTATATTATAATCTTTACTTTTTTCTATGAATAAATACTTATTAAACTAATCAATGAATCACTCCCTGGGGCGACTAGAAAAGAACAATGCTGTGATTGAAAAATATAACAACATAATATGTGTGTGTGCTCAGTCGCTCAGTCGTGTCTGACTCCACGACCTCATGAACTGCAGCCCAGCAGGCTCCTTTGTGCATGGGAAACTTCAGGCAAGAATATTGGAGTGAGTTGCTATTCCCTTCTCCAGGGGATCTTCCTGACTCAAGGATCAAACCTGGGTCTCCTGCATTGCAAGCAGCTCCTTTACTGTCTGAACCACCAGGGGAGTCCTTTTCATAATATAATATATAATATATTAGTTTTGATAGCCATAGATTCTTCTGCTGCTCCCTATCTCAGTATATGGCACTTCATAAGAAGTGCCCACAGTGAAACAGAGCAGAACCCGATAGTTCTTGCCCTCCTCCCCTTGTCCTCTGTCTGCCTTCTGCCTGTGGAAAACTTAAGTTAAAGAATAAGTTTAATCACAGAAGTGAGAAATGCAGAAACAAAGGAAAACAGTTAAAGGAGACCAAATAATAATAATAATGTAGTCATTAAGCATAGTCAAGGACCTTCAGTTCTTTCTCAAGGGCTATGGATAATATTCTGAGCCATATCTTGTGAGCTGTCTTGCTGCTGCTGCTGCTGCTGCTGCTGCTAAGTCACTTCAGTCGTGTCCGGCTCTGTGCGACCCCACAGATGGCAGCCCACCAGGCTCCGCCGTCCCTGGGATTCTCCAGGCAAGAACACTGGAGTGGGCTGCCATTTCCTTCTCCAATGCATGAAAGTGAAAGAGAAGTCGCTCAGTAAGTGTCCGACTCTCCGTGACCCCATGGACTGCAGCCTACCAGGCTCCTCCATCCATGGGATTTTCCAGGAAAGAGAGCTGTCTTACAGATACTCAAACATCAGGTGGAAGAATTAACTAAATGATGACTAGACTGTACCCAAGACATGAGCTGCCACAATTCTGAGAACTGGCCACAAAGAAATGGGAACAAATGGACCCTGGAACTGAAGATTGACTGTACCTAAAACAATGAAGATGAGACTGACCAGACCATCAAGGATCAATCTGAAGATGACTGTCAGAGCTGAGTGCTGTTTTTGCACATAGCTTCCTCCCTCTGTCTGTAAAAGCTCTAATCTCCTGCTCTTCAGGGATGGTGGGGGCAGGGGCAGGGAGTTGGCCTTTGGACAGATGTCTGCCCTCCCCCACCCCATCTCAGGTGCCAACATCTGAAATAAAGCAAACTTTCCTTTCCACCAACCTGCCTATTCATTGGCTTTTGGGGGTCAAGCAGCCAGATCCCATACACCGTTCGATAACAATAGGAGGAATGTGGCAGAACTTCCCAGATGGTCCAGTAGCTAAGACTCTGTGCTCCCAATGCAGGGGGGCCTGGGTTCAATTCCTGGTCAGGGAACTGAATCCCACATGCTGCAATCCTGTGTGTCGCAACTAAGACCCAGTGCCGCCAAATAGATAAATACTAAAACAAAAAGAGGAATTTGGTTATCATTATAGGTACTTCCCCCTGTCTATACTGTGCCCCCTCTCCCGTGTTCAATGTATCACCATATCAATCGTTCTTGCAACATTTATTTAAAATTAATTTACTTTTCTCTCCATGACCATTATGTTAATCCAAATGACTACATGTTGAAGGACCCAAAATTATTTTTCTCATTACCTTTCAGAATAAAGTCAAATTTCCTAACATGCTATAAGGTTCTACATAGTTTAACCCAGACAGAGCTCTTGAGTCCTGCATTGAATCACATGCCCTCTTACTCACTAGAGTCACTAGATTTCTTTCTTTTCTTCATTGCCACCTTGAGACCTTTTTAACCTGGTGTTCCCTCTGCCTGGAATTCCCTTCCCCACATTCTTAACAAAGTGTCTCCCAGAGTTAACTAAAACAACCTGAAAATCTTTAAATGCCACATGGTCAGAGAGGCCCCATGTCTAAATTAGATTCCCCCATGGAACATGGTCTTCTCTTCCTTACAAACTCATCACACTTTGAACTTACATTTTTAGTTGTATGACTATTTGATAAATATTAATAACTGTCTCCTCTGCTAGGCAAAAAAAAATTTCATGAAAGTGGGACAAGGCCAGGTTTGTAGACTACACACATTTCCCATTATCTAGCACAGTACCTGGAGAAGGCAATGGCATCCCACTCCAGTGTTTTTGCCTGGAAAGTCCCATGGATGGAGGAGCCTGGTAGGCTGCAGTCCATGGGGTCGCTAGAGTCAGACATGACTGAGTGACTTCACTCTGACTTTTCACTTTCATGCATTGGAGAAGGAAATGGCAACCCACTCCAGTGTTCTTGCCTGGAGAATCCCAGGGGCGGGGGAGCCTGGTGGGCTGCCATCTGTGGGGTCACACAGAGTCGGACACGACTGAAGCGACTTAACAGCAGCAGCAGCAGCAGCAGCACAGTACCTGGTGATATATTCTTTGAAGACCAAGGCAATTTTATATGACCTCCTTTATAAATGCAAGTACAAGTCTTACTATAGCTTTCTAGGTTAACATTTCAAAGTGAAATAGAAATGTTCCCTTCTGGTTCCCAAGAAGAGCAGCTTTGCTATACAAAGAATGTTCAAAATTCTTCTAAAAGAAAAACCAGATTTGATTTGACAGAACTTTCTATAGTCTAGCCTTTCTCGCTAATGAAGTTAGATTTCTCTGCAATAGAGATTTTACTGAAACAGACTGGATATTTGAGTCCAGTGATCTTCTGCATTGCCATTTTACTTTATTCATTCATGAAGGTGCAAAATCAAAATTTGAAACAAAAGTATTTGGAACACTATCACCATTTAGAAGTCTTTGTTTCATCATACTTATTACGTTATCTAAATGTCCTAAATAGTTGATTCCTTATATTCAACTTTTAGTTATTAAACATTATAGATAACATTTCTTTGTAGTATTATTTACAAACATTTATTTTACCTGATAAATGAAAGGAGCTAAATTTCCCACCATTGCTATTTGTTTTTCATGCCAGTCCAATTCTGATGAATCTACTCTGAAATCTAGGTTCAGGTAGCAGATTTTATCCTTCAGTTGGATGAGCAGGAAGTTGCTGATCCTACAGCAACTCACTCCAGTATTCTTGCCTGGGAAATCCCGTGGACAGAGGAGCCTGGCAGGTTTCAGTTCATGGGGTCACAAGAGTTGGACAGGACTTAGTGACTAAACCACCACCAACCACAACTTCTAAAAGCCAAATTATCTTGCATCAGAGGAGCTGATTTAAATCCACATCCAAAATATATCTTGGATAAATGAATATAGATTTGACAATGAAATGAATCTAATATTACCTTTACGTAAAATTCTCTTAAACAATTTCCCCAACAATGTCATTCTAATCACATTTGATACCCAGATGACTCATTAGTCTATGGCATGATTTCTTACAGAAATCAGCTTTCATAAAAGCATTCACTGTCAGTCTAAAGTACATCTTACAAAAGAAACTGCCAATAATAGCAAAACTGTATTCACTTGACTTGGGCTTCACTGGTGGCTCAGATGGTAAAGAATCTCCCTGCAAAGCAGGAGACCAGGTTTGATCCCTGGGTCAGGAAGATCCGCTAGAGAAGATAATGGCTATCCACTCCAGTATGCTTGCTTGGAGAATGCCATGGGCAGAGGAGCCTGCTGGGCTATAGTTGCTGGCGTCTCAGAGTCAGACATGACTGAGTGACTAAGCGTGTACACATTCACTTGACAACTTCGTATTGTTTCGTATTTTAGCATTTTCATTCCCTTCCTTTACTTAGACATAGCTTAGAAATAATATCAAGAGAGAACTGGAAAGTTAAAAGAATTTACCGTATGTTGAGGTCTTGTCACTTTGCTAAGAATATTACATGCTTGCTAATATACCTGTGATGGATTCATGTCGATGTATGGCAAAGCCAATAGAGTATTGTAAAGTAAAATAAAGAAAAAAAAAGAATTAAAGCAGCCTTTTGATGAAGTATAAAGGACTATTCATAAAATCCATATACATTATTTCACTTATAAATTTTCTAGCTCTGCTCTTAGAAAAAGACATAGATTCTCTAGTCATCTTAATGTTAAGAAATACCTTAAATTCCTGCATAAATTCCTATTTTCCCAAACAGTAGTTTGTTTCCAGAAGTGTACCTCAATATGTAGCATATTTAATATTACACAGCAAACTCCTTATGCTATCCATGTTAATGCATAATATTTAATAATCTGTCATAAATTATGAATATATTAAGTTCTAAATGTCTATATTCTATATAATACATACTGGACCACCTGCAGAGGTACTTTTTTCCTTCGTAAATAAACTATTTAACTTTTTAAAAATTAACTCATATGTTAAAAATAATAGCTTCAATAACCCCTAAAGCACACTGTATAACGTAGTTTAAGAAAAGTCAAGAGATGAGCTCTCAAAACTAAATGTTACTTAAATGTTACTGATATAATTCTTAGAAGTAGAAAGACTTTCCAGAAAATCCCAAAACACTATCTAAATATAAATCTGAAAAAATGGCAGATGTTGTCTTGTAAAACAAATGGCTATCTTTTCTAGGAAACATAACTAATTTTTTTTTAGTTTGTCAAGAATAAAACTTAGTCAATGAATTGTCCGTGAATATGATGTATATCATCATTTAAAATATTTTTTCACTGAGTTATAAAAGTTTTGTTATCATCTAGACATTAAATTAAAATAATCACCATATACTCTATAAGAGGCTCAAAATACATTGAGAATTCTCCCACTGTCTGATAAATACATTTGAGGAGTACAGATCTAATTTTTAGATAGCTGATTCCAGCCCTTCTATATCTAAAGCTTTGCTTGTATTCTACTAATCTGTCAGTTTCTTCCAGTAAATTTACTGTAAAAATATTCCTTCACTAAAATGATTACATAAAAACACAAGCTAAGACACAACATTTTTTTTTCTTTTGAAAATGATGCCACCCAAATAGCCTTTCACATCTGCGGTAGTGGTATGATGCTCCTTCTTTGAGTAAACTAAGTTTTGGTGGGTGATTTTGTTTTTAAGATAAAGAAAATCTTTAATAACACTAAGAATATACATCTCAAATGTTATACTTTTTCCTAAGACAAACTGTGTCAACTCTTCAATCCAAAGTCTCCTCCCAGGATCTGGGTAAATAATTTCAATATTTGACATTATATTGAATAGATTTTTTATAAGAAAAGTAATAAATAATCAATATCATAAAAAGAAGAAATGAAGCATTATTTCAACACTGTAAGTTTTCATGTAAAATCAGCTTTACCTTAATTATTTATCCAGTCCTGTTTCCAGAATTGTGTGGCATAGCAGGCCCCTGTTGCAGAGTTGACTTATGTGAAATTTTGGGGACCTAAACAATGGTTTAAAGACCAGTGGGAGTGAGCTAGACAAGCCAATCACCACCAACCCCTCACTCCAACACCTCCCTCTGTCCAACTTGCGTCAGCTCTTAAAAAAATAGAGAAGCTAAATCAGTTTGCTGTTGTACACTCGAACTGAACACCAGTTACACCAATTTCTGTTTGCTTTTAGAATTTTGGCTTTTATACAACAAAGTAGTCACTTACTGAAAGCTTTACATTGACCAATACATTTCTGTATCAAGATTCTACAGCTTGGTCGACTGATAAATCTGAAATGTTAATTTTTCTAGAGGTTTATGAAATGAGGTCAAATTAAAGTAATAGCATAATAATGGAATCAGACTACTTAATGAATTATTACAATCAGAAAGTGTAGAAAGTATAAAATAGCAGAAGAGTTATTTTCTTTGGAATCATCGATTTTATTCAGAGGAAATGTTATATTAGAATAACAGACACTCACAACAGCACCAAGTTACTCAAGGTGACGTGAGGCTGGAAAACATAAGCCCTTTCAGATTCTGCTACCATTTCAAAGGGAGTGTGCTGAGTAAGTAAAACATTATTTGGAGTTTTTAGAGAATTTCTAAACAGACATTTTCTCCTTTTCAAAAAAATCTACTTGATTTTCCATATATCAGAAGAAGACTTTAAATGTGTTGGCAAATAATTCATTCTGTTATGAAAATATATAAAGCAGACAACATTTTGAAAGTTATGTGAGAAAACAGATTAAAAAATCCGTCCGGAATTAATAGTTCTTTGCCTTTTTAACATTTATAACATCGATGAGCTCTCCAGTAACCAATCAAAATAAATGCTAGATGCTAGATTGCAACAGTTGTGTCAATTTCTTATTTCTGGAAAAAAAAACAAGCAACTAAACATTGTTCTTTGAGAAAATCTTATGTTGATGCAAGAAATTAAACATTAAGCAAAGTGTCCAATTATCCATTTCTCTTTTCCTTTGCAAATAGGTTCATTTGGTCTAATAACTTTAACATCGTATGTTTACTTTCATTTATCTTTTAGTCCTGCTTCTTTATTTTTCAGTTACCTTGTAACTTTGTCCATGATCGGATGAAAATTAGTATGGTCTAAGGGAAAAATGATAACAAATACACTAATTTGTTGTCAAGTGAAGCTCCAATACTTTGGCCACCTTATGCAAAGAGCTGACTCATAGGGAAAGACCCTGAGATTTGGAAAGATATAAGGCAGAAGGAGAAGGGGACAACAGAGGACAAGACGGTTGGATGACATCACCGACTCAATGGACACGAGTTTGAGCAAGCTCTGGGAGATGGTGAAGGATGGAGAAACCTAATAAGCTACAGTCCATGGGGTTGCAAAGAGTCGGACATGACTAAGCAACTGACCAACAACAACAACACTAGTTTAAATTTCAGATAAATTTAAAGAATACTTCTTTTCAAGTTATTTCCATCATTTAACTATTATCTTTCCAACTTGAGATTTTCTTCTGTTTGCAAAGTTATCAGATGAGTATAAAATTAAGAAAGCAAAAACTTGAGCTAATTGTTAGAAAATGAAATATTTGTGTTCTAGCAAAATTTCATGTAATAGTACAATTTCATTTCATAGTATATCTTCATGCAAAATAGGGTGGGGATAAATGAATAAATACCTACAGTTTTACATCTTAAATTTTAAGTCTTGGCATCCATATAATTCTTATGTTCTTCAAGCTCACTAAGTAATTATTAGCATGCTGGACTAAAATGGAAAGTACGCATAAGAGACTTCTATGAAGAGTTTTATATTTTTTAAGAACCTACTCTAATTACAAAATTCTTATCAGAAAACTTTCCTGACATTGACTCAAAAGTCAAATATACATAGATAAAAACTAACTTGACAAAAGTTGGCTAAATTAAAATGATTTAGGAACTTTTTTATTGTGCAATTATTTTCCCCCTAGATATCTGACATGTTTGGACATGTAAAGATTAATGAAGAAATGTATGGTTTGGTCTTAACAAAACTCATAGTAAGTTTCTTTTTACAAGGAAAATACAGACTTAAGCATTATAGTTTTATGTTCTGAATATTTCTTAAATCATATCATAATGTAATTTCATATACATTTGGCAGTAGGTCTATACTCTTGATTTTTAAAACATGAAAATGCCACATAATCTGATAGGATCTAATTTGGTACAAGTATCAGTGTACAATGAGGTAATGAACCAGAATATGTACAAACTTTAAAAACATGAATAAAATGAAAAATATGTGGATAGTGAATAATGAAGCAAGTATGAACAATGAAATGACAGACACTATGATCCTTTTGGTAGGGAATTCATAGAAGTGCCACCAAGAACAGAGGTGGTTGAGGTGGGAAGTTGGTGAGACTTGGTTGAAGTGAGAAGTTGGTTTGCAAGGTGTAATATATGTCCACTTAAAGAGATACCCAGGTTTCAGATTACAACATGATTAATATTAGCAGAATTATATCATATACTCCAGGACTCTAGAAGATGAAAAGTCCCCAGGGACTAAGGTCGTCCAAGATGACTTGAGGGAGCCTACTGATCTTGAAGAGAGCCTTAAAGTCTGGGTGAGATTCCAATGCGTAGAGATGAAAGGGAGAGGCATTTTGGATGCAAATTGTAGAAACGCTAGAAGCATATTCTGGCAACAGTGAAAACTAGTCTGAGTGCAGCAGAGACTTTTCAGAGAAAAACAGATTGGAATGGAATACTTTAGGCTATAAAAGGCATTAAATCTAGAGAACTCAGATTTCTGTGATCAAGATCTCTTGAAAGCTTCTGAAGAAAATCATAGACTCAGCAGGGAAGGATACAGGTGGGATGACAGGGTAGACATGGAGAAGAGTTCAAGAAGGATGCTGAGAAGGCTGACTGACGGCTTGGCTTTGGTGATATTTACCTGTCTGAGAATAATGACAGAAGAGAAGGCAAATGGAAAGGATTTGAAGTGGGGTCAATGGTAGTTTGACTCTTTCTTGTACTACTGTTTCTATTTATCACTTTCACTAGCTCACAACATATGGTGTGAATTTTATGTGATACTTCTATCAGAAATAAGAAACATGTAATAAAACCTTTATATTTCTTTATATAGAGAAAGAGAATATATAGTGGTAGCTCATCCACTTCAGCACCCCATCAATCTGTGGTCCTCATTTTCAAATAGTACAGAGAAGATCCTAGAATGTATATTCCAATACGTTATCTAGTAAAAGTACAAACTTTCTGACTCAAACTGATTCAGATCTTACCCATGCATTAAATTAGATTTTTTTCCCTTGCCTGTATGTAAAAGCACTACTCATCTTGTTTCAAATTTCTACCTTCATCAACATCTTGGAAGGAAAAGTTCCAGCTGGATAAAGTTAAAATTTGATCAACAATATATATATATCCTTTAGCCAGACTATCATGGCATTTTGCAATAACACAGGGAAAGATAACATCTTATTCTTATGATTGTACCCAAATTTCTAATTTTAGTCATGGGACAAAATAATACTTGAAAATACAATGTGGTTATAGCCAAATTGGAAGAATATGAGTAGAAACAGTAATGACTAAGAAACAAAATCACCTAATTTTTAATAATTTTGTGTTGCCTTTGTATCTGTATTCAAGTGCTTTTCTTTGCTCCTACTTTAATTTCCCTTTAGGTCACCTGCCTTTTTCCTTGCTTCTGTTTCTTTTTAACTTTTCTGTGCTACATTGTCTTTTTTTCATCTATTTTTAATTGGAAGATAATTGCTTTACAGTGTTCTGTTCCTTTCTATCTTGCGACAATGTGAATCAGCCGTAAGCATACATATATCCCTCCCTCTTAAACCTCCCCTTCCACCCCACCTCTATCCCACACCTCTAGGTTGTCACAGAGCACAGGGTTGAGCTCTCTGGACTAAGCAAGTTCCCACCAACTATTATTTTACATATGGTAATATATGTTTCAAAGTTATTCTCTCAATTGCTATACTGTTTTTAAGAGGCCTTATTCTTCAATAAGTTATGTTTTACAATTTCTAGGTTTTAGATTTGTGAACCCAAAATTGAAGAGTTGATCAGTTGCCAAGATTATAGATCTGTCCTCATCCTACAATATTAGTGCTTCCAAATACAGACAATATATGAATTAGTCCAACTGTTTTTTATAGTATTGTAGGTAATCATCTACAATGACCAAGTCATTCCTAGAAATGGAAGACACTATCGTAACTGCAATTAGAAACAAGACTTTGATTACTTCTTTTTAACTTCGGATTTATTCTCTGGCTTTTGGGTTTCTGGCTTCCAGGGACAAAGAGCATTTGTGATCTTTACTGATGTCTCTCTTTGGCCCTCCAAATTCTTCATCTTATCTGTCTTAGTATGAATACATTTTTTTAAAAAGAAGAAAAACCATATAGAAGTGTTGCAGAATTCTTCTTAAATCGCTCAAATCACAGAATTCGTGTTATCCTGGAGGTAATCTGAGCATGTAGGTCTTTTGATTCATCTGTAGAGAGAGGGAAGCATAGATGTGCTATAGGTCTCTCTCTTCATAGTTATGAAGTTATTAATCTCAACTTACAGAAGAAAATAAGGACTACAAGAAGAAAAAATGTAAATATGACCCTCAAAAGCCACATGCCAAATTAAATGTAAACATACAAATACAAATGAATAATTTTCTAATTCTTCCTCAGCAGAGGATTCAAAAATACTTTTTAAATTTTAAAAAAATCCAAAAGTGGATTTCTGAACTGTCATACATTTTTCAATGTTCCTGTTTCACAAAATTAACACCTCAACACAAATATAATACAAGTGACTTTATGAAGAGCCTTATTTGATGATACCTTCTAAAAGTCTAAATTTGGGACCCTCTCAAATATGAATTCTCAAAAGGCTGCCCAGCCTGGCCCCAAGGAGAGGCTCTGCTTTTCTGTTCAGAAAAAATAAAAAATAAAAAATTCCCTGACCAAGAGAAGGGCAATGACCCACATGTGCTGAGGAAATTGCTTGATGGATGGCGTCCTCCTGTCTTAAATCCAGCCTGAACCCCCTTTAAAGTTATACAATGGAGCATTCTGGAAATGTTTGAATAGTCACTGTGTTGCAAAATTAGCAAACAAGGTTGGGGCAGGTTGACAAATTTACTGACTTGGCCACGGACCTAAATAGAAAATTCCTTTAGCCTCAGCTGATTAAAAAAAAAAAGACTAGTTAGAAGACAGCTCCTGTTGTTCATGTTTTGTTTCCTGCGTTTTGCCTTTCAAGCAACTAAGATCCTTCTGGTCCATTTCATTTCTCGATCCCACATTGAAATGATGCAGAGAAAAGGGTATCTCAAGTTCATTCTAGGCTTCTGCCTGAGCAACTACACCAAGGTGAAGAAAGATAACAAGATCTGTGGGGCTTGTGGATAATTATAACTTAAATAATGTACTGAAATTCTAAATGTTAATTGTTGTTGTTTAGTTACAAAGTTGTGAACATGAACTGCAGCATGCCAGGTTTCCCTGTCCATCACCATTTTTTCCTAGAGTTTGTCCAAGTTCATGTCCATTGAGTCAGTGATGCCATCCAACCATCTCATCCTCTGTTACCCCCTTCTCCTCTTGCCCTGAATCTTTCCTTGCATCAAGGTCTTTTCCAATGAGTTGGCTCTTCACATCAGGTGGCCAAAGTATTGGAGCTTCAGCTTCAGCACCAGTCCTTCCTTGCTTTATATGATTCCTATCATTTAAAATGCCTGCTTGAGAAAACCTCACTCCTAGGAGATAATGATTAAATTATAACAGCACTTTCTAAATAAATCACCTTGATAATTTATGTTTTTCACACAGAATACAGTGTTAACATTGTGCTAAGTTGAGTTGACTGCCTTTCTAACAAATAGCAATTAATGTTTTAAAAACTACATGCTATTCAGGCACAGCACATTAATTTTCATTGCTCTCTCCCCCCTTCCCTTTCCTGTCAAAGCAAATTCCCTTCCAAAACAATTTCTGTGCATTTGGATTTTGTAATTTCATCAGTGATTGGACTTTGTAATCCTGGCGTCATCTTGCCTGGATTGGATGGACAACCACCAGTTTCTTAAGCTGGGACCCAACAGGCTACCAGGCTAGACTGGGAGGAGATAGACAGCAAAGGAGACTGAAAAATCACCCAGCAGATTTTTAAAGGGAAGGGGCTTTCCAGAAAGGGGATGACACAAATCCATCCTGTACGAGAATCAGCGTCCCTAACAACGAAAGATATGCTCAAGCTGGCCTCTCCAGAATTTTGAAACCAGGCAAGCAAGTCTACGCTAAGGTGTTCTTCAAAGGAATTTGAACTGAGTGAGACTTATACTGGTGATGTTGACATTTCTTAATGGACTTTTCTGGGAATGCAGATGATTTCCTGAGTCAGATCTCAGTAAGCGAGGGGGCAGCTCTCTCTCTCTGCTGAGCTGTAAGCAACCCCCAGGGCCAGGTCATGGTGAGGTCAGAGCTCTTTGCAGCATGTTGACAGAGGTACTGTCCTCTGCTACAAGCGTTAGCAGGAGCCAGCATGGCAAGATTCAATGAACTACTTGTACTTTATGGGTTTTATGAGTTAGGAATTATACTTCCTGGAGGGCTGGGTAACACCAGACTTTCTTTAAATATAGGAAAGCTGACTCAGAAAAAGTAAATGTCTTGACCTCATTCAGCAGGACAGCAGTCAAGAGGGACATTTGGGCAGATGGTATACTTAGGAGGTTTAGGGATAAATTCAAGTATGTCTAGACAGCCAAGTTAGATTAGTTGTAAATAATTTCTTTTGTTTGTTTACCTTAATATTAGGCTATGCCTGTTTATAGTAGGTATTGCATAAATGTTGAATGAGTGAAAGTCTTTATTAAATGTGCTGTCTCAATGTGTGCATCCAAAACAATTCTTTAGAACTTATTTAAGGGGTGCAACAAGAAACATTATAATTATTCTAATTGAGCATCATGCCACATATTAAAATGGAGTAGTTCCTTCTTGTGCTCAGAGACAGTTGTGAGATGGTACAGTGAATGTCCATACTACATGCAAGGAGCTATTAGTCCTTTTATAGAGAGCTGGATTCCTGGAATAGTAAGCAGTAATCACCAATCATGTGTTCAAAGAATATTCAAATAATAATAAGGGCATGAGAAAATTATAATTATAATAAGTTTTTAAAAGCAAGATACAAAATCTAACAATAATATGTTCCCAGTGTTGTTTTTAAAATTATACATATAATATATAAAAATATACTATATATATATATAATATATATATTTTAAAGGGAAATGGAAAAATGCCTTAGAGGACACATATCAGAATATAAAGAGTGGTTATTTCCAGATTGTGAAAATGTCGATAATCTTTCTTTTCTCATCTGTATTTTCCCATAAACTAAAGAGTATGGATTACTTTTACAATGAGAAAAACAATAAATACTATTAAAATACTAGGTTTTGTAAAAATTGTTAATCGATCCCAGACATTAGCCACAAGCTAAATCTCTATTTTTAGTGAGAATATTTTGGATGCTTGACCAGAAACAATCAACTCTCTTAAAAAAAAAAAAAAATTTCAGTTCTGGATGGGCATTTGAGTTATTTAAGGTATAGATAAAATTATCCATGTCCAGTTTATTCTGGAGGGATGGATTGTTTTTCTTCCCAATCCGCAAGAGGTACTGTAATAACTCTCAAAGTATTATTGAGAAAAAGAGACATTTAAATATATTTGGAGCCTCAATGTTTTCTCATAATGCTGTGAGATAGTCAGTTTCCGTTACGGCCTAGTAATCTTCATTTTATTCATTCCGTGAGTATTATTGAACACCTATGTGCCAGGGGCTAAGGCAAGATAGACAAAAATAGAAGACCCAGTCTCTGTTCTCAAGAAGCCCTGGTTTCTCCAGGGAATCTGCTGTGTAGGTCAGGATGCTATGACGTATATGAAATGCCCAGGGGAATGGGGAGCGGGGGTCAGAGAAGTGCAGCACTCAACTCAGCTTGAAAAGGACAGAGAAGACTTATCGGAGAGGTGAAGCTGGGCCTAGACTGAAAGAATAAACAGGAGCTGGCTAGGATCAATGGCGTGGGGAGCAGACTGCAGGTAGAGAGACAGCACAAGAAAAAGCAAGAAGGCAAGAAGCAGCTCCCAGCTGTTTGGTGTTCCTGGAATGTTAAAAAAAAAACTTGACTGGCAAAGTCACTGGTGGGATCATAGGGGGTTAGGGCTCCTTGTTTTTTCTCTATTCTGTTCAGTTCAGATGAGTTTTTTTAAAAAGACAGGCCCAGCAATGCCACATAGAGCTCACAATTTCCGATATGTGAAGAAAATGTGCTTTGTCAGAAATGGTGATAGTTTAAGGCTACTGCAAACAGTAATAACCACTAGGGTAGCCTGTGACAATTCTTTCCTGCATTGTGTTTAGGTGAGCTGGGTTCACTGCTTTGTGTTTGCACCATCAGGGTTGTTGTATTATAATTTTCTTAAGAACAGAAAAATGAGGTATTTTGCTTAAAATGATGTAAATATATGATTTGTTGTTGAGTCACCAAGTTGTATCCGACTTTTCACAACCCCATGGACTGCAGCATGCCAGGCTTCTCTGTCCCTCAGCATCTCCTGGAGTTTGCCCAAGTTCATGTCCATTGAATCGGTGATGCTATCCTACCATCTCATCCTCTTTTGTCCCCTTCTCCCCCTGCTTTCAATCTTTCCCAGCTTCAGGGTCTTTTCAAATGAGTCAGTTCTTCTCATCAGGTGGCCAAATAACTGGAGATTCTGCTTCAGCATCAGTCCTTCCAATGAATATTCAGGGTTGATTTCCTTTAAGATTGACTGGTTTGGCTTCCTTGCAGTACAAGAGACTCTCAAGGGTCTTCTCCAACACCACAGTACAAAAGCATCAGTTCTTCAGTGCTCTGCCTTCCTTATGGCCCACCTCTCACATAACTATTGCAATTATAAGACTTACAGGAACTGAATTTTTAACTATAGAAATCTTGACCCTTTCTTTAGTTATTCCTAGATATTTGAAGATTATATTTTAAGTTGTACCCAACTTGGGTACAACCTATTTAAACTTCTTCTCTTTTTTTTCCTTTTTCAAAGTTTTTATTAATTTAATTGCAAAAAATGTATGTCAGTCATGGTAAAGATGGTATATTTTCTAAGGCTATCAAAACAGAGAGAATTTTGTATCAAAGATGGCCAGAAAGCAGACATAAACTTTTTAATATGGATAAAATTACAGCAAATTGTATTGGTCAAAAAGAATTCCTACCATCTTTTAAAGATTAAAACAGCAGGAAAGTATTTTTAATGTGTTTTTGTACTGTCCTGGTAAACTTTCCTTAATTATTTTAAAAATACATCTAAGTGAGGATTGATAACCAAGTAAATTATATATGAGTAATATACTTAGTAATATTAATGTCCTAACTTTCAAGTGTCTACAGCCTCTAATTCTTTTTTTTATAGTATCTAGTGTACTGTAATAAATAACAATTGAAAGACTGATACTTGCTTTTTTAATGATGGGTGATCTGATTTTTACATGCACATAAAATGATCATGGTAAGGCAAATAATGTTGCTTGTGGCCTTTTTTCAATTTTAAAAGACTGATGACATTTCCTTTGAAATTTATGACTTTTAATAGCTTTTTCAGAGGAAGCCTCAGAGGAGTTCACATTTTCTGTCTTGAAACTGTCTCTATTCACCCCTTCTAATCTTTGACACACAAAGGATTTGAATGGCTAAACAAGGTCTCTCTCTTTTGTTATGCTAACATTTTCCATTGCACTTGATTCTGAAGATTTGGTGGAGAAGGCAATGGCACCCCACTCCAGTACTCTTGCCTGGAAAATACCATGGATGGAGGAGCCTGGAAGGCTGCAGTCCATGGGGTCGCTGAGGGTCAGACACAACTGAGTGACTTCACTTTCACTTTTCACTTTCACACATTGGAGAAGGAAATGGCAACCCACTCCAGTGCTCTTGCCTGGAGAATCCCAGGGACGGGGGAGCCTGGAGGGCTGACGTCTATGGGGTCGCACAGAGTCAGACACGACTGAAGTGACTTAGCAGTAGCTAAAGATTTGGGGTCCTGGTCTAACTCCATCATTTACTAGCTGTGGAACTATCGACTCAGTAAATTCTGTGGGCCTTCGTTTTCTCATTTAGAAAGAGTATATAATTCCTGAGGTGACAACAAGACCACCGGAAGAAGTAAATGAAATTCACCCATTCATCTATTGAGGATCTACTGCATGATGGAAAAACACTTATAAAAATGACTATAGTTCATACTGGCAAAAGTTATTTTTTTCTTCCCATAGAGTCCCTTTTGACGCCATTTGAACCACAAAACTTAGAAATGTAAATAGATGGTAACTATACTTATATAATTGTCAAAGAAATAGCAAAGTGGTTTTCCACTAGAGACTCTTTGGACGTAAAATTCTGATCGTTGACATAAACTTCCTATCTTAAATATTTAGATTTAAATAATTCTTATCAAAATTTTAGCACGCTAAAAGGTGAATAACAGAATAAATTGTCTTTAATCTTTTTTTTTTTTCTTTCCTTTTCCTGTTTTCTTTCAGTCAATTAGCAATCACTCAGTTAGGGTGTTTCCCTGTCTTTAGTCTCTCCTTCTACTTCTGAACATCTGGCTGTTTTTTTCTGACAAACCCCAAGTCACAAGAATGACTGGAGAGCTTTACAGTTGGGTTGAGAGATACAAGAGTTCTGTGGCNAGCAATCACTCAGTTAGGGTGTTTCCCTGTCTTTAGTCTCTCCTTCTACTTCTGAACATCTGGCTGTTTTTTTCTGACAAACCCCAAGTCACAAGAATGACTGGAGAGCTTTACAGTTGGGTTGAGAGATACAAGAGTTCTGTGGCTATCTATATATATCTTTGAAATTGTATATCTATATATATCTTTTAAATTATATATTCTACATTACATATATGAAAGATCTATATCTATGTTTACACTTATATGTATTAGGATTCACATTGCTTTTTTCCCCTTCTTAAACAAACTTAGCTTTTGTCCTTTGGTTCATATGCTGGGGCACTATAAATGCATTGTTGTTTTCTCATTGTAACTCCCAATTCTTCTACCAAACATGGAGTTGCCTTATGAAGTGGAGAGCACGCTGACTCTGGAGTCCAAATTCAAGGATTCAGATCTAAACCCTATCCTGCTGCCTACTAGTTGAAGGACTTTACAAAGCAGAGTTAATCCCTCCCTCCTCTGTGCTGTATCTGCTTTCTAAAAGCGTTGCTACCATGCCAACATGCTCTCTTAGTATATTTGTCTAAGTAGCTTCTAGACTTTGAAGTCCTTAGGAGCGGACACTGCGTCTCATTTAGTGTAGTTGAATCTAGTACAGGTTCCGGACTTTGACTGCCTAGATCTGCCTCTTGTCACTTCATAATCGTCTGACTTTGGGCAAGTTGTTTTTTTATCCCCATGTCTCAGTTTCCTCTTTTGTAAAAAGGAGATAATAATGCCTCCCTCCCCCTGCTGTTGTGGAGATTAACTAAGTCTCTATTTGTAGAACATTTAGAAGGGTTTCTGACACATAATAAATATTATGTATTTGTTATATGTGTATGCTTAAGGAATTGTCTCTGACTTTGAAAGCTTATATGGTACTTATTTTCTTTGTTGAAAAGTAGATAAAGGAATTTAAATATTCTAAAACTCGGTCTTTAAAATTGTGCCTAATAAGAACCATTATGACTGTGAGGATGAAATGAGATAATGGATATTTAAGCATTATAGAGATAAAAAGTATTTTTGTGGCTGTTTGATTATAAGGGCAATGTGACATTAGCAAAATCATTCGTAGAATTAAATTGGTTTCAACACCTTTTGGTTTGGAAGTGTATTGTCACTGTTCATTAGAGTATTATTTTATCTGTTAAACTATTGATTAGTGCTGTTGAAAAGCTAGAAAATGGCAGGTTTTGACCCTGACCCATGGAATCTCAGAAAGCAACTTCATAATAAGATACCGTTTGCAATACATGTTTTTGTTTAACATTAACCAACCTGTGAAGCTGAACAGTACACGGTACATATTTACCTCTGAATGTGTCCTCAAGAGACAGTGTTTAAACATGCAAATGTACTGGTAGATCTAGGGAGATTTGATTTGGCTTGCTTTGGATTTTTTTTTTTCCCTATAAGATTGAGAAAACACGAAGACCCCAAAATGTACCAAGACACATGTCTCAGATGCCACAATAAATGATTGACCTTTTGCTTACACTATGGGATTTGAGATTGCTGGCTGTCTTGTACTAATTCTCAAATTGTCCACCCACATAGATTTGTCTAATCAGAACCAGTTGATTCAAAGGTAAGACCTTTTTAATCATTATGAATCAGTGTCTGGATAAGCTGGCAGCATGAATGGATGCCTGGCTCTCTTTGAGGCAGCTTCTTGATCAAAGAAGGACCCCACAACTTCCATTTCCTTATCTCTTAAATGCAGGCAAGTCTTATAAGAATGCACATATGCTATTTCTCACTAATTTCCAGTTAACTTGTATAAGACTGCTTAGAATTTGAGTTGAAGTTTAAATGACTAGAGCATGTCAAATTTTTTTTATTTTTTACTACCTCCAGGTCAATTTATTCTCGGAAATTTAGAGATAAGGAAACATACATGCAGGTGTTTTCAAACAGAAAGCTTTATAGAAACAAAAAACATTAAAAATCTTTAGTATTCTTATCGAACATTCTTATGCTTTTTGGGAAACAGGCCATTTTTTCCTAGGTGGTACAGGTAGAAATGGGAATAAACACAATGCTGGTAAAAGTTGGTGTTATCTATCCTGATATTTTACTTTCTTTCCATCTTTTCCTCTTTCAAACAGTTGGTCTTCCAGTTGCTGACATAATGAACTGTTCTCACATGAATGTACTCGTACTGACATCAAGCCCTGTCTTTCTCCTAAACAGAATAATGTTGAAGTATATTTATTATATCAATAATGTCTTGAGACTTAATACTTATCTAGACTACTAAGACTCATGGTCTCAACAATGCTGTTTAATTTTCAGAAGATAAATTTAGTTGTTTTTAAAATCTGCCCATTTGGTGGTAGGATAACAATAACTAGTCTGTTGTATTGCTCATTGTCCAATGTGTCACCATGAGACTGGTTTTCCTGGGGCAATTGTTAAGTAAACAAGATTTTTATCACTCCCATGCCCGATTATGAAAAGCATGAACAGGAGCAAGAACTACAATATGAAACAGAAAAGAAAATGAGACTGCAGTGAGTTGTTGAAAATATCCCCCAAAGACTTTTCTCAGTGTTTTTGGTCATGTTTTTGTCATAGGAAATACAGCTTACATACTTCTTTTATATCCAGTATAGACAGTATTTACCACACTAATATAAGGTTTTAGAAGTATGTGGCAAAGAGATGAAACACATGTTTAGATGTCTTCTCACTCCAGCTAGAATGAAGAATGTGAGACTCTGTTTATTTTTTTTTGCTAGGATTTTAGCAAATAAAAGTGTTCAGTTTCCATATGCATTGTCACCAAGTTTAGACCTACCCATGAGGAACGTCTAGGTGTATGTACAGGTCATTTTCAAAGTGTAGAAACAGGTGTGGTCATATGGCCTCCTGAGTTTCCACCACAACTGCTTAAGAAACTATTTTCTTTCAAAGTAGATTTGGTGGAGGGGGAGATAACTTTTCAGAGATTCTATTCATAAAATGTTTAAAAGCACCTATCTTGATCTCTACGTATAGCTCTATGGATCAAATGGAAATGGTCTTTGTTTTGTATCTTGAATAGACTGGTAAATTAAGACTTTTTATTTTCTATTATATTGCTTTTTCCTTCTTTTTTGTTCTTATTTTTGCATGTAACACAGTAACTTTGGGTGTTCATCTGAAGGACTGATGTTGAAGCTGAAACTCCAATACTTTGGTCATCTGATGCGAAGAGCTGACTCATTTGAAAAGANCGGGGAGGGGAGGCTGCTGCTCAGGCTGGGGTGACTGCAGCTGTGGGGGTGATAGGAGGGGAGGGGAGCCAAGGAGTGGGGTTTGGAGCCAGGGGACCCTGGGTAGGGGAGCCAGTGGGGAAATGAGCAGACAGTTGTTTTCTTGTGGGGATTTGATAGGGAGGGACGTGGCCCAGAGCTCAGGAGATGCGTCTCTACCAGACGAATGTGCGGGCGAGAGGACAGGGGGGATGGGCCCAGGCTCAGCTCCCACATCCCCCAAGAGACCACCCTGGGGAAGGCACGTGGAGAGTGGTTGAGGGTCCTGTCCCTGGTGGACCACGGGAGGCTGGGGAGAGGGGGCATGGTGGACCACGGGAGGCTGGGGAGAGGGGACATGGGAGGTGGCAGGGACGAGCTGGCAGAGGGCGTGTGTGGGGTCTGGTCCTGCCTCTCTTTCGTCCCTCCCCGCCCCAGGCCCACAGCATCTCATCCATTCCCCTCCTCCAGAGCGTCTCTGATCTGGTTGAGCACACTCACTAGCAATCTGTCCCCGAGTGAGACGGCACTCATCTGTATTAGTGAGCTGTTGAAGTTCTTGAAAATATGGCAATTCAAATGAGATAGAAGTTTTATTGTTCACAGAAAAACCCAGAGGTCCGTGGCCCAGGGCTGGTAGGGCAGCTTGTAACCTGTGGCTTCTGTGTCTGGAACCACAGTGGCTGCTCCAGTTCCCACCATCACATCTGCATCCCAGCTGGGCAAGGTGCATGCATGCCCATTCCTTTCAAGGGAGCGATTCAGCAGTGGTGCACTTCAGCTCCACTCATAGCCCATTGGCTCGACCTTGGGCCATGCCTAGCTGCAAGGGAGACTGGCAGCTGCAGTCTTTACATGGACCCAGTGGCAAAGGAAGAGAAAGACAGAGCGTGTGAGCACAGAGCGCGTGGTCACACGTCCCTCCTGGTCGTCCAGTGGGGCGAGGTAGGTGCAGGGCACCCTCAGCCGGGCCGGCTGGTGAACGGGGGAGGGGCTGGCATGTGACGGATTCACTCCAGGGCCGCACTGGTCTGGGCAGGAAGCTTGCTGTTACTGGAAGTTACAGGGCAAGAGGAGGTCTTGCACATTTTAAATACGGTGGCAGAGGCTGGCACTCCTTCCACCCTAGGGGGAGGGTGACTCTATAATGTAGCATCTAATCAAGAAGCACTCCTGAGAGTAAAAAGACAATATTAACAATTACAGGGAAACTGGGGAAGCCTGGGTGTGTGGTCACCCTTTGTAGAGACAGATCAACTTACCTGTTTCCTGTGTAGGGACAGTGCGGCCCCAGGCCCTGGCTTAGTGACACGGGGTCTCAGCCACGTCATTTCTGCCCCCACCCCAGCACATCAGCCTGCTGCCGAGGGTGGGCTGTCCCGAGGCGGGGAGCTTGCAGCTGAGTTTAGGGCTCCCAGAGCTGTCCAGGGTCCTGACCAGCCGCACAGAGTCGGCGCGGGGTGCGGCTCCGACCGCCCTGAGCTTGCCGCCCCTGGCCCCCATCGTCCCGTAGGCCGCCAGGTGAGGTTGGTCTGAGCTCTCCTGTCGCCCTTCCTCTGGCTCCCGAGCCTTTCTCTGGAGCGCGCCACAGAAGCGCAGGCGTCACGGGCACGTCTGGCTCCATAAACTCATGAACCAGACACAGCCGTGTCCCCAGGACCCGGATCAAAGGCGTCACTGCCCCGAGCCTCGCCTCACGTCCCTCCAGTCACCGCCCCACGGGCAGCCCCTCGCCTTCTGCGTGTGGTTTCGTGGGAGCGGCTCGCTGCTCAGCCCCGCGTGTGACCCCTCGGCCCGCGCGCCCCGTTGCTGTGTCGCCTCGTCGCCGGGCACCGGGCGGCGGCGTCGGGGCCTGTCCGGGCTGCTGTGAGCGTCTGTGCCCCACCCCGGGCCTGGGTGCGCGTTTCTTTCGGGGCTCGTCTGCGTCTCCCTCTCGTCTCCAGAGCCCCGCCCTCCCTCTCGCCGTGCCGCAGCTTCCTCTGCTCCTCGCACCCGCTGTTCCAGCAGCAGTTCCTGCTCCGTCTGCAGCCAGGGCGGCCCTGCCTCCTCCCTTCCGACCCCTCCTTGGCTCCCAGGCGCCCCGGGTCTGATCACAGCCCCCGGCAGGTCTGCCCCGATGCGTCCTCTCACCGTATGGCACCCTCTTCCCAGTTCCAGCCTCCAGGCCTCTGCCCCTCTCTCCCTTCCACCCACCCAGGGCTCGGCAGGAGCAGACTCTCCTCAACCTCTGAGGCCACTGGCCGCGGCCTGGACCCTGGACCGAGCCTCCACTGTGGGCTCCCCGCGGCGCTCGCAGTCCCGTCTCGCTCAGGCCAGTCGGAGTTCTGTCTTCCCCGCCTCGGTCTGCATCCTAGNCCAGGGCTCGGCAGGAGCAGACTCTCCTCAACCTCTGAGGCCACTGGCCGCGGCCTGGACCCTGGACCGAGCCTCCACTGTGGGCTCCCCGCGGCGCTCGCAGTCCCGTCTCGCTCAGGCCAGTCGGAGTTCTGTCTTCCCCGCCTCGGTCTGCATCCTAGTTGGCCCAGCATCCGGCCCGTGGCGGGGTGGGGGGCTCGCTCACCATTTGTCTGTGAGGTGGGCAGGCAGGGTGGGAGCCAGGGTCCCCACGGAGGGGCAGGAGCTGAGCCACCGGGGCCCCTGGGTAGGGAGCACAGTTGGCCAGGCTCCAAGCTCCAGCCCTGCCGTCAACCTGAAAACCAGAGACACCGCAGGGCCCAGAAGGCTCTTCTTCAAAGGTGGGGGGCGTTGGTGAGCACTGAGACGGGGTGGAGCAGACCCCGGGGTCAGGCGGCGCCTGCACCCTCGCCCCAGAGGCCTGCTCACCCCATGCCCTGCCCCGCTCCTCCTTCCCAGCACCCCCGCCCCAGCCCTGGCCTGGAGCTGTCCCAGGAACCATCCCTTGTCTCCTCCCTGCTTTCTCCTCACGGGGAAGCCCTCACTGGGATGCAGCCTGAGACCATCACCCACCCTCTCTGCTGGGAGCAGGAGGTGGGGACCAGCCAGGATCCAAAGTCTCCAGCCTGGGCCCACTTTAATTTCTCCAGCTCCCCTCGAGGCCGGCCCAGCCTCGGGAGAGGGGCAGCCAGCCCAACCCCCAACCAGCCTCAGGTGCAGCGTGCCTTGAGGTCACGGGCAGGGCGGGCTGGGCAGCCACACTCATGGACCCCGCCAGGGACAGCTGGGGCCAGACTGCCCTCTGCCTGGTCTCAGTGTGCCAGCCAGCAGTGTGCCCGGCACGAATCCTGAGACCCCTGCAGCCCCTCCTGCTCCGGCACCGTGGGCCCTGAGCCCGCCTCTCCCTTCCTGAGCTGGGTGCCTCCCCCGTGGGCCCACTCCCCGTCTCTGTCCTTGGGCCTCCCTCTCGCAGCGCCGGCTGTCAGAGTTTCTGTGTGTTTTGTGAACTGGGGCACCCTTTCCTTAGTTTCGGAAGGACGGACGACTGGATGCTGGCACTCGGCTCGGACTCGGACCCCGCACCCAGACGGTCCAGTGGGCAGCCCACGCCGCCCGCCGGCCCCGGCTCCCGGCCCGGCCGCCTGCCCTTGTGGTGCCTGCTTCCTCTTCTCAGAACGAGGCCCGTCATCGCGCTGCTGGGTTTAGGAGCGTTTACATGAACGCGTGTCAGCGCTTGTGATGCCAGACGCTGGGAGCAGCGAGGTGTGGGACTGTAACTGGTTTTCCCAGCCCTGGGGCGCAGCTGCTGGCTTTCTGACAAGGAGGCAGTGACGCAGAGATTCTGCATTTTGCCCAGGACCCTTGTCTGGCGAGCGGAAGCTCGTCTGCAGAGCGCCAGCTCTCAGCCCTTCTGCTCACCCCATTTGGCCAGGAGGTGCAGAGGGGAGCCAGCTCCACCACTGACCCCTCTCTCGACTTCGGCCTGGACTCCTGGCCCCAGAGCTGTGACACGGCCAGGCGTCCTGGGTGGGGGCCCAGAGGAGCCCCCGGGAGAGGGTCAGGTCGGCCAGGCCCTTTCCCCGGTTCTGCCGTGACCTTGCTGTGTGCCCCGGGGGAAATTCCTTGCCCTCCCTGAGCCTCAGAGCAGAGGCCAGAGCTGGGAGGCGCTCTCGGAATGAATCCTCAGGCTGGGAGGGCACCGTGCTGGACGGCTGGCCCGTGCGCCCCGCCTCCCTGCAGGCTGCCTGGCGCGCGGCAGGGGCTTCGCTCTGCCGACCAGTCCGAGGAGAGGCTGGGGTGTCGGTGCCGTCGGCCGTGAGGTGAGGACGTGGCCTACGCACCTGCCCGGGCGGTCGAGTCCAACCTGCGCACGTGTACGCAGCACCTGGCGAGGCCGGGCCTGGCTGCGGAGACCCCGGGTGGACGCGGGCCTCCGAGGGGGCGCCTGCCCCTGCGCCCTCGGGCAGCAGCGTGGCTCCATCCTCGGGGGGTTGTGAAGCCCGTGCCGCCGGCAGCCCCAGAGGAGTGGCGGTGAGGCTCGGGCCCCAGCCGGCTCTGCGGCCTCCCCTCCCAGGTCCTGGGCCCCTACACGGGCTGGGGGGGGCCCTTGCATCGGGCGTCGGTGGCAGGGCGTCGGGCGTCGGGCGTCGCTCCAGGGGTCGAGTGCGGGGCAGTTCGGCACCCCTGACTCAACGGCCGGGCAGCCGACCGCCTTCTGTCCTGACTCTAGCCTGGCCTGGTCCTCGGGGCCTGGAAACAACGCCCGGGCCAGGCGGCGCCCCTGCACCCGGGGGGCCCTCACGTCCTGAGTCGGGCCCCGAGTCCGGTGCGGGGCCGGGGGCGGTGGTCTCTGCCGGGTTCCCCGGTCTGGAGGCCGCTGCTCCAGCCCCCACCTCCGGCCTGAGTGCCCGCGCCGACCCCCGCCGGTCTGTGCACTCCTCAGGGGACAGGGGCTCAGTCTCGCGCAGCAGTCCATTCCTTTTCAAAACACTTTAAAATCTGTTGTAAAATATTTAAGCTGTCTCAAATATTTAAGAAATCTCTAATAAATATTTCACTAATTATGAAATATTTAATGCCGCCCGAGGTGTGAAGCATGCTGGTGTGAGTAGCTGAAGGGGCTCCTCTCCAGTGTGAAAGTAACCCCAGCCCCCCCGCGGCCGGGGCGCCCTGGAGTGGGCAGAGGGCGTCCCGGTGCCCACCGCCGCCCCCGGGGCCACAGCCCCGCGCAGCCCTCTCGGACCCTGCCCCCATCCGTCTTGCTTCCCGAGACCCTAGCGGTGCAGAATACGCAGGACGTGAAGTCAGCGCCTCAGCGTGCGGGTCAGGGGCCCTGAGCGTGTTCCTGCCATGCGCCGTCACCCGCGGACCCATCCCGCCCGCCTCCGTCTGACGCCAAGTCCTCCCCGTTCTGTGCTGACGACCTTCCGGCAGCCTCTGCTTGCGCTGTCTGAATGAGCCCCTCGCGACACACTGCTTGAGGGGTTTCGGAGCCTCGAGCCTGCGTCCCCGTTGTGGCGGCTGCCCCCACCTCTGGGCCTGTGTGAGCGGCGTCCTGCGTGTGTGCGGCTCGGCGTGGGCTCACACAGCACCGAGGGATAGGGTGGGAGTCCGAGGTCAGCTTAGGGCCTGCGACCGTTGCCTGCGTTGTTCGCAGACTGCCCTGAGGACCGCAGCCGGGTCCTGCGCCTGCGAGGTACTGAGCGAGCAAGCGAGCACCTGCAGAAGAGCTCCGTCCCCGCAGCGGTGCGGGGGTTCTCCAGGGCCGCCCGCCAGGATGTCCCCTCCACCTCAGTGGCCAAGGCGGGCCGCCCTGGCCCTCCCTGCAGTAGTGGAGATGCCGGGGACCAGGCCTTTCCTTCTGGTGAGGGGCTCTCCTTAGGCTCAGGGCCAGGTGACTGGACTGTCTCCCCTACGGCTCTCTCGGACCTTCGAGCAGGGACCAAAGGCCTCGGGGCCGTGGGCTGCCCAGGCTCCGCAGCCCGACGGGGGTTGCTGACCCCAGCCCCCTCCCTGGGTCCTGGCTGAAGGCTCCGGCCATGCCAGCGCGTCCTGACTTTCCACCCCCTGACTTGAGACAGCCGTGGGTGGACCTCGCTGCACCCTGTCCGTGGGGGGTCTGTGCTCAGTCCTCCCCACCCTTGGCCGTGGGCAGGAAGCAGCACCCCTCTGCCCCGGTCCTTCTCTGGACCATGCGCTGGAGGGGCGGGGCCAGACCCACGTGCCAGGCGCCCTGGCCGCCATCGTCTGCACCCCCAGCCCCACGCCAGGGGGGGCAGGCTCACCTCGGGGCCAAGCGCGGGTGGGAATGGGAGGCCCCTGTGCCTGCCCGAGCATCTCAGGGAGCGGCAGCATCTCCCAGTCCAGTCCCATCTTGGCATTCAGCTGTAGGAATGCTTGCTGTGTTAGGGGGCTGACGTTTTCATAGACAGGCGAGGACTGACAGAGCTGGCCGGGGGCAGAGGGTCAACTCTGTCTGCCGTGGACCCTCACACCAGACGCCACCTGCCTCGATCCCGAGCTGCTCCGCACGTGGTGCCGGGAGCCGCTGTGGCCGGCTGGCGGCTCTTCCCCAGACCGGATGCGTCCCTGCCGGGCTTGCTGACGGCCGTGCCCGGGACAGACGCGGCTTCCTTCCACCAGTGGTGTCGCCAGAGCAGAGTCGGGCCCCCTGCCTCAAGGGGTGCAGAGAGAGAGCCTCTGGGGCCGGGGGCGGTCAGCTCCCAGTGCAGGGGGGGTCTGGGGACACCGTCTGCTGCGACAGCCGCAGCCTCGCTTCCCCTGCGGAGCTCGATTTCCCCGCAGTCACCGGGTGGGCTGAGAGGGCTTGTGCCGTCCGCTTGCTGGTGTCTCTGGGCTCATATGACATCCGTGCGTCCATACGGATGACGCAGAGGCCCGCTAGGGTGTGACCCCAACCACGCCGAGGGGCTGGGTCTCCCGCCCCGGCCCCTGGGCAGCCCTTCCCGCTCTGCCCTGGGCCCCTGGTGGCCGGGCAGGACTCCCCCGAGCGAGGCGCCGGTCCTGAGCTTTCGCAGCCGAGGTCTCCCTGCTGCTCGCCCACCCTGAGCCTATCCGACTGCTGTAAACCCGGGATGCACGGAAGACAGGTAGGGGTGGTGCTCCCCGTGGCGAGCCGGCCGTGCATCTTGCAGACTGGCTCTCCAGGGCGGATGTGAGCTCACAGAACCAGGAGGCTGGGAGCGAGAAGGGCCCGGATCGCAAACTGTGAAGAGGGCCCCAGAAAGAAGCCCCGCGGGGATCTCGCCCACGAATGGTAGATCAGTAATCCTCGGTAAGTCACAGGCAAATTCAGTTCCACAGAATATTAGGCAGAGACTCTGCCATGATTACGTAGGATTTATCGAAAGAATTCAAAGATGGCTTAATGGTAGAGAGGGCTATTAATGTGATACATGGTGCCAGCAGGTAAGTCATTATGCCACAGAAATAAATGACAAAAGGCCTGTGATGAAACCCAGCACCAGCATTTTAAAGCAACTGCTAAAATTGGAGCAGAGAGAGACCCTCATCACACTGAGGCGTCGGTGTCTCAGTTCAGCAGCCAGTGTCCTAGGTGATTGAGAGTCTCGATTCCGGCTCAGAAGCTTTTATTAAGAAATACCAGCAGTGTGCCTTTATCATTGTCCGGATATTCTGGATGTAGCAATAAGACACGAAACAGAATTAAATGGGATATGAGAAAGAATTGAAGTTATTTGCAGACAATGTGATTTGAGAACTTAGAAACCCAAGAGAACCAAGTGAAAAAATAATATGAGAACTCGGTAGAGGTGCTGGGCTGAGGAGGACGCAGATGCACACGGATCAATAATTTTCTTCCATACCAGCAGCCACTGGTTGGATAACATAATGAAGTAAACAGTCCCCAATCACAGTGGCAGCAAAGAAACCCTCCACGAATTCCTAGGAATGCATTTACAAGAAGGTGGGATTATCATGAAGAACTCTGAGATGCGGGGGGAAACAGCAGTAGCGACCACGCAGTGGGCCACACGGGAGCACCACTGACTTGGAGGCTCTGCCAGGTGATTCCCGGGCTCCGTGCAGCCCCGCCCGCACCTCAGCGGCATGTTCAGGTCTCCCTCGAGGAATGTGCACGGGGTTCTTGCCCCGGCGTGTGGAAGCTCCTGGCGGACACGGGGACTTTCCTCATTTTTCGCCGCAGCCTGGCTGACGCGTGCTGTGGTGTGGCCTCTGCCGTGGAGCTGTGCCTCACTCACGCGTGTGCACGTCCCTTCCCTTCCATTGTGGTCTTCACGGGGCGTGCACGCGTCCCTGTGCTGCGCAGGAGGACCCTGTGTCTGTCCGCCCTGCGTATCGGGTCCGCGGCCCGGGGCTGCCCGTGAGGAACAGGCTGCACAGCAGGGGCCGAGCACATGAGCCCGTGAAGCTTCCTCCGCTGCTCGCGTTGCCGCCGGAGCCATCACCACCACGCCCGCCCCGTCCGTGGAAAACTGTCCCCCGCGAAACCGGCGCCGTGCCACAGAGGTGGCGGGCCGCGGCGCTCTGGGCGTGGGTCACGTCCGCTCCCCCCAGGCCCCCGTGCCTCCCGCCCCACCCGCCTCAGCAGCCGCCAGTCAGCGTGTGTGCCGCGAGCCTGCGTGTGCCGAGCCTGCGTGTGCCAAGCCTGTGTGTGCCGCGAGCNCACTGGAGAAGGAAACGGCAACCCACTCCAGTGTTCTTGCCTGGAGAATTCCAGGGATGGGGGAGCCTGGCCCCCTATAGAGCTGCCATCTATGGGGTCACACAGAGTCGGACATGACTGAAGTGACTTAGCAGCAGCAGCAGCACAAAATGTAGGTGGCAGGACAAGACCCTCAAGGAAACAGGCAAAGAAATGACAACAAAGTGCAATTTTTCTTTAAGACAGAAGCAATTTACAAGAGTTAGATTGAAGAAGGCAGAAGATTAGAGTTTTAGGGTGACATTTTTAAGGTTGTATAAATTAACAAAATTCAGAATATTGAAAATTCTATCAGACATATGATTGGGGTTTATCATCAAATAAATTATATGAGGTTAAAAAAANAGACAGAAGCAATTTACAAGAGTTAGATTGAAGAAGGCAGAAGATTAGAGTTTTAGGGTGACATTTTTAAGGTTGTATAAATTAACAAAATTCAGAATATTGAAAATTCTATCAGACATATGATTGGGGTTTATCATCAAATAAATTATATGAGGTTAAAAAAAGAGAGAGAGATAAAGTGTGGTTGAACCTCTGGGTTAAAACAGACTTAGGAGAAATATCAACCAATGAGTGTGTTCATCTGTTTCATTCTGATTCATTCACAGTAACGGTAAAACAAAAAAGAGAATCAGGTATTTGAACACTGCCTGAATATTTTGATAATATTAAGGAAACATTGATTTACTTAAGGTGTGATGACATTTTAGCTATTTTTAAAGACTTCTTATCTTTTTGAGATACATGCTAAATCATGTATGGACCAAATGGTATGATGACTGGGATCTGCTTAGAAATAATCTGATAATGATTATGGTAGGAGTAGCAGGGAGGAAAGGCTTGGGTACAGGTGAAATGCAACAGACAAGTATTAACAATTGTTGAAGTTAGATGAAGACAGAGTTACAGAATATCATTCTCTACTTTTAAATATGTTAGGGATTTCCATATTAAACATGGTTAAGTTTCCTAATTCAGAACTACTACATGTATTTTCCTTGATATTTCCCCCAGAAGTTTAAAAGCAGAAGGAAGACACTATAAAGTTCTTCAACCAACCAGAAATTTCTATTAACTGGCACCTTTGAATTTGGCCATTACAGATGAAGTTCATGATGGTGAGCCCAGGGCACTCTGAAACATTGAAAAATTAAATTACATTTGATAAGACTGTGATTTTAAAATGAATCATGCTATATTCTAATTCTTTGAAAATCAGCAACCCATAGCAGGTACAATTTCCCCTTAATCAGAACACTGTATTCCTCAGTCATTTAACAGAGCTTTTCCAATCCTTAGTTAGACAAAGGAGACTTTTGAGAAAATGTTCTTCCTCTGTGACTGTGAAATTTGTACAGATCCATGTGCATATGTGCACTTCACCTAATATTGAGAACTCCTTTAGAAGAGGTTGTTATTCTGAAACAACTCTAAAGTTGTTCCAATAAAGTTCCAACCACTTAATAAAAGAGTAATTATTTAAGGCGTGGCCCCAAATAGGAAAAAGTCAGAATTTGTATGGGACCCTTTATTCCAGACTCAGTATATTTTGCTATTTATTTAAAGTATGGCTGTTCTGTTTGTAATTGAATGCTATGGTCTAAACACATCCTTTTTAGGTCTGTAATTCAAAACACAAAAGCAGTTTGTTTAGACATAAGTGTAACCAGAAAAAGAGCTAATAGTTATGCCCTTGATTTGATTGAAGCCATGCTTCAGTAAAATATCAACCGATTTGTAGGGAATCATTAAAACTCTAATAATTTGGTATTATGTAGCTCGAACAACCAGGTAATTCATGGAAATTTTCACTTGTCTGAGGCTACAGGTTGTGTTTGTGAATAGCTTCAAGGATAGATGATTCATCATGAGACTATTTTAATTACTCTTTGTAGCTAATATCTAGGATTTGTTCCCTTCCTTATAAAAATTCACCCATCACTTGATTATCTCTTACTAAAACTAAAATCTGTGCCAAGCCACACAGATTTCCATAGATTTAAGAACGGAAGAATCATTCTGTTTCCATTTGTTTGTATCCAGTCTCAGTGGGTGGGCAGCTGGAGACTCTCTCTTCTTTGCTGACAGGCAGAGAGAGACTCTGTTCCTCCTTGTGATATCAGTTAGGGTTGAAAGATGCAGAGAAGTCTAAACAGGCAAGTTTTCTTCATCCTCCCCTCACATCATTATCCTGTTAATTTTGTAAAGTCTGAAATCTCTTTTATTTAAGTTCTCACTAGTAATAAACATATTCATGACAGCCCAACATTATGCCAGGCACTTGTATCAAGTCAGTAATATCCTAACCTTTGTTCTTGTTCAGTTGTTAAGTCGTGTCCGACTCTTTGTGACACTGTGGATTGCACCACACCAGGCTTCCCTGTCCTTCGTTTTCTCCTGGAGTTTGCTCCCATTTATGTTCACTGAGTTGATGATGCCATATTATCTCCCCATTTTTCAAGTGGGGCAACTGATGATCAAAAAGATGGAGTGACTTATCCAAAGACCAAAGCTGGTGAAGGACTGGCTGAGCAGGACACACACACCCCCATGTCTGACTGCAGAATCCAGTTCAATGTCCATGGAGACTCCACGTTGGACACTATAGGGTCCTTGTCACCAAGTAATGGAACTAAACTGGAGGGCTCAGCAAGAGAGTTGGGGCAAATAGAGCAGGTGTCACGGAGGAAAAATGATGTGGCTTCCAAGGTGAGAGGGGTTCCAGGCAGGAGTAATGGTTTCAGAAGTTTGGGCCCAGAAATAGCAAAACGACTAGTCTATTTTATCTCAAATGGAATGTTCGTGCAGAGTTCGAACATGTTCGTGTTCATGTTGTGTCTGAAGTTGGCCTTGACCACCAGTTAAAGAGTATGAACATTCTGTAATTCTGGTATAAAAAATAATGTAAAGCATTGGATTTTGTTTCCTTTTCCAAAGTGTGGATAATAGTGTTACAACATCGTTTGAAAGTAACTGTACAGCTAGTACTTAATTTCTATGTACATTAATATAATACATGCAGTATTTATATTGTATTTTTCTTTCAGAAAAGCTATACTTCTTTTCTTTAAAGAACAAAAATTCAAAAACAAACAACCTCCCCATCACCCCTTAAAAAAAAAACCACTACAGTGCTGGGAACCACAGTTTATGTATGTGCTTATATTTTGTGTCTGCCTCCCTATACCAATGACTGTCATCATTAGTCATATAAGTAAACAGCATTAATATAAGAAAGGTAAACTAAATTCAGTAGGCCTTTTGTTCAGTCTTCCCATTGACAGCCAAGTGTTGGCTCCTTCGAGATTACAGGGTTGAGTTAACTGCCCTGCCACATACTGTGTGACCATGTGGTCCAAACACAGGAGACGTGACCCAGAAGAACAGCCTGTAAATCAAAATGGGATATGTAACATCTATACAAAATAAAATAAATTATAAAGACAGTACAAACAATTATATTTCATCTTAAAAGATTCAAAAAAGCAGATTTGCCTATCAAAGAAGTTATGTTATTTTAGCTGTGACATTCCTGGTCCTTTCTATGTTTTAGGCTTTGGAACCAGCATCCTATATCTACCTTCCATCCTCAGGCAGAGAATGTGGGATAAGAAATATTTTTCTGGTAACGTAAAGCATTAAAATGGAGATTTAGTGGACAATGCCTTCAGTTAAACTTGGTTCTAGTCAGGGTTCCTGACTGATAGTGTTATTTTGTGAATTGTTGTGACTCAGAAAGCCCAAAATGTGAAGTTCTATAAACTTAAAGGAGTATACACTTCCAGATAGTAGTGGATATTTCATTCTTTCCTCTGCTTGGAGGCATGGTAGTATTGGAGTGGGAAGTTCCCTAATTAGGTGCTGACTGATGGAGGGACCAAGCTTACCTCTTCCAGTCCTACAGAAGTGATGCACTCCCTTAGTCATTACAGCCACCAGCGTCCAGGTTTGTGGGCATTCAGGTGAGAGATAACATCCTCTCTTAACACTTAAGTGACCTCTGGGGGATGTTGGCCAGTGGGATGAAAAGCCAGAGTAAGGTAACACTGACTGTCTCTGGATCCTTGATAGTTTGCCCTGGGGCCAAAGATGCTATTTTGACTCTCAGTGACCCTGTCGAACAAAAGTGCCATTTGCTGACATTGCCAGTCATGTGTTGTTGAGTTATCAGCTATGTGACTGAGCATAAACTGGCAGGGGATTTCCTACTACAGAGGCTTTGTTTTTGTTAGTTTCAAGAAATTGTAGTTGTCTAAACTAAATGTAAAATCACAGAACAGATTACTAAATGGGTGTGGAAATTTTTAACAGATTCTAGATTTTATAACGTATTGTCTGAAGACATACTTTCTCTGCCCTATTCCTTTTCTCCTTTCCATCCTTCCAATGACCTCCATCTTAAATGGAGATGTTCATACACCTTTTTGCCCTACCATACAAATGTCATTTTTAAGAGAAAAACATTCAAATTTTATCTTCACACTTAATGTCATCAGGTTCCTTCAGCACCTCTTTAATCCAACTAAAGTTCTAAATAAGTATATCAAGTGAGAGGAAAAAATATAAAAATATACCAGTAAATACAGTCAAACAACTGGAATACTACTTGCCAATAGAAAGGCCCCAACTATGAATACAACAACCCATTTCCCAGGTGGCGCTAGTGGTACAGAACCCACCAGCCAGTGCAGGAGACAAAAGAGATGCAGTTTTGATCTCTGGGTCAGGAAGATCCCCTGAAGGAAGACATGGCAGCCCACTCCAGTATTCTTGCCTGGAGAATCCCATGGACAGAGGAGCCTGTTGGGATACGGTCCAAAGGGTTGCAAAGAGTTGGACACAACTGAAGTGACTTAGCATGCATGGATACAACAACTTGAATGACTCTCAAGAGCATTATACCAAATGAAAAAAAAATTGATCCCACAAAATATTCCATATAGTATGATTTCATTTATGTAACATCCTCAAAATGATAACAAATAGATAAATAAAGAGATGGAAAATAGCTGTTTACCAAGGGTAGAGAGAAAGAGGAGGGTGTGACTGCAAAGTTCCTCATCTCTGTAGCATGGAAGCTCCGTCTCTTGGTTGTGAGGGTGGTTGCACAAATCTGTGCATGTGATAAAATGACACAGAAACTATTTACACATATTGCACCAATGTCACTTTCCTGGCCTTGATATAAGAAAATTATGTCCCAGGTAACCATTGGAGGAAACTAGCTTTGAAAGGTACTCAGGGTCTCTCTGTGTTAACTTTGCAACTTCCTGTGAAACTATAATTGCTTTAAAATAATAAATTTATACAAATCAACCAACAGTACAGACTCCTTTGCACAGCAAGTATAAATACAGCATAGCTAACGATGCCAAAAAAGTATCAGATCTTTTTTAAAGGTGTGCTGTCACTAAAGAGCTGCTTCAAAGGCAAGAAGGAATAAAACCGTGCTGAACTGTGCTCTCGGGGCTGTCACAGCATTCTCCGTTTCTGCAGAGCTCTGAACCGTCTGACTGTTTTCCAGGGATGCACAAAGTAGGGTGGAAACACAAACCCCTTTAGTTGGATCCCATCAACAATCAATGTCAGTTTGGTCGTTTAGTCTATAGGAATGTTCTGCATCCAGGTACCATGTTCCTCTGTCCCCTTTGGGAAAATTCCAGAAAATAAGACCCTAGCATGCAGCCCCATGTAGCATGCAGGAAACCTTTCTTCAAACAGAAAGGATCACAGTAGCCTCTCTCCTTAAAGAATGCCTCTCTCTCCCCACTTTTTTCAGTTCTTTGCTACCTCTCCCTCCAAGTTTGCCTGACTCATTAGCCTGATCTTTCTAGTGAAGTTGTATTCATGGCAAAGCAGGCAACCCCAGGCAGGGTCTCCTGCGGTCCTCCCTGTGCACAGTGACCCANGAAAAAAAATTGATCCCACAAAATATTCCATATAGTATGATTTCATTTATGTAACATCCTCAAAATGATAACAAATAGATAAATAAAGAGATGGAAAATAGCTGTTTACCAAGGGTAGAGAGAAAGAGGAGGGTGTGACTGCAAAGTTCCTCATCTCTGTAGCATGGAAGCTCTGTCTCTTGGTTGTGAGGGTGGTTGCACAAATCTGTGCATGTGATAAAATGACACAGAAACTATTTACACATATTGCACCAATGTCACTTTCCTGGCCTTGATATAAGAAAATTATGTCCCAGGTAACCATTGGAGGAAACTAGCTTTGAAAGGTACTCAGGGTCTCTCTGTGTTAACTTTGCAACTTCCTGTGAAACTATAATTGCTTTAAAATAATAAATTTATACAAATCAACCAACAGTACAGACTCCTTTGCACAGCAAGTATAAATACAGCATAGCTAACGATGCCAAAAAAGTATCAGATCTTTTTTAAAGGTGTGCTGTCACTAAAGAGCTGCTTCAAAGGCAAGAAGGAATAAAACCGTGCTGAACTGTGCTCTCGGGGCTGTCACAGCATTCTCCGTTTCTGCAGAGCTCTGAACCGTCTGACTGTTTTCCAGGGATGCACAAAGTAGGGTGGAAACACAAACCCCTTTAGTTGGATCCCATCAACAATCAATGTCAGTTTGGTCGTTTAGTCTATAGGAATGTTCTGCATCCAGGTACCATGTTCCTCTGTCCCCTTTGGGAAAATTCCAGAAAATAAGACCCTAGCATGCAGCCCCATGTAGCATGCAGGAAACCTTTCTTCAAACAGAAAGGATCACAGTAGCCTCTCTCCTTAAAGAATGCCTCTCTCTCCCCACTTTTTTCAGTTCTTTGCTACCTCTCCCTCCAAGTTTGCCTGACTCATTAGCCTGATCTTTCTAGTGAAGTTGTATTCATGGCAAAGCAGGCAACCCCAGGCAGGGTCTCCTGCGGTCCTCCCTGTGCACAGTGACCCAGCTCATGCTCCCCACCAGCCGGCGGGACCTGAGCATTACCCGTGAACCACCAGTTGCCCCTGGAGACGCTGCTGGGCGGCCCTCACCAAGTACCAACACTGCGAACACAACAGCAGCCTGGTCAGCTGTAGGCCAAAGTTGCCTCCTGGTGAGTTACATCTTTTTTTCTTTTTCTCATTTAACATTTTTATAGTACTGTGAGTGTACCCAGTGTTACAAAATTATGCCAAAACAAAGAATAAAATCCTTGTCCTGAGGAGTATGCAGTGTGAAAGGCGCGAATGACGCAAGTAAAAATAACAGCACAAACACACAGCGTGGGGAGGAAATGTAAGGTAGAATCAATAAAACTTTCAATGGACCAAGAATGGAAAGGCTATGGGCAGGGCTCCAACTCCTCCCCATAAAGCAGAAATGTAATAGCAGTAGCAGCAGTAACATTTCGGGGTGTTTATTGTTATTAATATGTATCATGCAGTATCATCGAATTAATTCTGTAATGCAGGTACTTTTATTATACCCACCTGGAAATAAAGGGTTTCTTTTAACTGTTAACAAACACCTCTAATGCTTACAAAGTGCCAAATATGCTTCTGAATAAATTAACTCATTTAATTCTCATAAAATCCTTCTGAAATAGGAACTGTTTCACTCACTTTACAGATAAAGAGAATGAAGCAGTCAGGTTAAGTGACTTGCTCAGTGTGGCTCAGGCAGAAAGTGAGCGAGCCAGAATTTGAACCTGAGAAGTCAGAAGGATGGAGCCAAGATCCAAATCCAAGAAGTCCAACTCAGTGATGGCTCCAGGATTCATATTCACGTGTCCTGACTCTCAAACCTGTGTGTTTCATTATGTGCAATGAAGCACAATGAAAAAATAATTTAATTTTAAAATATTTATATTGACTGTTCACAATGCAGATTTATTTTGTAAAGGCCTTTAATATTGCGATGAAAAAGTGTTTATTTGAAGAATAAATATTGTTGTTTTTTTTTTAAGGAACATGTTTTCCTCCTTCCTTCCTTCATTCAATAAACATGCATGAGAGTCTGTTTACGCCAGACACTATGCGAGGTACCAGGGTGACAGCAGTGCCCAAACGAGACAAAACAGAGAAAACAAGGGACCCGGACATGATGTTCATTTTAGTGATGAATACACACTAGACTTATCAGGAGCGCTAGGGGCAAATAGCCAACAGGGAATAAAGGAACATTTCAATCTTATTATACAGCTGCTGCTGCGAAGTCGAGTCAGTCGTGTCCGACTCTGTGCGACCCCATAGACGGCAGCCCAGCAGGCTCCCCCGTCCCTGGGATTCTNCATGCATGAGTGTCTGTTTACGCCAGACACTATGCGAGGTACCAAGGTGACAGCAGTGCCCAAACGAGACAAAACAGAGAAAACAAGGGACCCGGACATGATGTTCATTTTAGTGATGAATACACACTAGACTTATCAGGAGCGCTAGGGGCAAATAGCCAACAGGGAATAAAGGAACATTTCAATCTTATTATACAGCTGCTGCTGCGAAGTTGCGTCAGTCGTGTCCGACTCTGTGCGACCCCATAGACGGCAGCCCAGCAGGCTCCCCCGTCCCTGGGATTCTCCAGGCAAGAACACTGGAGTGGGTTGCCATTTCCTTCTCCAACACATGAAAGTGAAAAGTGAAAGTGAAGTTGCTCAGTTGTGTCTGACTCTTAGCGACCCCATGGACTGCAGCCCACCAGGCTCCTCCGTCCATGGGATTTTCCAGGCAAGAGTAATGGAGTGGGTCGCCAGTGCCATACAGGGAATGACATTATTCTGGGCTGGACTGTCCCACATGAGTATTATTTAGCCCTCTTTTCATTTCCTCCCTTTTGTTTTCTTCATTGTAGTTACAGCACTTTGAGGAGAACATGTTAACAAATAACACTTAGTATAGACATTTATTAACACTTCAAACAGTGCTTTGGGTGACAGAAGGAGTAACATTAATGATAAGAGCTATCACATATTAAGAGCTTCTTATGTATTAGGCATTAGTCTAAGAATTTTACATGTTAACTCATTTAATAGATCATGAGATCGATTCTATTATGATCCAAATTTTATAGACGAAGAGATTGAAACTCAGAAAGATTAAGAAACTTACCCAAGGATCTAATGCTAAAATGTGGAGGTTTTAATCTGTTAATGGAAATTAGGTTTGGGATTACTTATAGGTTCCGGTCACTCTTTGAATTCCCTTCCTCATGACAGTGTGAGTGAGTGTTTTACAAATCTGGAAATGGTGAAGTGGCATGCAGACCTCTGAACCTGCAATGAAAAACTAGTATAAAAGATCCCTAAAGAAAAAAGAGATGCTGGGAGTTCAGTTTTCAAAGTCTACTTTCAAAAGCTAGAATTATACTCAGCTTAAACATCTATTTTGGAGATAGGAGAGTGAAATGTATTACTGTCTTCTCCTTTCATTTTTTCTTTAATAAATTTTTACTTTCTGATCCTTCTTTAGCACGCTAAAATGAAAAAATCAACAAAAACTAAAATAAGAGGAGAAATCCACAGCCCTCCAAGCTACCTTTTAAGAAAAGCATAATAAAGCATTAGCTTGGAAGTCTTTTTCATGATTATATAGATTGTACCTATACCTTAATAAAATATCCGAGAACAAGCAAAATAATTTGGTTTTCCCATGTAGAGGCCAACAAAGTCTGGTCTTCCGATCTGAGCTTAGGTTTTAAAACACTAACATTATAAAGAGTTATAGTCCTCTGTTATAGGGCCATAATAAAATGATAAAATAATAAAATGTATCACTAACTCTTATTATAGTCGGTCATTTTGTTCCCTGTTAGCACATTTCACTTCCGACATTCAAGAGAGAGGCTGAGCTATGGGACATTTGCAGGGGAATCATGCGAGGACCTAA
>SJYV01023976.1:1229237-1287413 GCA_006410875.1 Neotragus pygmaeus | reverse complement strand
GCCTCTTAAAAGTGAAAGAGGAGAGTGAAAAAGTTGGCTTAAAACTCAACATTCAAAAAACTAAGATCATGGCATCCAGTCCCATCACTTCATGACAAATAGATGGGGGAATAATGGAAACAGTGACTTTATTTTCTTGGGCTCCAAAATCACTGCAGATGGTGACTACAGCCATGCTGTTAAAGATGCTTGCTCCTTGGAAGAAAAGTTATGACCAACCTAGACAACATATTAAAAAAGAGACAGAGACATTACTTTGCCAACAAAGGTCCATCTAGTCAAAGCTACAGTTTTTCCAGTAGTCATGCATGGATGTGAGAGTTGGACTATAAAGAAAGCTGAGCACTAAAGAATTGATGCTTTTGAACTGTGGTGTTGGAGAAGACTCTTGAGAGTCCCTTGGACTGCAAGGAGATCCAACCAGTCCATCCCAAAGGAAATCAGTCCTGAATATTCATTGGAAGGACTGATGCTGAAGGTGAAACTCCAATACTTTGGCTACTTGATGTGAAGAACTGACCCATTGGAAAAGACGCTGATGCTGGGAAAGACTGAAGGCAGGAGAAGGAGACAAGAGAGGATGAGATGGCTGGATGGCATCACTGACACAATGGACATGAGTCTGAGCTAGCCTGTTGGTGGTGGACAGGGTGGCCTGGCGTGCTGCAGTCCATGGAATCGCAAAGAGTCGGACATGAATGAGCAACTGAACTGAACTGAACTGAACCATAGTTATGCATTTCTCAAATGTCACTTGTAAAAAAAATCCAGTCCTGGGTCTGACAAAGATTAATTCTTAAGCTGCATGGTCATGCTTTCGGCGTTCTTAGGATAGAATTAGTCTCTAATAGACTAAGTCAGTCTTGGGTCTCCAGAATCTGTCTAGTTCTGACTATGATTAAATATAAAGTGAAAGAAGGTTGTTCTGTACATTTAAGAATAATTAATGCCCAAACAGAACTTCCAAAAATGTTCTATGTCTCCCACACTGTGTATCTCCATTTCTTGATCTATAATATAGCTGCTAAGTCACTTCAGTCGTGTCCTACTCTGTGCAACCCCATGGACGGCAGANAGAATAATTAATGCCCAAACAGAACTTCCAAAAATGTTCTATGTCTCCCACACTGTGTATCTCCATTTCTTGATCTATAATATAGCTGCTAAGTCACTTCAGTCGTGTCCTACTCTGTGCAACCCCATGGATGGCAGACCACCAGGCTCCCCCGTCCCTGGGATTCTCCAGGCAAGTACACTGGAGTGGGTTGCCATTTCCTTCTCCAAAGCATGAAAGTGAAAAGCGAAAGTGAAGTCACTCAGTCGTGTCCAACCCTCAGTGACCCCATGGACTGCAGCCTGCCAGGCTCCTCCATCCATGGGATTTTCCAGGCAAGAGTACTGGAGTGGGGTGCCATTGCCTTCTCCGATAATATAGCTAGAATAATATAATCTAGCTCAATAGGCTAGGGTCACATGAGGGTCAAATGTTAAAAGAAGCATTTAAAAACATATAGGGAATATAATAATTGATATGTATGCGTGAGCCATTGTGATGAATCTAAAAGAAACTAGCCTCTTTGGAGCACCTAGCACTTCATACTCTGGTAGAAGAGCTGACCTCCTATGCCCACAGCCTTGAAAGTTGTTTATCCCTTTACCCAAGTCTTCCTGCTTTTTGACGTTTTGTGATAAAATCAGCCCATTAGAAGCTTTCTGTCTCTGAACACATATTTGTTGTTGTTTAGTCGCTAAGTCATGTCCAACTCTTTGCCACCCCAGGGTATTCTGTAACTTGGGGAGATCAGATACTCTCTTCAATGTCTAGATCAGATACTCTCTTCATTGTCTCTGTGCTTATAATCTTCTACTTAAAACACAGATTTTCTGTAGATTCATTTGTTGGAATTTGAGACTATTTCACGCGTGCGCACGCACACACACACACACAAACATTTCTTGTGTTCCATATGAGAGAGTCCACGTATCTCACCCACTCCTCAGAGACTTATTTGCAGTGTGGGGACAAAAAAAAAAAAAAACCCACAGGCAAATTTACACCTCCTCCCAGCAAAAGTTAAGGTCAATGAAAAGTTTTAACCAAAGCTGAAACAAACCCAGGCCCTGGAAATTGTGATCTGGGTGTAGGATTCTCTCTTCTCTCTAAAGACAATTTAGTCATAATGATGTCATAATGATTATGTCTGCACTGCCTAGGGAGCAAATAAAGATGAATATAGGAAATCAGGAATCTGGGAAACAGACCATTCATGGTGAAAGGCTGGCCACTCCCTCTTTTCCTTAAGGGTGCCAAAGTGCATCACTACCCAACCAATAACAAAGAAAGCAGGTCCAGCAGCCTTGGGGGATGGGGCACCCGACCAGGAGACGGTGGAGGCATGATTGTAAGTGCAAGACCAGGTCTTCTTACACCTCCAGTGCAGAGGTTACCCTTCGCTTCTCCTCTCTTCTCAGGGTCTAAGATCCCTCTGAGAAAGGTAGAAATACACCTTCTGCACTAAGAGATACACATCAACAGCCAAACTGGCGTCCTCCGGTGAAATCAGGCCCGGGTATTTAAAGGCTCTGCGGAGGACTGCAGGTGGGGATTTCTGGATCATCCCTGGTTTAGTTTACCCAGTTCCTCTACCCAAGTCGGCAGCCTGGTGCCCACTTCCTGGGCTGGTTCCGGTGCACGTGGACAGGACATTCGCAACCGTTCCCTGCTGGATCACTAAGGGGAAGCTAGCGGATGCGCCGTTTCTCCACTTCCAGCCAGCGCTCTCTAGGGCGCACGCCCACCTGTGCGAAGAGCCCCTCCCTGCACCTCGCGCGGCTCTGGAGCTGGTCCCCGCGCTCACCCCTCTCCTCTCCCGGACTCCGAGGTTATCCCAGCGTCCCCGCTCCCGTTTCCATCCTCTCTTCCTTCCATTCTTTCTCTCCCTTTTCTCCATTTTCCTTCCTACTCCCACCCCTCTCAGGGTCTGGACCCTTATCACTCTCTCCTTCTCCCCTCCTCCTTGGACCTCAACCCTCTTCCCCGACCGCCCCTCTCCGTTCCCTCGGTTCCACTTGTCTTTTCTGCTCGCTGTTCTGCGCCGCTCTTTCCCTGTTTTCTGCGCGCCCCAGGCTTCTCAGTCCAACGGCAAGGAACGCGCTCACCGCCGGCGGCCACGGTCCCCAGATCCAGCGCTGATGTCACCTTCTTCCTCCCCTAAAGGAGCCTCCCCGGGGTTTCCTGGGCCAAGCCCGAGCTCCCGACCCAGGAAACCGCGCTGGCCTCCCGGGGGGCCCAGCTGTCAGGGAAGATGGGTCTATTTTAGGTCCTGCATCCAGCGTCCCCACCCCGAGGACGCGGGCACTGGTCCCGCGACTCGGGTAACACCTCTCCAGCACGATCCTGAACTAAGGTGGACCCCGTTGCTCCAGAGGGTCTCGGATCCCCTGGCCAGGCAGGCGGCGGCGCCACGGCTGTGGATGGCGGTCTCAAAACAAGCATCTCGAAATTCGAGCACCCAGGGAACCCGGGCTCGCGGGCGGGGCGTTCCAGCGCAAGCCACCCACTGCCCGCCCCCCAGGAATAGGCCGCCTTGGCACAGTCACTTTTGGCATAGAGACTCACAGGAGCTTTCCCAGTCTGTGCCCTTTACCTCGGTTTGCCCTGGTTTACTTAATTTCTAGTCAGTCCGGTCATTAGCCTGAAGTAACCTACACCCAGTGGGATCTTTTGGAAAATGATAAGGATTTAGGACCATCAACAAGATACGAGGAGCCACAGCGTCTAACCTAAGCCCCAGAAAGTTGAGAGACCACGCTGCAGACGTGTGCGTGTCCCCATGCGCACACGAGCGCGCGCGCACACACACACACATATCCCAGTTGGGATCCAGCCACAGGTTTGCACACTGACAAGTCTTTAAGTCAACGGAAAATATAAACAGCTTCACTCACCCGCCTTTTTCTTCCCTCTCCCGATTGGGATCCAGGGGGAAAGGGTGGATTGAGAGACCCTTCTTTCTTTTCTTTTCGCCTTTCTAAAGAGTGGAAATTTCCATCATGTGATAGGGGGCAGCATCCCCAGTGTCGCGTTTCCTGTGGACCCTCCCTTCCAGCCCCAGCCACCAATCGTCAGGCGGCAACCTGAGATGTCAACGAAAGCATCCTCCCAGGTGGGGCTGAGCTGTCCAGCTGTCCCCCAAGAGTGAAGTCTGGGACCTGCCAGCCCCTGCTCCAGCTTTCCTGGACCCACGACAGCAGAGGATATCGTGGTGTGAGTTGAGCTTTTCTGTGGGTTTGTTTTTTTTTTTTTTTAACGAGTAAGTTCCTCCATTAGTCAAGGTTGTATTTGTTGGCTCTGTCCTATATGTGGAAATACATGTCCATGCTCATTTTGAAGTCTGTGAAAGAGTCTTTCTTTCAGTAGGTGGCCCTAAACTTCCTGTAGGTTTGATGATGTCAAACCTGAATCTTACATAAAGGAAAAAAAAAATTGAGGAAGGGTTGTAAATGAAAAACCTTTCATTCACAGTAAAAATCACTTAATGCAAAAACAGTGTAGAAGATAGCTTACCAGCCCTTAACAATGGCTAGGGGTCTTTTGCGGTCATTTCCCACCCATTCCAGGATTCCACTATAAGCATAATCCTAAGTATATATGAAGAAGGAATTAGGATTTAATAAATAGCACTACAATTTCAGTTCTGCTTGTTAAAGGCACCACTTACCATTTTAAGGAAAGCAGTTTACATTCAAACTTTTCTGAGGTTAACCAAAATTCCTGTTTCCAAAAGTCTATCCATGTAACAAATATGTTCACAACCTCCTGTTTATTTAATGCTCATTTGTCATTCTTTAAGGGAGAGAATGTTCTCCTGTAGAGATCTGAGCCCCACAGTTTAACAAACTTATCAGGCAACACAAATTACTTTCTAAATTCTCACATACCCAATTTAACTTTATTCAGAATGGTAAGGTTCACTGTTCAGACTGTGAATATCTAGAACTGTCTTATTTTACAATTCCCATTAACTACTGCATCAGCAGCATCTCAGCACTTAAAAAAAAAAAGGATAACAATCAAAACAAAAATCCATCCAGACAATACAGATATATAATAATCAGGAGGATTAAGAACTCTCCATTAACACACATACACACACATCAGTTCAGTTCAGTTCAGTCACTCAGTCATATCTGACTGAGTATCGACTCAGAATCGATATAAGATTCGATATAAGAGTCGTATNTTTCACTCTCCTCTTTCACTTTCATCAAGAGGCTCTTTAGTTCTTCTTCACATTCTGCCATAAGGGTGGTGGCATCTGCATATCTGAGGTTATTGATGTTTCTCCCAGCAATCTTGATTCCAGCTTGTGCTTCATCCAGCCCAGCATTTCTCATGATATACTCTGCATAGAATTTAAATAAGCAGGGTGACAGTATACAGCCTTGATGTACTCCAATTCAATGGATAGCAATGACTGTATGTAACAGATTATATATATAATATAATATATAGGAAAGTTATTTTAGTTAGAAAAAAAGTTAAGAGAGTAAATCCTGAGTTCTCATTATAAGCAAAATTTTTTCTTCTTTCTTTTTTCATTATATTTGTATGAGATAACTGTTGTTAGCTGAATTTATTGTAGTAGTCATTTCACAATAAATGTAAATCAAACCATGCTGTATGCCTTACACAGTGAAGAACAGCAGTTATTTCTTAATAAATAGTTGAGAAAAAATTGTCATTACTGTTGCACAATTGTGTGAATATACTAAAAAACCATTTAATTGTAAACTTTTTATCATATAAATTTCAGATGTATAGCATTATAGTTCAATATCTGTATGCACTACAGAGTGTTCACCACTACAAGTCTACTTACTGTCCATCACCATATACTTGACATCTTTCAGAAAGTTTGTCTACCCCCACAACCCTCTTCCCCTCTGGTAACCAATAATCCGTTATGAATTTCTTCTGCTTGTTTATTGTTCGGGGGGTTTTGTTTTTGTTTTTTAGATTCCACATATGAGTGAAATCATATGGTATTTGTCCTTTTGTGTCTGATTTGTTTCACTTAGCATAATACCCTTAAGGTCCATCCATCTGTGGGAGGATTCCATTCTTTTATGGATAAGTAATATTTCATTGTATGTATACCACATCTTCATCCATCCATGAACACTTAGGTTGTTTCTATAGCTTTATTACTATAAATAATGCTGCAATGAACATGAGTGCATATATCTTTTCAAATTAGTGTTTTCATGTTCTTCAGATACATAACAAGAAGTGAAACAGCTGGGTCACACAGTAGTTCTTGTCTTAACTTTTTGAAGAATCTCCGTACTGTTTTCCATAGTGGTTGCACCAATTTCCATTCCCACCAACAGTGTACAAATCTTTCCCCATTTTCTTCAGCACTTGGTGTTTCTTGTCTTTTTGATAACAGCCATTCTTCCAGGTATGAGATGATATCTCTTTGCAGTTTTGATTTGCATTTCCATAATAATTAGTGGTGAACATCTTTTCCTGTGCCTGTTGGCCATGCATATGTCTTCTTTGGAAAAGTGTCTATTCAGGTCTTCTGCCCACTTTTTAATCAACTTGTTCATTTTTTATTGTTGAGTTATGAGTTCTTTATATATTTTAGATATTAAGCCCTTATTGAATATCTGATATGCAAATATCTTCTCCCAATCAATAGGTTGCCTTTTCAGTTTGATGATAGTTTCCTTTTCTATTCAGAAGTTTTATAGTTTGATGTAGTCCCATTTGTTTATTTTTGCTTTTGTTTCTCTTATTTTTGGAAGTAAGAGCCATGAAAACATCACTAAGACTAATGTCCCTGAGGTAGTGGCCTATTTTCTTCTAGGAATTTTATGGTTTCAGGTCTTAACATTCACATCTTTAATCCATTTTGAATTAATTTTTGTGAAGATTGATTTTTTGCAAGATAATGGCCTTGTTTCATTCTCTTGCATGTGACTGTCCAGTTTCCCCAACCTATTTCATTGAAAAGACTGTCCATTTTTCACTGTATGTTCTCTCCTCATTTGGCATAGAATATAGAGTCCATTAACCTATGTGCCTATTTTTGTGCCGCTACAATACTGTTTAATTACTATAGCTTTGTATATAGCGTGAAATCATGGAGTATGATACCATAGCTTTGTTCTCTTTTCTCAAGATTGTTTTGGCAGATCAATTACTGAGCCATATATTCCTTAGTATAGAGGCAGGTAATTTTTTAGAGAAAGCACCTTTATAAAATCATTCCTTACCCTCTCTTGGAGGTAGTAGGTAGGAAGGGGTGTTGGTGGTTGCAGTAATTAGTGGTACTGAGGAGGGAGTACGTTGAATTATTCCATACTTCATTATTCCATTATACTACCACTTTTGATTAGAGACCACTTGTGGGTCACTACTCTTCTTTCAGACATACTTTGTTTCCAAATTTTAAATAATATCCCTGCTTATATAGTCTCACAAGAGTAGTATCCATTCATCAAGCCAGGCTAATGACTTTTATGTGCAGCCAAAGCAAATAATGTTGGCCAATTTCTTATTTCCCATTATCCAGAAATATAAACAGAGGCAAGATCTTATTTGTTATGGTTTCTATCATGTTGGAAATTCCTACAAAAATATCACCGAAATCTTTCATCGTATATCTTATTCAGTTAAGTTCAGTCACTCAGTTGTGTCTATCTCTTTGCAACCCCGTGGACTGCAGCATTCCAGGCTTCCTTATCCACCAATTCACCAACTCCCAGAGCTTGCTCAAACTCATATCCATCGAGTCAGTGATGCCATCCAACCATCTCATCCTCTGTCATTCCCTTCTTCTTCTGCCTTCAATCTTCCCCAGCGTCAGGGTCTCTTCCAATAAGTCAGTTCTTCACATCAGGTGGCCAAAGTATTGAAGTTTCAGCTTCAGCAGCAGTCTTTCCAATGAATATTTGGGACTGGTTTCCTTTAGGATTGACTGGCTTGATCTCCTTGCAGTCCAATCTTATTAGTTTGAGACTAAAATCTTTCCAGCTGAGGCTAAGAAATTCCTTGACAATATCTATCATCTATTTTTTCCCTTAACTGCTTCTGTTGTTTAATTTTTGGCCTGAGTTTTATTGTCTTAGGCTTTATTTCCTGGAATTCATTGTTGTTACTTTTTGTTGTTTTATTATTAAATATTCCACTTGTTCAAAAAGTACAGAGACACATAACAAATACCATGTATATACCTTTAGACTTAGACAAATGCCAATATATTACATGATTTGGAATTTTTTAATAAGTAAAAATTACAGATTTATTTGGGGCCACAGAGGTGCAAGGTGTTTTCCAAATTCTTATCAATACTAATTTTTTTAATTTATTTTAAGAAGTTCATACATTTCTTCAGAAAATGTTTTTCTTTTAAATGATTGGGAATTGATTTCCTTACATGAAAGTTTTGTGTATGGTTCAATCCTAGGCCTCTTTTCTCCTCACTCTATAGTTCTTCCCTACTTGGTCTCATTCATGCCCATGGCTTGATAACTACTCCCCTGATGTCTCCTAAGTTTATATCTTCAGCATAGGTGTCTCCTTTGAGTCCCAGATCTGAACATTCAGCAACAATGTTAGTGTGCCACAAACTCTCCAATCTTAACTTAACCCACCAAACCCATGATTTCTTCCAAATCTGGACTTCTGCCTTTGTCTCAGCAAATGGCACCATCATTCATGCAACTGGGCATCTCAGATGCCTAAAACCTAACTTTGACACATTTTCCACTTCTTACTTACTCTGTCAGCAAGTCCTACTGAGTCTACCTCTTCAAATATGTATCATATTGACTATTTATTTCTTCCTTCATGACCACAACACTAGTCCAAAGCCATCATTTCATACTCACATGACAGCGATAGCTTCCTAGCTATTCTCTATGCATCCTCCCCAGACCAGACCCTTATAGCAGGATTCTCTACACTGTAGCCAGAGTGAACTTCTAGAACACAGATTTGATAATAAGAGCCCATCATTATTATCCTTAAGATTAAAAAGAATGAAGCATTTTCAGCATAATCTAGCCAGGCTACCCCTTGTGGCCTCTTCCCATTACTCTCACTATACATCCCAGCTTTCTAGGTTTTGAAAGCCTTATACTTCCTCCTCTCCCCAAGACTTTGCATATGCTGTTCCTTCATCCTGGAGTGTTCTACTTACCCGTTTATGGGCTTAACTTCTATTCATCACTCAAATCTCAACTCACATACCACTTCTTTAGGGAAGTTTTTCTGACCTACCAATAGGGATCAATTTTCTTTGTTATTAGCTTATATTTAACTGCACCCTTTCCCTTCCAGGGACTTTTTTCAGATACAATAATATATTCTCTTATTCATTTAATTAATTAAACTCTGTCTCCCCAACTCCCTATTCTCTTCTAGTATATTGTAAGCTCTATGAGAAAATGAATAAATAAGTGAATCTAGAGCTGCATAATTTATCAGTAGCCTCGTCTGGATCATGTGGAAATAAGTGTAATGGTGCTGATAACAAAGTTCTTGTATTCTGTATTTTCATGGCTATGAATTTCTCCCTCCCGTGTTTCAAAAATAACATCAAACCATAAGCTAGTGGTCCCACTAGTATAATAAGATAAAGGAGGGAAAAGCTCCTGGCATAAGATATGCCATGAAAGATAGAAGTTTTTTTAAGATATTTTCATGACATGAAAAGGGCTATGAATTCAGATGTCTGGTTTACCTATTAGAGCTTTGAGATGAACAGTTCCCAGTCTCAAATTCATCCTCTGTAAAATTGCAACATGCTGTCTCCTAAATTAGTTGTAGTAGCTATAAATTATATATTCACAGTGCCTGCATCATAGTAAGAGTCAGTAAATATTTGCTGACCAAAGAAATGAATGAGTAAATAACCAAAAGTAAGCACCCACTGGAATTCCTGACAAATCAAAGTCCTCAATAACTTGTCATCAAAAAAATATGATAAATGATGGACAAGAATGTTTTCCTGTGATAGAAAGGAAGAGTGAGCTGATGTAGGAAGAGAAGATTGAACACAAGTGGAGGGCAGTGCCAACAATCACCCAGAGCAGGTTTTGTTTCAGGAGTGGTGCTCAAGGAGTCTATTAGCTACTCCGGAACGGGAAGACACAGACAGTCAGATGTCTTCCACACAGTATTACAGCTAGAGATGGAAATGAGTGGAGAAATAGGGTCTCACAAAGGAAATTAAAAGCATGAGCCAGAGACAGAGCAGCAGAATCAGCGGAGGATGTGTCAGAGAGGCCAAACGAGGAGACAGCAGTCATAGTGTCCGACCTGAAAGAATCAGTTCAGCTAGGACTGAAGGCATTTCGTCTGTATCTAATGATAACAATAAGGCCCCTGATGATTCGGCAAAGATGATTTTCAGCAAAGTGGTGCAGAAGAAGGCAGACTCCACTGAGTAGGGGAGTGAGGGATGGTGGTGAATATAGACAGTGACCTTATATTATTCTTTCAAGAAATTTGTCCAGAATTAGCAGAAAAGAGATTGGGAAGGGTACTTTGAAGGGGAGACAGGGTTAAGAAAAAGGTTTTTGTTTTGTTTTTAGGTGAAAGAAGTTTGGTATATTTATAATCTGAGAAAGAAAATTAGAGGCGAGGGAGATGTGCAATGTCCAGGAAAGAGAGAGAGATAATCAATAGCGTTCAAATTCTGAAAAGGTGTCAGAATGCCAACCCGGCTCTTATTAACCTATTTGTTCACTGCTTGGTAAACTCTCCCAAATTAATTTAAAAATGCATTCTCAATGTCCCTTCTCCATTCATTCATGTGGCCCTGGACCTCTCACTTCGTCTTGCTTTACATTTACATTCCTGACTTCCTGCTGCATTCCCTTGACCTTTTACTTTGACTCATTTTCTGTCGCCTGCATTCACCCTTAAGATCTGGTGACTGATTTAGCTTCTCTGGCACCTGGCCGCTGCTCACTTTGGCCACACAGTTGCCCTCACTCTCAGCTGTTGCAACTCTTGGCCTCTAGTAGTAAATGCCCTGCCAAGACCTCCTCCCTGGTTTGTCCACGTGGAGGAGAAGTGCTTCCTAGAGGAGATCACAACAAGAGGATGAAATCTGGGGCAGAAGGGGAAGGTTAACTCGTGAGGCTGGAGAGGAGGCGAGGAAGGGAGCCAGTGGAATTTACCGGGGAGGGCTATTTTGACATAATAATGTAATAGTACATGATGAATAATGTAATAATACATTATTTAATGTACTATTCTGCTTTAAAAAAAAACACAATAATATATGTTAAAAGCAAAATTTTTGTTTTTAAAACAAAAAGTTACATATAAGAGAAAGGAAGTGTGTTCATTCATTGGGTAACAGTCCTACTGAGCCCCTCCTAACTAGACCATGTGTTGGGAGCTGGGGACACTGATGAACAGGCTCTGTCCCTGATCTCAAGGTTTTCTATCTAGCAGGACAGATACCAGTAATCAGATGCTTATTTACATCTTTACAAAAGTTGGGACTCTGGGAGAGTTTGACCCTAAAAACTTCTGAAAGGTAGGAGGCAAGGTTATTTGCTCACAAAGAAGGAATTGAGCAAAGAGTTTAAGAAATGATAAAAGTTACAAAGAGGAGTTGTAGGGAAAGGGGGAACAAATAGACCAGGAGTATGTACACAAAAGTAGAGCAATTCATAATTTTTGCTTGAATTCTCCAAATTCAAGTCTCAGAACTTGATTTTCAACTGCCCATGTGTGCCACATATTGCTTTAAAAAAGCAGATCCCTTTTCTTTCCAAACCTGTTAGTCATTGCTCTCTTTAACAACATCATCAACAACAATCTCTTTTACAAAATTGTCTTCAATTCATGGTAATTGTACTGGTAATGGCTCATCTATGTCTTCAGGACTGTTAAGTGACAAGATAGATTTTTAAAAGTTAGATTAAAAAATACACAACTGTGTCATTATTCTGTCCTTAATTAGAGTTGAACACAATACCCAGAAGAGTTGCCTGTAATTCCTCACCTCTTTAGTTTTGGTGGGTGGGCCAGCTCTCTTCCACTGGGTTTTAGCAAACTTAGAACATCACTTTCCTAGGGCATAGGCACCATAGTCCTGATTAAGCTTCAAAGTGTATCCAGTTATCTAATGAGACTATGGATGTAAAAGAGAAATTTTCTATTAAAAGAAAGACTATCTTAGATAGATATTGAAACTGAGAAAATTTGTAGAGTGTATTAAGGAATTTGAAAACACTTCTTCTGATATCTAAATAGTTTTTTAAGTAGGAAAGAACCAAAGTTTGAATTTTTAAAATAAAGACAAACAAGAAGAATTCAAAAAAAGCTTCAAAGTGTGTCATTAATAAATTAACTCCAGTTGTATCTATCATATTGAAACAATAACATCTTAAATTCTTGTAAATTATCAGTGCATTAGAACCTTTAAAATGTTGAATGCACATTTCTTAATATCATTCACTATTTCATGAGAATATATTTGTTGAATACTGGAAAAGAGAGTTAAAATACATAATATTTTTCTGTTGTATGAAGGAGGGATTTATTTAATTTATCTGCAGATTTTCTCTTCTACATAATGAATTTCTAAATGCATTTAAATTTTGATGAGTGGTATGTTAAAATTGGCATGTTTTCAAATATTAAAGAATGACAACAACAAAAAAGGAAGCTATGATAAATAGAAGTATTTTACTGGTATTTTATGGGTAATGGATTCATTAGTTTTATGTATCTCTTGCCCATATCCTTCTAGTCATCTCATTTGCTTTTACAGAATATCTATCTGGGGCAGCTTGATCTGCTATAAGCCGTAGAGAGAGAGAGACAGAGTGGGGAAAAAAGATGTATTTCTGCATTTTTAATAACATCTGTATATGTTGCACATAACAGCAAATAATAAATATTTATTGATTTGAATTAAGTTGAGCCAGGATTAAGAGTATATGGCTGATGGTTGAAATACACGTTGCTATGGAATCAAGTTGAATCAATCATATTGGAGGAAAGGGTGGGAGGAAAGAAGGAGGCAAAATACAAAGCAAAGAAAACAGAAATGAAGAGAGAATGATTACAATGATGATTATTTATATATACTTTATATATACTGTTACATACACACACACAGACATATATATATATATATACACACGCAGACTTATACAGATAGTAAGATAGTAATCTCCATCATTTTGTGTGTGTGACTGTGTGAAGAAATAACATTCTGGGGTCAAACTTTAATAAATAAAAGTTTGAGTTAAACTTAATCATATCTAGTGCATTCATTTTTTAGACCAACAGCTAAGTTTCCACATCTCTTCACACCATGCAGTGATCCATGTGATGTAACACTTGTAAGCAGCCTGAAGGACACTATTGTTCCTGGAAATGTCCTTTCCTCTTTAGGTTAAAGTCCCCACTATCCATGGACTGACCCCCTTTTCAACTTTGTGCTGACTTCCTGTAACCTGTTATTGCATGCAGGCACCATCTCATTTGTGTTTTAGAATGCCAAGTAAAGTCAAAATAGATGGTAAAAGAAACAAACAAGGGCAGGAAACAGCAAGTTAGTGCTGGCATTCTCAGCTGCCCAGCAGAGCCCCTACTTGTGTTTGGGAAATTCCTCACCTCTTGGGTCTTGGTAAGTGGCTTAAGCCACTCAAGCAATAGACACTGCTGTTATCACAGCAGAGTATGTCAGAGAATTGCTTTTCCTGTCTTCTTTGAAGCAAGGACCAAAAGTAACTCGGGTATTGCCAACACACTCCATCCTAGAGCCACTGTCTCTGCCAGCAGCAACAAGAGTGCCAGTGGTGTGGGCTGAGCCCATGCGTGGTCTGTCACACAACAGGGTATGGTACTCGGGGAGGTGGCAGTGAAGGAGTCCCTAGATCAGCCTTATGGAGCAGTGGAGCTTCGTTTGGATCTGTCACCCTGTATCAAATTCTTCACCCAGGGCCTGTTGAGGTCTTTGTGTGAAAAATGAAAAGCTGCTCCCTCCTGGTAAAATGGGACTCTGCCAGCTTATAGTGGCTTTGTCCCTCCTTTGTGTAGGTCTCTGAAGTATTCATGCTCCTTTTCATGAATTTCTTTTCTATCTAAATCATTTTGCCTCGTTGCTTACAACTAAAAACTCTTGCTAATGTAATGACTACCATATGTGTCTGGTTATATCCATAGCCTTTTCAAAGTGTTATGCTCCATTTAACAGACAGCCATACGCCTAATGCCAGGCTGGATGAAGCACAAGCTGGGATCAAGATTTCCAGGGGAAATATCAGTAAACTCTGATATGCAGGTGGCACCACCCTTATGGCAGAAAGTGAAGAACTGAAGAGCCTCTTGCTGAAAGTGAAAGTGGAGAGTGAAAAAGTTGGCTTAAAGCTCAACATTCAAAAAATTAAGATCATGGCATCCAGTCCCATCACTTCATGGCAAATAGATGGGGAAACAGTGACAGACTTTATTTTGGGGGGCTCTAAAATCACTGCAGATGGTGACTGCAGCCATGAAATTAAAAGACGCTTGCTCCTTGGAAGAAAAGTTATGACCAACCTAGATAGCATATTAAAAAACAGAGACATTCCTTTGCCAACAAAGATCCATCTATTCAAAGCTATAGTTTTTCTGTGGTCATGTATGGGTGTGAGTTGGACTATAAAGAAAGCTGAGTGCCTAAGAATTGATGCCTCTGAACTATGGTGTTGGAGAAGACTCTTGAGAGTCCCTTGGACTGCAAGGAGATCCAACTAGTCAATCCTAAACAAAATCAGTCATGAACATTCATTGGAAGGACTGATGCTGAAGCTGAAACTCCAATAGTTTGGCCACCTGATGCAAAGAACTGACTTATTTAAAAAGACCCTGATGCTGGAAAAGACTGAAGGCAGGAAGAGAAGGGGATGACAGAGGATGAGATGATTGGATGGCATTACGGATTTGATGAACATGAGTTTGAGTAAGCTCTGGGAGCTGGTGATGGACAGGGAAGCCTGGTGTGCTGCAGTCCATGGGGTTGCAAAGGGTTAGACACGACTAAGTGACTTAACTGAACTGAACACATGCCTGAATAGACATTTCTCTAAAGAAGACATACAAATGGCCAATAGGTACATGAAAAGATGCTCAACATGACTAATTATTGTTTTTCAGTTGCCAAGTCATGTTTGACTCTTCACTACCCCATGGACTGCAGCATGCCAAGCCTCCCTGTCCCTCACCATCTCCCGGAGTTTGCTCAAGTTCATATCCATTATATTGGACTAATTATTAGAGAAATGCAAATCAAAACCACAATGAAGTATCACCTCACAATGGACAGAATGTCTATCATCAAAAGTCTACAAATATTGGCTCCAAAATCACTGCAGATGGTGACTGCAGCCATGAAATTAAAAGACACTTACTCTTTGGAAGAAAAGTTATGACCAACCTAGATAGTATATTCAGAAGCAGAGACATTACTTTGCCGACTAAGGTCCATCTAGTCAAGGCTATGGTTTTTCCTGTGGTCATGTATGGATGTGAGAGTTGGACTGTGAAGAAGGCTGAGCAACAAAGAATTGATGCTTTTGAACTGTGGTGTTGGAGAAGACTCTTGAGAGTCCCTTGGACTGCAAGGAGATCCAACCAGTCCATTCTGAAGATCAACCCTGGGATTTCTTTGGAAGGAATGATGCTGAAGCTGAAACTCCAGTACTTTGGCCACTTCATGAGAAGAGTTGACTCACTGGAAAAGACTCTGATGCTGGGAGGGATTGGAGGCAGGAGGAGAAGGGCACGACAGAGGATGAGTTGGCTGGATGGCATCACGGACTCGATGGATGTGAGTCTGAGTGAACTCCGGGAGTTGGTGATGGACAGGGAGGCCTGGCGTGCTATGATTCATGGGGTCACAAAGAGTCGGATACGACTGAGTGACTGAACTGAAAGACGGTGTAGAGAAAAGGAATTCTTCTACGCTGTTGGTGGGAATCTAAATTAGTACAGCCACTATGATGAAAAATATGGAGGTTCCTTAAAAAAAACTGAAGAATCATCACTTTTGTTGTTGTTATTCAGTTGCTCACTCATGTCTAACTCTTTGTAACCCCATGGACTGCAGCACACCAGGCTTCCCTGTCCATCACTATCTCCCAGAGTTTGCTCAAACACAAGTCCATTGAGTCGGTGATGCCATCCAACCATCTCATCCTCTGTTGTTCCCTTCTCCTTTTGCCCTCAAACTTTCCTAGCATCAGGGTCTTTTCCAATGAGTCAATTTTCGCATCAGGTGGCCAAAGTATTGGATCTTCAGCTTCAGCCTCAGCCCTTTCAATGAATGTTCAGGATTGATCTCCTTTGGGTTGATTGATTTGATCTCTTTGCTATCCACAGGATTCTCAAGAGTCTTCTCCAGCACCATAATTCAAAAGTATCAGTTCTCTGATACTCAGCCTTCTTTATGACACAACTCTCACATCTGTACATGACTAATGGTAACACCATAGTTTTGATGATACAGACCTTCGTAGGCAAAGTGATGTCTCTGCTTTTTAATATACTGTCTAGGTTGGTCATAACATTTCTTCCAAGGAGAAAGTGTCTTTTAATTTTGTGACTGCAGTCACTATCTGCAGTGATTTTGGAGCCTAAAGAAAATAGCTATCATTTCTACTTTATCCTCATCTATTTGCATGAAGTGATCCAACTGGATGCCATGATGTTTGTTTTTTGAATGTTGAGTTTTAAACCAGTTTTTTGACTCTCCTCTTTCACCCTCATCAAGGGCTCTTTAGTTCCTCTTTGCTTTCTGCCATTAGAGTGGTATCATCTGCATATCTGAGGTTGTTGATATTTCTCTTGGAAGTCTTGGTTCCAGCTTGGGTTTCATCCAGCCTGGCATTTTGCATGGTGTGCTCTGCATACAAGTTAACTAAACAGAATACACAGCCTTGATGGAGTCCTTTCCCAATTTTGAACCAGTCCATTGTTCCATGTCCAGTTTTAACTGTTGCCTCTTGACCTGCCTACAGGTTTCTCAGGAGACAGATAAAGTGGTCTGGTAGTTCCATCTCTTGAAGAATTTCCCACAGTTTGTTGCCATCCACACAGGCAAAGGCTTTAGTGTAATCAGTGAAACAAAAGTAGATTTTTTTTTCTGGAATTCTCTTGCTCTGTCTATGATCCAACAGATGTTGGCAATTTGATCTCTGGTTCCTCTGCCTTTTCTAAATCCAGCTTGTACAACTAGAAATTCTTGGTTCATGTACTGTTGAAGCCTCACATGATGGATTTTGAGCATTACCTTGCTAACATGTGAAATGAGCACAATTGTATGGTAGTTTGAACATTCTTTGGCCTTGACCTTCTTTGGGATTGGAATGAAAACTGATATTTTCTAGTTCTGTAGCCACAGATGAGTTTTTCAAATTTACTGGTATATTGAGTGCAGCACTGTCACAGCATCATCTTTTAAGATTTGAAGTAGCTCAGCTGGAATTCCATCGCCTCTACTAGCTTTGTTCGTAGTAATATTTCCTAAGGCCCACTTGACTTTACACTCCAGGATGTCTGGCTCTAGGTGAGTAATTTAAATAGAACTAAATAAAATATTATTCCATCATGCCTTCTTGGAAAAGCAAAACTCTGGATAAACCCAGTCACTGGCATTCTGTGAACATGTGTTGAAAGACTGAGCATTACCAGAAATCTTTTCACTTAATTGTGAAAAATAACAGCCATAGATACTCTTGATCATTAAACTCAAATTGGCCCTCAGTACTGCTGGAAGTAAATTCATTCTTCCTTTTACAAGTATTTCATTTGCTCTTCCCTCATCCCCAACCTTGCATCTGATCTCCCTAAACTTCCCTCATAGCTCAATCAGTGAAGAATCTGCTTGCAATGCAGAAGACCCAAGTTCGATTCCTGGGTTGGGAAGATTCCCTGGAGAAGGAAATGGCAACCCACTCCAGTATTCTTGTCTGGAGAATCCCATGGACAGAAGAGCCTGGTAGGCTACAGTCCATGGGGTTGCTAGAGAATCCATGGGGGTTGCAACCACCAAATTTATATACTGTCTTAATACTACCTCATAACTTATAAAGAAAATAGAAATCATCACTCATGAGCCCCCCGCCACCTCTTTTGCTCCAACAAGTCTAAAACTATTCCTGTTCCACTCTCATTTTCATTCTTTCTGCTACAGGTTAATTATTCCTACAGTTATCAATAGCAAGTGTCTCTTCTATTGTTCTGTATCTTTTCCTGCCTTCCCAAAGACCTCGATCTTCTAATTATCCCATCCCCACCCTTTACCTTCCCTTTTATAAAAATTAGTTTTTATTGGAGTATAGTTACTTTACAATGATGTATTAGTGTCTGTTGTATAGTAAAATGAATCAGCTATACATAAACCTCTTTTATGTAGGTCCTTCTTATAATATCTTAAGAAGAATCTCTAGATAATCTACCCATTTTATGGATGTGTTTCAATACTATCTCCCAGTTTGTGGATTGCCATTTCCTTTGTGTTGTCTTTTGATGAACATGAGTTCATGTTAAGACATGAACATGAGTTCATGAGTTAAGAATGCAATTAAATTCTTCAGTTTTTCATGGTTTACACTTTTATATCATATTGACAACATTCTTCCCTACCTGAAGTCATAAAGTGTTCTATTTTATATTTTTAAGGTTTAATAATTTTGACTTTCTCATTTAGTTTTTAATCTGTGATTGTTTTTACTTACGATGTGAGAAAGGCCTTATTTTTCCTGAAAGTATAAATAATGCACAAAATTGCTTAGTGAAAAAAAATTATTTTCTTATTGATCTGCAGATATATTCTTGCCTTATTTCAACAGCCCATATATTATGGGTTTATTTGAGGAGTCTCTAATTTGTTTCTATTTGTCTATTTCTCTTTTCTCTATTTCTCTCTTGTCTATTTCTATTTTTCTCTTGTCTATTTCTCTGTACCAATACATTATAGTCTTAATTACTTTAACTTGATACTATCTTATGGAAAGGAGGACAACTTGGGTGTGACCCCACCTGTCTTTTTTTAAAAAATGTCCCAGTTATTCTTGGCTCTTTGCATATATAAAATTTTCAATTAGCTTATCAATTTTCAAAAAAAAATCTCAGGTATATGATTGTATTTTATTAAATTTATTTGGAGAGACAAACTTTTAAAAATATTTCATTCTCTAATCAGTGAACGTGGTCTATCTTTCTACTTACTTAGGCTTCCTTAAACATCATTCGGGCTTCCCGGGTACCTCAGCAGTAAAGAATCTGCCTACCCATGCAGGAGACACAGGAGGCGCAGGTTTGATCCCTGGATTGGGAAGATCCCCTGGAAAAGGAAATGGCAACTCAATCCAGTATTGTTGCCTGGGAAATCCGATGGACAGAGGAGCCTGACAGACTACAGTTCTTGGGGTCACAAAGAGTTGGACACAACTTAGCAACTAAACAACAACAAACATCATTCAGAAAAGTTTTATACATTTATCCAGAAAAGTTTTGCCTATCTCTTGTTATATTCAGTATTAAGTACCTCTTTAATGTTATTTTAAATAATATATCTTTAATTTTATTTGTAAACTGCTGCTGGAATGTGAACTGCATTATCAATGTTATTTGATTTTATTTCCAGCAACTTTGCTGAATTCTCTTGTTATTTCTACTAATTTTCTAGAATGTGTTTTGGAATGTTTGTATGCAAGATTGTATCATTTGCAAGTAATTTCAGTTTTGTTTCTTTCTTTTTAATCCATGTAATTTTATTTTCCTCTCCTTGTCTTCTTTGCATACAAGTATGCTAAATTCAAAAGTAACTGTGCTGTGTTGTAAATATATATAACACAAATCCCATCTTTATATGTACCCATTTGCTATAGCACTTTGGTGTGGAGGTAAATATATAATACAGACTGTCCAATAAACATATTAAATGTAATGTTAATAATGATTTCTAAGATGTTGCAATGCTATATCATCTTGATGCAAGTAAGTACACTTTACAGAGTTATCAAACTGTGCCTTATTAAAAATGCCATTTGAAGATTGGCAAATTGGTAAAATTTTGACTGACCTGATATCTGATTATCTTGAACTAGCAAGCAGAGCTTTGATGTTAGTAACATAACTTTTTGCAACACATTTGAGACCAAACATTGGCATTTATATTGTTGATAAAAGAGAGAAACTGCATCTTTCAACTAAGTCAAGCTTTGGCATTTACCTTCGGCGAAATAGCATCTTTTATAACAGTGTGTTAGTATTTTAAATTTGAATTCTATTTTTCCTAATGTTTAATTTGTGCATTTATTGAGTTTTATAGCCAAAAGAACTATAGTTTTATTGCATAGTTAAATAATGTTATAAGAAAAAGAGAGGCTTCCCCGGTGCTCAGAGCTAAAGAATCCTCCTATAATGCAGGAGCCACACAGACCTGAGTTCAATCACTAGGTTGAAAAGATGTCCTGAGGAGGGCATGGCAACCCACTCCAGTATTCTTGCCTGGAATTAAAATAGATTTAATGCGGGGGGCGCTCCGCAGAAAGAGAGAGGCAATGGAACTTCCCTCAGCAAAGCTGGGAGGTCCTGAGAAAAGGTGAGTCTGCTGTCCGCCACCCAGCCCCTCCGCAAGCGAGAGACAATCAGACATGACAGGGGTTCTGTCTGAGCAGTTCCGCTTTATTGTTGCAAGCTCCCAGCTTATATAGACAAGCAGGGGTTTTAGGAGGGACTTTCCATAGTTGCACCAATCACGTTAAAGGTCAAATCATGCACCTTCATTATAACAGGAGTCTATGGTGATCACTCACTGTTTACATGCACGGACATCAAGAGAGCCAATCAAACACTTTGACAAACAACATGGATCACGCCCCCATCTCGTCCGCTAGGCGCCATCTTAGTTTCCGAACACAAAGCTAGCCCCTTTCTTTTTAAGGTTTCCCATTTAGGGCCCCACAATTTAATAAATCCTGGTAGCCCATGTGTATGTTTTTTCCTGTGAAATAGTCTCTCGTTTTATTAATTTGAGAAATTCTGTTCCAATAAGCTAGGAAACTGTGCTTGGTCTCATTTTGGGGGACCCTGGCTTTGCTGGTCTTCCTAAATGTGTAAGTTACCTATTTATATGGGGTGATGCACACCTCACTACATCTGTTTGACCATGAGGGTTCCTGGGTGCTCTTATTAAGATGCAAATTGATTCTAAACTTTGTCTAAAGTTTAGACAAAGTATTTAATAGTATTCCTTTATTTTTAAGGTAATATTAAAAAATTCTTAGAAAGCTCTATATAATTTGTTTCCCACTTGCTTCACTAGATGTACCTTTGCAAACTGTTCCTCCCAAAATTTACTCTATTTCAATGGAAACAGCATTTTTCCAAATGATCAGACCAAAAACCTTGGAGGGACCCTTGGCTCCTCTCAGTCATACACCAGCTCAGCAAATCATCCAAGATCTACTGTAAAAACATATATAGAATCTCACTGTTTCTCATCACTTCCACACTGTTGCCTAGACCATGCCACCAACATCTCGTGCTAGAATTTTGCAATAAATTTTTGATTAGTATTTATTCCCTTACTCCTGTATTCTTTTTTTTTTTTTTTTTTTTTTGCTGCCTTAAAAAATTATCAAAGCTCAGCGTTTTAAACAGCATTAATTATCATTTCACAACTCCATAACAATCCAATAGGCTTGGCTGGCTTTCTGGTATGATTTTTGACAAAGTCAAAAGTATCGGCAAAGCCACATTCCTTTCTGCAGGATCTAGGCACTTTCAAACTCATCCAAGTTGTTGGCAGAATACAGCTCCATGTGGATGTAGGCAACACAGTGCTGCTGTCCTGACCATCATGTGCTGGCTGTGGGTCTTTGTAATGTGGAGCATCATGCTCCAATGGTTGAACTTGCTTTCACTAAGCATGAGGGAAACACAGGCATCCACAGTGAACTGAAGTAAATTGTTTTATATATAATGTGCTATATGTGTGTCTTGTGTATGTGTTTTAAGAAAATTGCTTCAAAATAAATGGTGTTGTAAAAAGTCAATGCTGCATACAAAGACTGGCTTTAAAGGAGGTATGTGTGTACTTGCAGGACTGTTTGATATTAGGCTCTTTCCCTGCTAGACTGTAAGCTTTGAATGTAAAGGCCCTGCTCATGTTGTTTACGACTCAGTCCTCAGTGCCAAACATAGTGTCTAGCACAGAGGAAGTGGTAAGTAAGTACACATTGAAAAAATAAATGGGCAACAGTTTTATACTGGTCACCAAAACCAGACTACAAAAGTGTTTTAAATCTTAGTTAAGTGTTACCTTCATGAGCAAAATAATATCGTTGAGCATTGAGGTAATATACCTGAATGAGTGTAGGAGAAAATAAGTCTATGAGAAGCAAATTTCTGCTCCTGATTCAGTAGTCCTGGGGTAGATCAACCAGAGATGAGCAGGTCCTGCCCTGATGGATGGATATAGCCCAGGGCAGGCTGGGGCTGCTCTTATATCTAGCTCATTGGTTTAGATGGTGCTTTGAAACTGACCTGTCCCCTATGTCTTCTCCCTCTGCACAAGAATGCAAGAATGTAGATGAAGCAGCATTCAAGCCTTGGTCCAAGAAGCCCTAGTACTTTATTTGTCCCAACCCCAGCTGCCCCAAAGGAGACAATGTAGGCCCTCAGGATACACTACCTTAGACCTATGTGGGGGTGGGATGGTCAGTTTTCTTCCTCAGTTTTCTTTACAGTGTATGATTCCCTTTGAGCTGGCCCTTCTTCCTTGTGTAAGGGACTGTATTGAAAGCTCAAATTGATCTGATAAAGGGGGTGGCTTACAATGGATTGTCTTTAACACCATTCAACTACTAGAGAAAAGATCCAGATGAAACTGCCAAGTAAAGAGAGTGGACTAATGCCATTTGTGAATATTTTTTTCTACTTCCAATATTATAGAAGCCGGAGGAATGATTATACTAATGTATGGAGTATAAGCCAGAGTATTATCCCATAAGATAATATATGGAGTATTATCCCATAAGCCAGAAAATGTTCAGTAAGCTAATGTTGAGCAGGACTCATAATGAGACTCCCTCTTTAAACAGAAATANTATTCCCTTACTCCTGTATTCTTTTTTTTTTTTTTTTTTTTTGCTGCCTTAAAAAATTATCAAAGCTCAGCGTTTTAAACAGCATTAATTATCATTTCACAACTCCATAACAATCCAATAGGCTTGGCTGGCTTTCTGGTATGATTTTTGACAAAGTCAAAAGTATCGGCAAAGCCACATTCCTTTCTGCAGGATCTAGGCACTTTCAAACTCATCCAAGTTGTTGGCAGAATACAGCTCCATGTGGATGTAGGCAACACAGTGCTGCTGTCCTGACCATCATGTGCTGGCTGTGGGTCTTTGTAATGTGGAGCATCATGCTCCAATGGTTGAACTTGCTTTCACTAAGCATGAGGGAAACACAGGCATCCACAGTGAACTGAAGTAAATTGTTTTATATATAATGTGCTATATGTGTGTCTTGTGTATGTGTTTTAAGAAAATTGCTTCAAAATAAATGGTGTTGTAAAAAGTCAATGCTGCATACAAAGACTGGCTTTAAAGGAGGTATGTGTGTACTTGCAGGACTGTTTGATATTAGGCTCTTTCCCTGCTAGACTGTAAGCTTTGAATGTAAAGGCCCTGCTCATGTTGTTTACGACTCAGTCCTCAGTGCCAAACATAGTGTCTAGCACAGAGGAAGTGGTAAGTAAGTACACATTGAAAAAATAAATGGGCAACAGTTTTATACTGGTCACCAAAACCAGACTACAAAAGTGTTTTAAATCTTAGTTAAGTGTTACCTTCATGAGCAAAATAATATCGTTGAGCATTGAGGTAATATACCTGAATGAGTGTAGGAGAAAATAAGTCTATGAGAAGCAAATTTCTGCTCCTGATTCAGTAGTCCTGGGGTAGATCAACCAGAGATGAGCAGGTCCTGCCCTGATGGATGGATATAGCCCAGGGCAGGCTGGGGCTGCTCTTATATCTAGCTCATTGGTTTAGATGGTGCTTTGAAACTGACCTGTCCCCTATGTCTTCTCCCTCTGCACAAGAATGCAAGAATGTAGATGAAGCAGCATTCAAGCCTTGGTCCAAGAAGCCCTAGTACTTTATTTGTCCCAACCCCAGCTGCCCCAAAGGAGACAATGTAGGCCCTCAGGATACACTACCTTAGACCTATGTGGGGGTGGGATGGTCAGTTTTCTTCCTCAGTTTTCTTTACAGTGTATGATTCCCTTTGAGCTGGCCCTTCTTCCTTGTGTAAGGGACTGTATTGAAAGCTCAAATTGATCTGATAAAGGGGGTGGCTTACAATGGATTGTCTTTAACACCATTCAACTACTAGAGAAAAGATCCAGATGAAACTGCCAAGTAAAGAGAGTGGACTAATGCCATTTGTGAATATTTTTTTCTACTTCCAATATTATAGAAGCCGGAGGAATGATTATACTAATGTATGGAGTATAAGCCAGAGTATTATCCCATAAGATAATATATGGAGTATTATCCCATAAGCCAGAAAATGTTCAGTAAGCTAATGTTGAGCAGGACTCATAATGAGACTCCCTCTTTAAACAGAAATATTAGTTTCATATCTAAATTTAAGAATGTATTTGTTCAATTCATACATTCAAACAGATGTCTAAAATAATGGTATAGATTATCTTACTTACAAAGCAGTAATAGAGACACAGATGTAGAGAACAAATGTATGGATACCAAGGTGGGAAGAGGCAATAACATGAACTGGGAGATTGGGATTAACATATATTCACTATTGATACTATGCATAAAATAGATAATTAATGAGAACCTACTGTATAGCACAGGGAACTCTAGCTACTCAGTACTCTGTGGTGATCTAAATAGGAAGGAAATCAAAAAAGAGGTGCTGTATGTGCATGGATAGCTGATTCACCTTTCTATACAGTAGGCACTAACACAACATTACAAAGTGACTACTCCAATAAACATTAATTTAAAAAGTAAAAATGAAAAATAAAAGAATTGTCATTCAATTTCTGTTAATGACCCAAAAAGGGAGGTTGTATTGAATAACCCCTTCTAAGTTCCCAAGAGTTTTGTGTGTTTCCCCAGTATAATGAGCAATTACACATCAAGGTCAAAGCCAAGGAGACAAAGATACTTTGTGGTGAGGGCTAATGATTTACCATATGACTTCAGATGTGATTTTCTGATCTGGGCTCAGTCTCTAATCTCTGAGAGAGGGTGAACATTTCTCCTTAAGGGTTTTGAGAAGCAATCAATGAGCTCATTATAAAGTACTTTGCCAAAATACCATGCCACGCAAGTGCTCAAAAATAAAGGCTGCTTTGTAATTGCAGAATGTTTTGAAAGCTCACCAGAGATTATGAGAGTGATGTTCATTTTGAAGCTGAAGTTTTGGTTAGATTTGTTTTCTTTTCTTGCAGGGTGGTCCTGTGGGGAGGGCTTCAGTCCCAGGGTTTAGTGACTTAGGTCTAGTGCCCTATGTAATGGGCATTTTGACAGGCAATGGAAAGACAGTGATGAATAAATAGTTCTTGCCTTCAAGGAGCTTAGATAATGGAGGGGAGGCAAGGAAGTGGGCACTTACCACTCTACTTCAGGAGTACCTTGTGCTGTTCGCACTGTGAAATAGAAGAAGGTAAAGAAGAAGGTCCCAGGAGTGAACAGCAAGAACAGCAGATATCTTAGAGGAACTAAAAGTAGTTCCTGTTTGGCTAAAGTGCAGAGAAGAATGACCTCCTGGCAGAATAGTGGAGGGCTTTCATCCACATTAAGAACTTTAAACTTTATCCTAAGGGAAATAGGCAGTCAAAGGTTTTAAACAGGAAAGCAAACAGGTTTTAAACAGGAAATCAAATTTGTGTTCTAAAAAGTCACTATGCTAAAACCAAAAGAAAACCAAAAAACCTCGGTCACTAGAACTCTAAAATAGTCTCTATGTTATGTATATTTTACCATTATATATGTATATTTTTTAATACAACTTTCCAAAGTCTTTGGGACAACAAATGCAGTATCATTTAGAGTGATACAAGTCTATCTCAAGAAATAAGAAAAATCAAATAATAAAAAGTGGTCACTATGCATCATCTCTTTAATAAAAGAAAAAATGTACATCATCAAATAAAGAACATTTGATCTACGAGAGTCCACATGAAGGAGATGAAGAGAGAAGATACAGACTGGGAGAAAATGTTTGCAAACCCCATGTCCAAGAAAGGATTGATATGTAGAATATAGAAAGCATTTTCAAAACTTAGTAGTAAGACTTCAACAACACCAAAATAATGCAATTAGAAAATGGAAAAAAATCTCATGAGCTGTCATTTCACTGAGGAGGATATATAGATAGAAAAGAAGTACATAAAAAAGTGTTCAATATCATTAGTCTTTAGAAAAATGTGGATTAAAATCCTAGTGAGATATTACTATACACCTATTGTTATGAAGGAATGAGTTGTTATGAGTTTTGTGATGGAAAGGGAATTGTTACAAGTTGGTGATGGACAGGGAGGCCTGGCATGCTGCAGTCCATGGGGTCTCAAAGAGTCGGACACGACTGANATACACCTATTGTTATGAAGGAATGAGTTGTTATGAGTTTTGTGATGGAAAGGGAATTGTTACAAGTTGGTGATGGACAGGGAGGCCTGGCATGCTGCAGTCCATGGGGTCTCAAAGAGTCGGACACGACTGAGCAACTGAATTGAACTGATTGTTATAAAGTACAAGCTCACTTCGCTCACCACATGACAGGCCAATGAATCTAAGAGACAAAGTACTGAGGCAAGGAATGTGACTGTATTCTGACTGAGAAGATGGCAGACTAATGACTGAAAACAACCATCTTGTGGTGCTCTAGATGCCAGATTCTGTTATAGAACCAGAGAGGGGTGATGAGGAACTAGTCAAAAGGCAGAATAGAGAGGGAGAAGCAGTGAGGAAGTAAATAAGGGCCATCAGCCTTGCAAAATGTCTCCAGGAATGACCAGTATCAGGAAAGGGATATATTAATCTCTTCTTTCTAGCAGACATTCAATGGTAAGTGTGGAGGCACAGATTATCTCTCTATGAGCTGAACAAAGGCATTTCCATTTAACCATCAGGCAGAGGAACAGGGTCCTCTGAGGCAGACTATTATGTCTAATTATAACAACAACAGCAACAAAAAGCAAATCCAAAGAAATAGTTTTAACATAAAGTCAGAATGTGTTCTTCTCTGTAACACTATCAAAATGCCTCAGTTCAGTTCAGTCCCTCAGTCGTGTCCAACTTTTTGTGACCCCATGAATCGCAGCACGCCAGGCCTCCTTGTCCATCAACATCTCCCAGAGTTCACTCAGACTCACGTCCATCGAGTCTGTGATGCCATCCAACCATCTCATCCTCGGTCGTCCCCTTCTCCTCCTGCCCCCAATCCCTCCCAGCATCAGAGTCTTTTCCAGTGAGTCAACTCTTCTCATGAGGTGGCCAAAGTACTGGAGTTTCAGCTTTAGCATCATTCCTTCCAAAGAAATCCCAGGGTTGATCTCCTTCAGAATGGACTGCTTGGATCTCCTTGCAGTCCAAGGGACTCTCAAGAGTCTTCTCCAACACCACAGTTCATTGTGTATATGTACCACAGCTTTCTTATCCATTCATCTGCTGATGGACATCTAGGTTGCTTCCATGTCCTGGCTGTTATAAACAGTGCTATATTGTAAAGTAATTAACCTCCAATTAAATAAATTTATGTTTAAAAAAAGAAAAAGAAAAAACTGTACCAACACCAAATGCTGGCAAGGATGCAGAGAAGAGAATTATTCATACTTTGTTTTAGATTTCCACAGCGCTGTATCTAAATGGTTCAGCCAGTTTGGAAAATAGCTTGAGTTTCTTTTATAATTAAACATGAAACTACATCATTTCAGTTGCTCAGTCATGTCCAACTCTTTGCAACTCCATAGACTGTAGAACTCCAGACCTCCCTGTCCATCACCAACTCCTGGAGCTTGCTCAAGCTCATGTCCATTGGGTTGACGATGCCATCCAACCATTTCATCCTCCGTCATCCCCTTCTCCTCATGCTTTCAATCTTTCCCACCATCAAGGTCTTTTCCAGTGAATCAGTTCATATCAAGTGTCTAAAGTATTGGAACTTCAGCTTCAGCATCAGTCCTTTCAATGAATATTCAGGAATGATTTCCTTTAGGATTGACTGGTTTGATCTCCTTGCTGTCCAAGAAACTCCCAAGAGTCTTCTCCAACACCACACTTCAAAAGTATCAATTCCTCGACGTTCACCTTTCTTTATGGTCCAACTTGCTCATCCACACATCAGTTCAGTTCAGTTGCTCAGTCGTGTCCAACTCTTTGCAACTCCATGGACTGCAGCACGCCAGGCTTCCCTGTCCATCACCAATTCCTGAAACTTACTCAAAATCATCTATCAAGTCGGTGATGCCATCCAACCATCTCATCCTCTGTCGTCTCCTTCTCCTCCTGCCTTCAATCTTTTCCAGCATCAGGGTCTTTTCCAATGAGTCAGTTCTTCACATCAGGTGGCCAAAGTATTAGAGTTTCACCTTCAGCATCAGTCCTTCCAATGAATGTTCATGATTGGTTTCCTTTAGGATTGACAGGTTGGATCTCCTTGCAGTCCAAGGGACTCTCAAGAGTCTTCTCCAACACCACAGTTCAGAAGCATCAATTCTTTGGCACTCAGTTTTCTTTATAGTCCAACACTCACATCCATACATGACTACTGGAAAAACCATAGCTTTGACTAAACTGACTTTTGTTGGCAAAGTAATGTCTCTGCTTTTTAATATGCTGTCTAGGTTGGTAATAGCTTTTCTTCCAAGGAGTAAGCGTCTTTTAATTTCATGGCTGCAGTCACCATCTGCAGTGATTTTGGAGCCCAAATTTATAAAGTCTGCCACTATTTCCATTGCTTCCCCATCTATTTGCCATGAATTGATGGGATCAGTTGCCACGATTTTAGTTTTCTGGATGTTGAGTTTTAAGCCAACTTTTTCACTCTCCTCTTTCACTTCATTAAGAGGTTCTTTAGTTCTTCTTCCCTTTCTGCCATAAGGGTGGTATCATCTGCATATCTGAAGTTATTGACATTTCTCCTGGCAATCTTGATTCCAGCTTGTGCTTCATCAAGCCCGGCATTTCTCATGATGTATTCTGCATATAAGTTAAAAAAGCAGAGTGACAATATACAGCCTGACGTACTTCTTTCCTTATTTGGAACCAGTCTGTTGTACCATATCCAGTTCTAACTGTTGCTTTCTGACCTGTGTACAGATTTCTCAGGAGGCAGGTCAGGTGGTTTGGTATGACTACTGGAGAAACCATAGCTCTCATAATACAGACCTTTATCAATACAGTAATGAAACTACATACCACCTGGTGATTGTATTCTTGGATATTTATCCCCAGAGCAATTAAAACATATGCTTAACACAAAAACCAGTACATGGATATTCAACAGCCACTTTTTTGTAATAGTCAAAAACCGAAATCAATCTAGAGGACCTTCACCAGGAATGAACTGTGGTACACAAGTACCATAAAAATTACTTAGCAATAAAAAAGAACAAGCTGTTCATACACACAATTTGGATGAATCTCCAGGGAATTATGTTGAGTGGAAAAAGGTGAATCCCAAAATGTTACATACAGCATAATTCCATTGATGTAACATTTTTGAAATGACAAAGTTTTAGAAATGGAAAACAGATTAGTGGTGGCCAAGGGTTAGGGACAGGAAGGTGGGGGCTGTGTGGGAGGGAGGTGGGTATGTTTATAAAAGGACAAACTGAAGAATCTTTGTGGTGCTGGAACTTGCCCATGGTGGCGGATATGTGAAAGTGTTGCAGAGAAAAAGGCAATTCTCACTCCATGTGGGAAACTGTTTGACTTGCTTTTCATTGCTTTTGTTATTATATCAAAAATAATAGCCTGCCTCAGAGGACCCTGCCCCTCTGCCTGACTGTAAATTAAAGTGCCTGTAAATAGCTCATAGAGAGAGAATCTGGCCCTGCCCATCTGCAAATAGCTACAACAAAAAGAAGAGATTAACACACTCCTTCCAAAGTCTGACCATGTCTAAAGACAGATGATCTGCAAGACTGAAGACCCTTTCACTTTACTTCCTCACTGCCTCTCCCTCTCTATTTTGCCTTTTGAATTTAGTTCCTTATTTCAACTCTCTCTCTGACTCTATAAAAGAACCTGGCATCCAGACCCCCAACAAGATGGTTACTCTGAGACATTAGTCTGCATCATCTTGGTCAGCTAGTTCAAATAAAGTGGTATTCCTTGCCTCAATACCTCATCTCTCAGATTCATTGGTCTGTCATGCGGTGAGCAGAGTGTGCTTGGACTCAGTAACGAAAGTACACAGATTGCTGGACTCCACCTGCAGAATGTCACATCCAGTCGGTCTGGGTAGGGCCCGAGATTCTGCTTTCATAATGAGCTCCCAGGTGATAATTCTGGTTGGGGAACCACACTTTGAGAACCACTAAATTAGAGAGTCACTGTGGCCTTCCCCTACCTACTTAAGGTAAAAAAGAGAATTTGGCTTTTTCCTCAGTGATTCTTTTTCACAAAGACTTGAATCTCTGTGCTGGTCTTCTGAAAGGCCAGGTCTTTGAATATTGCCCAAGACATATGTTTTATGGTGGCTTTGGCATATCCAGTAAGAACAAGAGTGCTCAAAGTGTACAGTAGTATCAGCATTATCTAGGGACTTACTAGAAATGCACATTTGGGGGCTTCACCCTAGATTTAATGAACAGGCAACTCCACAATCTATTGGTTCTGATGTAGGCCGAAGTTTGAGGTCCACAGGATAAGAGTGGTTGTTGGGAAGCCATTTAGGATCTTTTTAGTAAATATTAGCAACTGTGATTGGGATTCCCAGGTGCCACTAGTGGTAAAGAACATGCCTGCCAATGAAGGAGGCAATCAATCCCTGGATTAGGAAGATCCCCTGGAGAAGGGCTTGGCAATCCACTCCAGTATTCTTGTCTGGAGAGTCCCACGGACAAAAGAGCCTGGCAGGCTACAGTCCATAGATTTGCAAAGAGCCAGACACGACTGAAGCAACTTAGCACTCAGGCAACAACTATGAAGGGCTTTCCTGGTAGAACTATTTCAAGACAAGACGTGGCAAAGACAAAAATCAAGCTGTGGTCCTCCTAGGGCAGCGGTCATTGACTTTCAGTCTTTTGTGAGTAGATGCAGGCAGCAGCACTCTCACCTCCTCCACAGCTAATGCTGGTCTAATTAACCAATTAAGGGATCATAGAGCACACAGAAAGACTAAAACCCAGGATTAACATTAAGTGGCAATTAGTGGTATTAGGCAGTGCCCATTATATGCTCATAAACATATTAACATGTTGCTCTTAAACAGGAATGAATACAGCCAGACACCATTCAAAAGTGATGGGCTTCCAGGGGCCTCTCATTTATTACAAGTCACAGAATCAGTTGCCCCTTGATCAATTACATTTCACATAGGTTCATTCGGCCAACCCAGAATTTAATCTTTCAGCTGCCTATTGAAGGCCTACTCTGGTTTTTCCATTATGCTGCCGTGAGGTTTCTGGAAGTAGTGAGTGGTATCTGGTTTCTCAGTCCCCTTCTATTCCTAGCTGGGATTTTAGACATGGCTCACTGTCAACATTCAGAAATGCGGTAAGTCACTGGGGAGCACAGCTCAGGGTGCATGTGGGAGCAACCAGGTTTAATTCCAACTCCGTGTGCTTGAGTCATCACCGCTCTATTTGTGGAATAGAGCAAACACTGCCAGCCATCTTCAATGCCTGATGGCTCAATAGACATCTAAGTGGGGGTGAAGTTGGAATAATTCTACCCGTTTCTTGTGCTGTTCGCAAACTAATCAGTAAAATGTCTAAAACTTGCAACCTTTTTTTTCAACATATTGTTAGGGGGGAAATTGAAAGCTCTCAAAAATGCTCCTTTGTTGAGAACTTTCCTCAAGGTCTTCTGAAATGTCTCACCAAATTCTGACTTCATAAAGAGATGATATGGTATAGATGAAAGAACCTGGGTATTGCAATCAAACAGATTTATGTTTGAATAACAGAACTGTCACTTCATAGTTTGGATAATTTGACTGGTCAAGGGACTTAAATTCTCTAAGCCTCAGATTGCCATGTCATCAGAGAGCCANAAAATGCTCCTTTGTTGAGAACTTTCCTCAAGGTCTTCTGAAATGTCTCACCAAATTCTGACTTCATAAAGAGATGATATGGTATAGATGAAAGAACCTGGGTATTGCAATCAAACAGATTTATGTTTGAATAACAGAACTGTCACTTCATAGTTTGGATAATTTGACTGGTCAAGGGACTTAAATTCTCTAAGCCTCAGATTGCCATGTCATCAGAGAGCCAACTGGAAAAGACTTTGATGCTGGGAAAGATTGAAGGCAGGAGGAGAAGGGGATGACAGAGGATGAGATGGTTGGACGGCATCACCAACTCAATGGACATGAGTTTGAGCAAGCTCTGGGAGACAGTGAAGGACAGAAAAGCCTGGTGTGCTGCAGTCCATGGGGTTACAAAGAGTCAGACAATTGAACTGAGCTAGTGAACAACAATAACAACATGGGCTGACATGCTTGCCTTACGAGGTTGATTCGAGAAAAACAAAACGACACGTGCACAGTGCCTGGCATGCATTTGACATGAAAACTTCTTAGTTCTTTTCTGCTAGTACTGAAGATAATTGCTTGGTCTTGGTATGAGTTTTCCCCCCATAAACATTATAGTATGTGGGAAAACTCAAGCAATCATGCAACAGGTCCACTTTGCTGTCCATCGTTTCCTTTTCTCACTGCGTCAGTCAGCGTAAAGCCAGTTCTTCCAATGTTCAGTCAGTTCCAGTCCATTTGCCAAGGATCCTATCACTCCTTTTATGGTTTGAAAAGTGATATTCATGTCTGGAAAGCATCCAAATCATGATACTTCAGCTCATGTTTGTCACAGCTACAAGAAACAGTCTATAAAGTATTTAAAGAAACAGAATCATTTTTTTATACCTTCAAAAGCACTGAATAATAAACGACTGTTTAGAACACTATGACCCAAAACATGCTGTGATATGTGATTATATATATATATATATATACATATATATATATACACATGGGGAGACAGTGGGAAACGGTGTCAGACTTTATATTTTTGGGCTCCAAAATGACTGCAGATGGTGACTGCAGCGATGAAATTAGAAGACGCTTACTCCTCGGAAGAAAAGTTATGACCAGCCTAGATAGTATATTCAAAAGCAGAGACATTACTTTGCCNAGGAAACCAGAATTGAAAGAGACACATGTACCCCAATGTTCATCGCAGCACTGTTTATAATAGCCAGGACATGGAAACAACCTAGATGTCCATCAACAGATGAATGGATAAGCAAGCTGTGGCATATATACACAATGGAGTATTACTCTGCCATTAAAAAGAATAAATTTGAATCAGTTCTAATGAGATGGATGAAACTGGAGCCTATTATACAGAGTGAAGTAAGCCAGAAAGAAAAACACCAATACAGTATACTGACACATATATATGGAATTTAGAAAGATAGTAATGATGACCCTGTATGTGAGACAACAAAAGAGACACAGACATATAGAACGGACTTTTGGCCTCTGAGGGAGAGGGAGAGGGTGGGATGATTGGGGAGAATGGCACTGAAGCATGTATACTATCATGTAAGAAATGAGGCGCTGGTCTATGTTCTATGCAGGATGCTTGGGGCTGGTGCACGGGGATGATCCAGAGAGACGTTGTGGGATGGGAAGTGGGAGGGGGATTCAGGATTTGGAGCTCCTGTACACCTGTGGTGGATTCATGTCGATGTATGGCAAAGCCAATAGAGTATTATAAAGTAAAATAAAGTAAATTAAAAAATATAAAATAAAATAAATGCAGTGAAAAAATAAAAAATAATAATAAAATAAACATGTATTTTAAAACCTTAATTTCCAAAACCTCTTTCTTATGTTAATACTAGTAACTTAAACAAGATTAAATTTAAAAGTAATGCTTTGAGTCTGACCATGCAGAGTATGGGTTCTAGACTGCTCCCTCTACTCCCTTCTGTAAACAACCATCCTGTGCTGTGCTTAGTCACTCAGTCATGTCCGACACTTTGCAACCCCATGGATAGTAGCCCGCCAGGCTCCTCTGTCCATGGGGATTCTCCAGGCAAGAATACTGAAGTGGGAGGCCTTTCCCTTTTCCAGGGGATCTTCCCAACCCAGGGAAAGAAAGGTCTCCCGCATTGCAGGTGGATTCTTAACATCCAAGCCACCAGGGAAGCCCATAAACAACACAAAACTAGACAAAATACTTACGTGAAGCATTTTCAGAGAATTGGGAGAGGTGGGGGCAGGCGAGGGGTGGGTATCAATGTAGAACTGTAATGCTAGCTGGAAAGAAAAGAAAAAACATTTTTTTTCCTACCCTTCTGCCTCAAGGAACTTTCAAGGCTGCCACATGTCACTGGAAATAAAGCCCAAGGAGAGAACAGCAGTCTTACTGGGCTAAGAACGCAGAAATTAGTGTTGAAGGCTATTAAAGCCATTGGAAGCCACAGGGCAGCAAACAAAAGAGAGGGGTGCTGTGCAGACAGGAGTCCCCAGAAAGCCGCGTGGAAATCGCTATGGAGCCCTGGCCCAGGGCTGGACTGTACACGTGGAGAGAGTCTCTTCCTGAGCTGAAAGGAAATACCACAGGGCATCCAGATTGTGTTTCTGAGTACAAAGGAGGCAAATTAGAATTCAGTAACTAAAACTAAAATAAAAGTATGCAAATAATTGGATATTAAACAATGCACTTCTAAATATCACATAGGTCACAGAAGAAATCACAAAGGACATTAAAATATTGCGATCATAATGAAAAGGCAGCATATCATAATGATGAAAAGCCATAAAGAAAGGTAATGAAAAGGTAACATTTTAGGAAGTGGCTAAAGCAGTGGAAATTTTACAAATTTAAGTACTTATATGTAGATCAAAAAAAAAACCCAAATCATAAATGACAAATGAAAAATTAAATAACAGAAATAATCACTACATGTTTATAGCTTCTACTTGGACATCTTTCCCACATCAGTTTTTGAAACTAGATTCTCTGATTGTTTTGGCTTTCTTTTATAGAATTTATTTCTATTTTTAAATGTTCAAGAGACTTTAAAAAGTCCCCAAAGCCCAAGTATGTCCAGGTTTAATATAAGATCATACCGAGGTATTATCTGTTAAAGCCTCAATGTGATCCTGGTTAATTATATACTCTAATAATTCTTCTAGCTGGGTAGTGGTGATATTTCTTTGATTCCTGGCATCTTTCATAACTGGCAGAAAAAAAAAAAAAAAACTAAGAATCAGTGATTTGTGTTTCCATAGTAAAATTTAGAAAAAAAAGAGCAAAGTAAACCCAAAATAAATAGGAGAAAGGAACTAATAAATACAAAGACCTAAATCAATAAAATAGTACATAACATTACACAAAGCAAGAAAAGCAAAAACTGGATTTTCGAAAAAAAAAAAACACCAAATATATCCAAATATGGCATATTATGTGCCACTCCTTACACTATCTTAATTACTCAAATTAAAACAAGGCAGTTCGCTCTGCCCCTACCCTCAAGTTCATCACATTTGAGGTTTCAGGAATGTTTTTCACAGGATGGTTCAACTGCAAAACTAGTTAAAAGCTTATCTAGTCCAGCAGTGCCTAGAACATAATAGGAGCTCAGCCAATATTTGTTGAATAAATAATTGACTATTTCCTTTAACAGATGAGGAGGTCCAGAGAAAGGAAGGGAGTTCCCTCAAGGTCACCAAAGTCCTAATTAGTGAGCCTGCAATTAAGACTCCTCTGGATTGGATTTTGTCCTCCACACCAGACCATATTTTCTGCTTTAACCAGATTATACTTTAGTTTCAAATTTCTAAGCCTTTAGTGAATCCTAATAGCCCTAATAGCTAGTTTTGGTTTTGAATTGCCCTGGCAGCCCATCTTACAAAGACATTTCATTAACATTTCTTAAAAAACAAACAAACAAAAATCAGCTCGCTAGCCAGGAAGTTCATTGAGAGGTGAGGAAGAGAAGAGTTAATGGGCACAAAAGCTAACATCAGAACTACCAACTCCCATCAGTTCATGAGACTGTCTGTTTTCTCAGACTGGCAGCCGCCTTTCTCAAGCTCCCTCCCTCCCCAGCACTGCTCCTTCTGGCTGATTGATTCTGTTGAACAAAATTTTCCTGAGACAAAGTTCAGGTACAATTGAAACTACAAGACAATTTTCCACCAGTAGAGAAATTACAATGGAAATCAGATTTGAAATTAAAATTTGTTTTGAAATTAAAGGAAATTTCCTTTTCAAAGGCAATCACAGAAGAAAAAAATATATATATTGTCATTGTTAGGACCAAACGGGAGCCAAGACAGGCTCTAAGGGGCAGGCTATAGCCTAAGTTTCAGTCTATAGGGAAGTTGAGACACTGGGAACTCTCACAGGCAGTGTAGCTCAACCAATCAGAAAGGAATCCCCATAGCAACTCCCCCACNCCTGAAAAATGAATTAGATATCTAGGAAAGTTGATGGTATGGAAGGAACTCTTTAGAATATTTAAGCAAAAAATCAGTGAGGAAATAGAAGCACTTAATGTGCCAGACTGCTGTAAGTGGTTTAGTTATAATAAAATAGTTAATTTTCATAACAACTCTCTGAGCTGAGAACTATTATTATACAGAGAGAAGTTAAGTAGCATACCCAAAGTCACCTAGCTAATGAGGTGATAGAACTGAAATTCTAATCCAGGGAATTTGACACCAAAACCTTGTTCTTAATTTTATTTTCCACTGTCTATTTTAAAAGTAGTAGATAAGTTGAGAGATGTGGAAGATATATTTAGGTAATCCAATAGCCACCTAATTTGAGTTCTAAAAGAAGCAAACAACATGAATAAAAGGAAAGGTATAATTGAGAAACAAGAGCAGAAATGTACTGAGCTGAAGAAAGATTTGAAAGACCCTATAAGTGACAATAATAATAACTTTGAAAAACATAACTAGACACATATTCAAGAAATATTAGAACTCTGGGATAAAGAGAAAAATATCTAGCTAATATCAGACATTTTGTTTACAGCAAGACAATAATGGTTTATAAGTTCTAAAGTTTGGATTTAGGATTTTGTACCCAGTCAAATATTGATCAAATAGTCACAGAAAATTAAGACAATTTTAGACATGCAAGAATTCAGAAAGTCTAGCTGCTGCTGCTGCTGTTAAGTCACTTTAGTCGTGTCCAATTCTGTGCAACCCCATAGACGGTAGCCCACCAGGCTCCCCCATCCCTGGGATTCTCTAAGCAAGAACACCGGAGTGGGTTGCCATTTCCTTCAATGCATGAAAGTGAAAAGTGAAAGTGAAGTCACTCAGTCGTGTCCAACTCTTCGAAACCCCATGGACTGCAGCCTACCAGGCTCCTTCGTCCATGGGATTTTCCAGGCAAGAGTGCTGGAGTAGGCTGCCATTGCCTTCTCCAAGAAAGTCTAGCATCCATTGCTATTTAAACAGGCAAACCAATCAAATATAAAATGTGCCTTATTTGGGGCTGCTATAACAGAATTCCATTGACTGGATTGTTTACAAATAAACATTTATTTCTCACAGTTCTGGAGGCCAAGTCTAAGACCAAGGTGCCAGCAGATTCTGTGACTGATGAATGGTTATCAGTGACTGACTTCCTGGTTATCTGGCCACTTCTTCCTGCAACCTCATGTGGCAGAAGGGGTGAGGGAGCTCTCTGGGTCCCTTTTATAAGTACACTAATTCCATTCATGAGGGCTCTACCTTCATCAGCTTATCACCTCCCAAATTTCCCACTTCCGAGTGCCATCATACTGTGGATTTGATTTCAACATATGAATTTGAGGGGCATACAAACATTATCTATAGACAAATGATTCTAAAAAACAGTAGGATGTGAAATTCAAATAACATCAACAATTGAGTCTGATGCAAAAATAAAACATTCTAGAACAAAGTTAAAAGTTAATTCATCAGGCTGAGATTTGTGAAATGTTCTCTTTAGAAAAATATAATGACAACAATATTTATTTTTACTTCTTTGTATCTCCAGCATTTGTTTCTACCAGAAACAGATTTATGTTATCATAAGTAAATGACTTTTCAAATTGTTATTATTTGAGATTCAAAAAAATTATGTTCATATAATTTTTAAATACTTAATTAATGATAATGAAGAAAAACAATAAGTTCTAGTAGTTATTAAGACATTTAAGCCTCCAAACAGAAACAAAACAATTTTGATTATCAATCACAGCTTGATTGATATCAACTTTTTCCCACTTTGCTTCTGTATTTTTTCAGAATAATGGAAACATGCTGTTTTCTTGACTGTGTCTCAACTATGCTTGAAAAGACAAGCAACAACATCTTCCAGCAATCCTAAAGAAATTGCTAGGCAGAAATCCAAGATACAAGCAATGGTTTGAGACCAACTGAACAATTTAGATGGGCTGTATCTAAAAGTTATCTGCAACTTCCTCAGCTAGCTAAACAGTTTGAGAAGCCAAATCACTAAAAACTCCTATTTGCATTTTTCATTTCCAGAGTTTACTAATATATTATATTTAGGTGTAGTAAAAATGATGAGTAAAATCATATCAAATTATAACCATATAATATTATAATATTCTCTATTTTACTCTTGCTTCTTCAACTTCAAATAATGTATTTTATTCAGCTATCATGTCTTAATGACTTTATACAAGAAAAATATTAGACTCAGAACAAATGTCTCTAGGTGTTATGTATCTCTTTAGAATTTTCATAATGAAATGAAACCAAAGCTCACTCAAAAAGAATATTTATTTCATCTCTTAGGCTTAAAAGGGCTTCCCCTGTAGCTCAGTCAGTAAAGAATCTGCCTGCAGTGCAGGAGACCTGGATTCGATCTCTGGGTTGGGAAGATCCCCTGAAGAAGGAAATGGAAGAGCATGGTAATATATACTAGAATCCTGTTATAAATTTAATTATCTTTTCTAATCATCAAAGTGAACTGGATTTATTAATTCTAATTAAGTCACTTGGCAAACAATGACACTTTGTGTTCTGGAATTAGTAGAAGAAAAAAAGTGAAGAAATTGATTTAAGAGTAAGTTTTAACCTGTTTTGAAGTCAAATTTCTCTGAACTGGAAGTAAATTCTTATAACTCATCAGTCAGTGATGACTTGCATATGAGCAAAATACAGTTCAACTTTGGAACTAAAGTTAAGAAATTAATACACTTCATCTACTCCCCCAGGTCAAGATGTAAAAGTCAATCAAAATCAGTGTTGTAAGTGCTAAAAAAAATTACTGTCTAAGAGTAGTTAGACAGTAGTTGAAAACTTTTGATCAGTATCATGTGGTTGCTCACTAATCTGTCCATCCATTTACAAAGCATTTATTGAGACTCCCTATGCATTAAACATTGTGCTAAACTCTGGGAATTCAATGATGAAACAAGGAAACATAACACTGCCACTGAGGGATGTTACACTTGCCAATGGGATGGCATCTAATATGGACTATTTAGAAAGATTACTCTCTGTCACTGTCTAAATGTAAATTTACATTTGCTAAGTTAGATTATCCTACTGAAATGAGCTATATTCTGATTTAAAATGAAACTGTTTCGAAAGCCATGCACAGTAAGAACTGAAGAGACTTTTCCTGCTAAATGTGGTATGCTTATCACATGGTTATCTCTTTTGCTCCTGAACACCATTAAAATGATGAATGAACAAAGCAAGAGAGGGAGATGAATCATCAACAGAGGATTTCAATACTTTTAGATGATAAAGTGAAAAATACCTGGTAAGTGACTTAGAGAGGAAGAAGATAACCCTGCAGTGTCTGCTGAAAGGAATATTGATGAGGAATGAGCCAATTTGCTGCACTGAAACTCATAGTCTCAGAACTTGGAGTCACCAAAGTGTGAATATAGCAAAAGGTTAAAACCAGGGGAATAAGTTGGAAGTCTGCATTGGAAGTGGTTGAACATCCCAGATAACTTCTTCCTTCTCACAACAGACAAGTGACAACCTTTTCCTAACCACCTACTCATCACCTTTCTCTAAGTGGCCACAAACTATTTGAAGGAATTGAACAAGAGATGTTCTGGACCTGAAAGCGTTAAGGTGTGGTGTTGAGGATAGAGTGACATATTGTTGCATACTATTTATCTAGGAAACTCAGGGAAAAGACCAGTTCACTGCCCCAAAACTTTAAAGTAAAGCCTACCTGTTGATTAACCCCTCTCATGTACATAGTGATGTATCTTTTAGTATTAGTATTAGTCTTTTAGTATTTCACTTTTTGATATGAATGAACAAGTCTTTCCAGGATATTGTACTGAGTTGATTGGATATATACACGTGAAAAATGAAGTTGTACTGCTTTTTCATACCAAAAAAAATCAAACACTAAAAATGAACCATGCACTTAAATGTAAGAACTCTTGAGAGTCCCTTGGATTGCAAGGAGGTCAAACCAGTCAATCCTAAAGGAAATCAGTCCTGAATATTCNGAAAAATGAAGTTGTACTGCTTTTTCATACCAAAAAAAATCAAACACTAAAAATGAACCATGCACTTAAATGTAAGAACTCTTGAGAGTCCCTTGGATTGCAAGGAGGTCAAACCAGTCAATCCTAAAGGAAATCAGTCCTGAATATTCATTAAAAGTAATGATGCTGAAACTGAAGCTCTAATACTTTGGCCACCTAATGAGAAAAACTAACTTACTGGAAAAGACCCTGATGCTAGGAAAGATTGAAGGTAGGAGGAAAAGGGGATGACAGAGGATGAGATATTTGGATGGCATCACCAACTCGATGGACATGAGTTTGAGCAAACTCCAAGAGTTGGTGATGAAAAGGGAAGCCTGACGTGCTGCAGTCCATGGGGGTGCAAAGAGTTGGACACGACTACTGAACTGAAAACTATAAAAGTTATAGATAAAAATATAGGATTAAAACTTTATGACCATGGATTAGACAAAACACAAGCAATAAAAGAAACAAAAACAGATAAATTGGACTTTATTAAAATTTTAAACTTTTATGCTTCAGAAGAAACCATCAAAAAAACTGAAAAGACAACATAGAATGTGAGAAAAAACTTGCAAATCATGTGTCTGATAAGAGACCTACATCCATCCAAGAAGGAGGAGAGATATGCATACATATAGCTGGTTCACTTCACTGAGCAGCAGAAACCATCACAACATTGTAAAGCAATTATATTCCAATAAAAAAATATCCAGAATACATTAAAATCTTTTATGACTCAACAATAAAAAGGTAAATAATATAATTAAAAATGGATGGAGAATCTGGAGGTACTTCTCCAAAGAAGATATACATTTATTCAAGAAGCACATGAAAGTATCATTAACCTTTAGAGAAACGCAAATCAAAACCATAAGCTACCACTTCATACTCACTAAGATGGCTCTAATTAAAATAATGAATAATAACAACTGAAAGCAGATATATAAAGAAATTGAAACCCTTATACATTACTGGTAGGACTGTAAAATGGCACAACACTTTGGAAATCTTTTCTGGCAGTTCCTTAAAAAATTACACATAGAAATATCATTGTTCATTTGCTCAGTCATTTCTGACTATTTATGACCCTCATGGACTGCAGCACACCAGGCTTCCCTGTTTATCACTATCTCCCAGGGCTTGCTCAAACTCATGTACATTAAGTCACTAATACTATCCAACCGTCTTGTCCTCTGTCATCCACCTCTCCTCCTGCCTTCAGTCTTTCCCAACATCAGGGTCTTTTCAAATGAGTTCACTCTTTGTACCAGATAGCCAAATAACTGGAGATTCTNACTCATGTACATTAAGTCACTAATACTATCCAACCGTCTTGTCCTCTGTCATCCACCTCTCCTCCTGCCTTCAGTCTTTCCCAACATCAGGGTCTTTTCAAATGAGTTCACTCTTTGTACCAGATAGCCAAATAACTGGAGATTCTGCTTCAGCATCAGTCCTTCCAATGAATATTCAGGGTTGATTTCCTTTAGGATGGACTGGTTGGATATCCTTGCAGTCCAAGGGACTCTCAAGAGTCTTCTCCAACACCACAGTTCAAAAGCATCAATCCTTTGGCACTATGGTACAACTCTCACATCTATACATGATTATTGGGAAAACCACAGCTTTGACTATATGGACCTTTGTTGGCAAAGTAGTGGTCTCTGCCTTTTAATATGTTGCCTAAGTTTGTCATAGCTTTTCTCCTGAGGAGCAAGTGTCTCTTAATTTCATGGCTGCAGTCACCATCTGCAGTGATTTTGAAGCCCCAGAAAATAAAGTCTGTCACTGTTTCCCCACCTATTTGTCATGAAGTGATGGGACCAGATGCCATGATCTTAGTTTTCTGAATGTTGAGTTTTAAGCCAGCTTTTTCCTCTTTCAACTTCATCAAGAGGCTCTTTTTCCTCTTTGCTTTCTGCAATAAAGTTGATATCATCTGCTTATCTGAGGTTATTGATATTTCTCCTGGCAGTCCTTAATCCAGCTTGTGCTTCATCCAGCCTTTTCACATGATTGTGATGTACTCTGCATAGAAGTTAAATGAGCAGGGTGACAATATGCAGCCTCAATGTACTCTTTTTCCAGTTTGCAATCAATCTGTTGTTCCATGTCCAGTTCTAAGTGTTGCTTCTTGATCTACATATAGGTTTTGCAGGAGGCTGGTCAGATGCTCTGGTATTCCTACATCTTTAAGAATTTTTCAGTTTGTTGTGATCCACACAGTCAAAGGCTTTAGCATAGTCAATGAAGCAGAAGTAGATGTCTTTCTGGAATTACCTTTCTTTTTCTATGATCCAGCAGATGTTGGCAATTTGATCTCTGGTTCCTCTGCCTTTTCTAAATCTTACTTGAATATCTGGGAGTTCTTAGTTCATATACTGTTGAAGCCTAGGTTGGAGAATTTTGAGCATTACTTTGCTAGCATGTGAAATAAGTGCAATTGTGCAGTAGTTTGAACATTCTTTGGCATTGCCATTCTTTGGCAATGGAATGAAAACTGACCTTTTCCAGTCCTGTGGCCACTTCTGAGTTTTCCAAATTCCCAAAGCAATGAAACTATGAGCCAGGCCATGTAAGGCCACCCAAGACAGACAAGTCATGGTGGAGAATTCTGACAAAACGTGGTATGCTGGAGAAGGGAATAGCAAACCACACTTCAGCATTCTTGTCTTGATAACCCCATGAACACTATGAGAAATATCATATGATCCAGAAATGCTACTACTAAATATAAGCTCAAGAGAAATGAAAGCAGGCCCACGTAAAAACTTACAGAAGAATGCTCATATCAGGCTTCTTCATAGTAATCAAAAAGTGGAAACCACTCAAATGCCCATAAACTGACATGGATAAACAAAGTATGATATATTCTTACAATGGAATATTATTCATCAATAAAATGCAGCAACACTGAATGAATCTTGAAAACTTCATAAATAAAAGAAGACAGTCACAAAAGACTATTTTATGATTCAACTTTTATGAAATGCCCCAAATAGACAAATACATAGAAAGTAAACTAGTGACTTCTTAGAGCTGGGTCAGGAGCAGGGAGGGGAGAAATTGACTGAGGGTAAACGGAGAGTGACTATCAACAGTACAAGGTTTCTTTTGGGGGTAATGGAAATTGCTAAGCCTTACTGTGGTGATGGCTGCACAGCTCTGTGATTACACTACAAAACATTGACGTGTGCACTTGAAATGGGTGAATGCTATTGTATGTGCATTATATATCAGTAAAGCCATTAGAAAAATGTGCATGGCAAGCCACAGACTATCAAACATCTGTATAAAGCCTACAACATTAAAGACAGTAATGAAAACAAACCACACAAATAAGCTTTCAGGGGAAAACACAATATAAGAAATAGAAGAAAAGTTCAAATTAAAGACATTAGTAACCTTAGAGAGATGGATAAGAAAATATCCATCTCAATATTTTCATAACAGACCAAGTTCCTGTGAATAAATAAAGATTCCCACAAATAAAAATGAAATTACAACTAAATCAAAGGAACAATCCCATAAAAATGGAACAAAAAGACAAAGAGTTGTAATCCAGTAGAGATAAGATAAAATTGGAAGATCAACAAGAAATTTCAATAATAAGATATCTAGGAAAAAAGAGCAAAGAATATGGAGTAGAGGAAAGTAAAATAGAAATAGCAAGAAAATTTTCTATGGCTAAAGGACATGAGCTTCCAAAATCAAAACTCCACAGAACACTCTGAGTAACAATATTTTTTTAAAAATTTATTTCAAGACATTTTTAAATTAAAGGAGACCAAAAACATAAATATAAGATTCTTAATACTTAAATAACAGGAACATATAGATACACAAGAAACTACAAAAAAATAGAGAAGGACAATTAAGTATTATTATACAAAAAAGAAAATATATCAAACTATAAAGTTTGACTCAGTGATGTTTATATAGCTATAGTAATGCAACTGTGAACTAAACATTTAATTTGAGAAATTGTGATATAGCTGGAAGAAACAGAAGAAGGGGCAAAGGGAAGTGCTAAGGAGGGGGGGGACTTGTAAGACGTAAATAATCTCAACAATAAATATTAGCTGAAGTTGAAATAAATCAAGATGGAGATATTGCAGTTTTAAAATGTGATGGTAAAACCCAGACAACAGTTAAAGAAACTGAAAATTATTTGTGCATGTGTGTGTTGTGGGGGGAATGATAAGGAGAGATGGGTTAACCCATCTGTAATTTTTAATCAAAATGTCTAAATACTGACTGTTGTTTTTAAACCATGTGAATGTATTTACTTAGATTGCTGCTGTTGTTGTTGCTGTTTAGTTGCTAAATGGTGTCTGACTTTTTCCAACCCCATGGACTGCAGCCACTAGAAAAACTGTAGCCTTGATTAGATGGACCTTTGTTGGCAAAGTAATGTCTCTGCTTTTCAATGTGCTATCCAGGTTGGTCATAACTTTCCTTCCAAGGAGTAAGTGCCTTTTAATTGCATGGCTGCAGTCACCATCTGCAGTGATTTTGGAGCCCCCCAAAATAAAGTCTGACACTGTTTCCACTGTTTCCCCATCTATTTCCCATGAAGTGATGGGACCAGACCATGATCTTCATTTTCTGAATGTTGAGCGTTAAGCCAACTTTTTTACTCTCCTCTTTGACTTTCATCAAGAGGTTTTTTAGTTCCTCTTCACTTTCTGCCATCAGGGTGGTATCATCTGCATATCTGAGGTTATTGATATTTCTCCCAGCAATCTTGATTCCAGCTTGTGCTTCTTCCAGCCCAGCGTTTCTCATGATATACTCTGTATAGAAGTTAAATAAGCAGGATGACAATNCTCTTCACTTTCTGCCATCAGGGTGGTATCATCTGCATATCTGAGGTTATTGATATTTCTCCCAGCAATCTTGATTCCAGCTTGTGCTTCTTCCAGCCCAGCGTTTCTCATGATATACTCTGTATAGAAGTTAAATAAGCAGGATGACAATATACAGCCTTGACGTACTCCTTTTCCTATTAGGAACCAGTCTGTTGTTCCATGTCCAGACTTAACTGTTGCTTCCTGACCTGCATATAGGGTTCTCAAGAGGCAGGTCAGGTGGTCTGGTATGGATGTGACAGTTGGACTATGAAGAAAGCTGAGCGCTGAAGAATTGATGCTTTTGAACTGTGGTGTTGGAGAAGACTCTTGAGAGTCCCTTGGACTGCAAGGAGATCCAACCAGTCCATTCTGAAGGAGATCAGCCCTGGTGTTCTTCGGAAGGAATGATGCTAAAGCTGAAACTTCAGTACTTTGGCCACCTCATGGGAAGAGACGACTCATTGGAAAAGACTCTGATGCTGGGAGAGATTGGGGGCAGGAGGAGAAGGGGATGACAGAGGATGAGATGGCTGGATGGCATCACCGACTCGATGGACGTGAGTTTGAGTGAACTCCAGGAGTTGGTGATGGACAGGGAGGCCTGGCATGCTGTGATTCATGGGGTCGCAAAGAGTCAGACACAACTGAGCAACTGAACTGAACTGAACTGAACTGGATTGTAGCCTACCAGGCTCTTCATCCATGGGATTTCCTAGGCAAGAATACTGGAGTGGGTTGCCATTTCCTTTCCCAGGGAATCTTCCCAATTCAGGGACCAAATTTGTGTCTCCTAAATTGGCAGGCAGGTTCTTGACCTCTGAGCTACCTGGAAAGTATTAACTTAAATAAACTATTTTAAATTCATTTTTAATTATAGTACTGAAAAAATTTATAGCCCTATGAGGTCAAGAAGCAATGGTTAGAACTGGACATGGGACAACAGACTGGCTCCAAATCAGGAAAGGAGTATGTAAAGGCTATATATTGTCACCCTGCCAATTTAACTTATTTGCAGAGTACACTATGAGAAATTCTGGGCTGGATGAAGCACAGATGGAATCAAGATTGCCAAAAGAAATATCAGTAACCTCAGACATGCAGATGATACCACGCTTATGGCAGAAAGTGAAGAAGAACTAAAGAGCTTCTTGATGAAAGTGAAAGAGAAGAGTGAAAAAGTTGGTTTAAAGTTTAACATGCAGAAAACAAAGATCATGGCATCTGGTCCCATCACTTCATGACAAATAGATGGGGAAACAATGTAAACAGTGTCAGACTATTTTGGGGGGCTCTAAAATCACTGCAGATGGTGACTGCAGCCATGAAATTAAAAGACGCTTGCTCCTTGGAAGAAAAGTTTTGACCAACCTAGACAGCATATTAAAAAGCAGAGACATTACTTTGCCAACAAAGGTCCATCTAGTCAAGGCTATGGTTTTTCCAGTGGTCATATATGGATGTGAGAGTTGGACTATAAAGAAAGCTGAGCACCAAAGAATTGATGCTTTTGAACTGTGGCATTGGAGGAGATTCTTGAGAGTCCTTTGGATTTCAAGGAGATCCAACTGTCCAACCTAAAGGAAATCAGTGCTGAATATTCTTTGGAAGGACTGATGCTGAAGTTGGAACTCCAATACTTTGGCCACCTAATGAGAAGAACTGACTCATTGGAAAGGACCCTGATTTAGGTAAAGATTGAAGGCAGGAGGAGAAGGGAATGACAGAGGATGAGACAGTTGAGTGGCATCACCTGCTCAATGGACATTAGTTTGAGTAAACTCTGGGAGTTGGTGATGAACAGGGAGGCCTAGCATGCTGCACTCCATGGGGTTTCAAATAGTCGGACACAACTGAGCGACTGAACTGAACTGAACTATGAGGTATAAGTACAGACTGTCAGAAATTTTAGAGCAAATAGAAAAGACATACTCTTTTCTTTGAAGACCACCATCACACCGAAAATCAAACTGCAATTGTCTGTTTTAATTCTAAATTATCTTGGAAAAACTCCTTAACTACACGATATAGAGACCATTTACAGACTTCACCATCCAAGGGCTTCCCTGATGGCTCAGCTGGTAAAGAATCTGCCTGCAATGTAGGAGACCAGGTTTGATTCCTGGGTCAGGAAGATCCCCTGGAGAAGAGATAGGCTACCCACTCCAGTATTCTTGGGTTCCCTTCTGGCTCAGCTGGTAAAGAATCTACCTGCAATGTGGGAGACCTGGATTTGATCCCTGGGTTGGGGGGATCTCCTGGAGAAGGGAAAGGCTACCCACTCCAGTATTCTGGCCTAGAGAATTCCATGGACTGTATAGTCCATGGAGTTGCAAAGTGTCGGACATGACTGAACAACTTTCACACACAACGAAGTCGTCTCTTGTCTCTTTCACCATCCAAAGACAGTAGTTCCAACTTACAGGAAAGATGTTGCATGAGAAATAAGAACTCTCCCAATACTGACACTCCCAATATGTATTATGACCAGGAAAAGATTCCACATACACAGCCAGTTAACAACATGTGGGATTCTATGGTACTACCCCAATCCAGTTAATCAGAGCACAAGACAGAAAGTCTGGTGTTTGTGGGGGTTAATACATTTATCTGGCTCTGTCAAACCCTGTTGGCCAGTTCTCGTAGCTCTCGAATTCAAAGATACCAGGTCCATTCTGCCTTGGCTGGCTTGCAATCATGGATTTTTCCACAGCTATTGAACTAGGAGGGGAGTAATTCCCAATGCCTTTCTTTAATCCCCTGGATGCCACCCTTTTTGAAGACCCCTATTTACTTGCCCTCACTGGGGTCCTATCTTGTCATTCTTGGGACTTCCTACCCTCTTAGTCTTATGAACTAATTAACTTCTTACTTTTTAGTAAGAGTGATGGAGTAGGAAATGGCAGCCCACTCCAGTATTCTGGCCTGAGAAATCCCATGGACAGAGGAGCCTAGTGGGCTATAATCCTTGAGGTCACAGAGTTGGATGCAATTTATGGACTAAACAATAACCTGTGTATTGATTACTATCCCCAAATATTTAAAATATAAACTTCACGACAATCCTAGGGCAAGTATTTTACTTACTTTTGCATATAAGGAAGTAGAAGTTGAGAGACAGCACAGTGAACTAAATCACTTTCAAATTAATTTTATTGGCGTATAGTTGCTTTACAGTGTTCGGTTAGTCTTGACATACAGCAAAAGTGAATCAGGTATATGTATGTACATATCCCCTCTTTTTTGGATTTCCTTTCTTTTTAGATTTCCACAGGGCAGTGAGTAGAGTTCCCTGTGCTATATTAAGGCAGGCACATATAAACGGTATAGATGATTTCCTTTGCAAAGCAGAGACACAGACATAGAGAACAAACATGGATTCCAAGAGGGAAGGAGAGATAGGATGAACTGGAGATTGGGATTGACATATATATATATATACAGTATTGATATTGTGTATTAAAATACCTAAATCATTTTTAATCGGCCTCTATTCACCACTTTATTAACAGACGACAAACTCTTACATCCATGGAATCTCGTAGCCTGGCTCTTTTCTAAAACAGAAAGGGCAGAATGATAACATACATGAAAGAAAAGTGCTAAACGTGGGCATTGTGTTAGGTGAAATAAGTCAGAGGGAGGCAAATACTGTGTTTATGTGTGGTCCCTAAAAGATACAACAAAAGCAGTAAATATAACAACAACAACAAAAGCAGACTCACAGGTATAGAGAAAAATCTAGTGGTTACCAGTGTCAGGGGAGGGACGACACAGGGGAGGAGGAGTGGGAGGTACAAACTGATGGCCCTAAGATAGGCTGCAAAGCTGTATTCTACAACACAGGGAATACAGCCAATAGTTTTTAATAATGTAAATGGAAAGTTACTTTTAAAGTTGTATAAAAATAAAAGATAAATTATTTTTTTAAAAAAAAGAAGAAGAAGAAGAGTGAGCTTCTCAGGCCAGGTTCCTCCTTCCTACTTTCTGGGGCTCCTGCGTTTCCTCTCTCAGGTGGCCTCTGTTCATCACTTTATTAACAGACTTCAAAACTCTTACATTCATAGAACCTCATATAATGGCTCTTATTGAAAACCAAAAGGGCAGAATGATAACATACATGAAAGAAAAGTGCTAAATGTGGTGGTTTGGGAAAAAATATATTATGTGTAGTTGGAGGAAGTTTGTACAGAGTTTATTAAATAATTTTATGCAGCTTGTGAAGCATCTGGTCTATGCCATAGTCCATGTTGTTTTAGAGGAAACCAAAGGTGTAATGACAAAGTTGGGCTGAAGAATATCAAAGTGCTGGAGTATGGGTGAAGAGGGGATCATTCATTCTCCTGTGAGTAAGAATAAGAGTGGAAGCCTAGGAAAAGCTTAGTTGAGGACAGTGGTGTTTGACCTAGACCTTGAGAATAAGTGGGAAAGTGATGGGTAGAAATGCTAACACGGCAATTGTAGGCATAGGTCAATCCTAAAGGAAATCAATCCTGACTATTCACTGGAAGGACTGATCCTGAAGCTGAAGTTCCAATACTCTGGCCTGATGTGAAAAGCCAGCTCAATAGAAAAGACCCTGATGCTGGGAAAGATTGAAGGCAGGAAGAAAAGGGGACAACAGAGGATGAGATAGTTGGATGGCATCACCAACCCAATGGACATGAGTTTGAGCCAGCTCTGGGAGATGGTGAAGGACAGGGAAGCCTGGCGTGCTGCAGTCCATGGGGTCGCAAAGAGTCAGACACAACTGAGCGGCTGAACAGCAGCAAAGGCATAGGTAATAGCAGGAGCGAAAGCTCAGCCATTTACCGGAAGCTCTGTCACTTGAGGCAAATTATTTAGCTTGTCTCTTGATTTCCACATCTGTAGAATGGGGATAATAACACCAAACACACTGGATTTGTGAGAATTAAATGAGCCAGTACATGTGAAATGTTAAAATAATGCCATCCACATAGTAAGTGCTCAGTAAATGATGACTAAATTATTGCTGTTATTCTGTGGTAAAAATTTCAATGTTGACAAATATAGTGACTGGTGTATACTTTTAAGGAGAAAAGCAAAGCAATTCCAGAACAAGTTTTAGTAGAAAAATACAATATTTCTTAAAAATGTCACTCAATAATTTAGTCTTTTTGTGTACATAATCATTCATTTCCCTTGTTTCTGATGCAGTAGTTCACATTAGTTCTAAAAGCATATTTTCAAAATCACAAACAGGTTCAGAGAGACTTATATATAGTAGAGTTTAGAAAAGCTTCCATTGATTAAGGTGGCCCAGCTCCAAAAGATATTTTGGCCTTTGCAAATGGCACTGTACAGATGTCTAGTCTGTTGTTATTTGCTTTGTATAATTGTATATGTGACACAAATATTAAGTTTTTAGCATCTGAACTGTTGTTGTTATTTTATTTTTTCCATATGTTGGGGGAAGTGTGGTGACGAAAATATTACACTTAATGTGAAATCAGGAAGATAGATAGATTTTCCTTCCAGTTTGTTTTATACTTGCTCATTATGACAAGACTTTGTTGGCCTGGTGGAATTCTGACTCCTGGAGGTCACAATTCTGTCAGATTCCTGTCCTGTAAAATTCTATAAGAGACTTTGCTTGGAAAGTGTGCTCTGATCCTCTTTCCGAGTGTGTCTCCCACTTTCTTTATTTCTGTCTCTCTGTGTGTATCTTCCTCACTTCTTGGTACCTTCCAAATGTTCTGTTTGGTATTTTTACTGTTCTGCCTGCTTCTTTGTTACTATTTTTACCTGTTCCTCCTTTTCCCCTCATCTATCTCCTCTCTCAAAACAGAAGAAAATTTCTTTAGATATTCTAGTTGCATATTTTGTGGTTATAATGATAAAGCTGATGATAGGAATATTGCTGCAATATGCCTTTTATTTTGGGCTTTTTGACTAATGATAAGAAACACCTGCCATATCATATTGAGAATGATGCAAAGTCTCTCAGCAATAAAATATTTCCTATAGAAATGTTACTTATCTATCCTATCCACTAGGGTGTTCCTGACTGCCACTTATAAAACATAATGCTTCACGAGTATCTTGAAGATCTTCTTGGACTTGTGATACAGCTTTCATAAGCATCCGTTTATTAGTCCTGAGGCTGTCTATGGGCTTGCACAAAGTCAGACACGAATGAAGCAACTTAGCAGCAGCAGCAGAGCTAACATAGATTGAAACTTTGTAAAGCTTTATTAATAAAACGTGTCGATGTATGGCAAACCCAATAGAGTAAAGTTAAATTTAAAAATAAATAAATTAAAAAAAAAAAAAAACAATACTGCAAAGAAAAAAAAAAAAAAAAAANAATTTTGAGCATTATTTTACTAGCGTGTGAGATGGGTGCAATTGTGTGGTAGTTTGAGCATTCTTTGGCATTGCCTTTCTTTGGGATTGGAATGAAAATGGACCTTTTCCAGTCCTGTGGCCACTGCTGAGTTTTCCAAATTTAGCTATTGCAATTAATGCTGTCATGAATATTGGGATACATGTATCTTTTCGAATTAGAATTTTCTCTGGATATGCCCATGAGTGGGATCATTGGATCATATAGTAACTCTATTTTTAATTTTTTTTAAGGAACTTTTGCAGTGACTGTTATATACTGTTCTCCATAGTGACAGAATAATTTACATTTCCACAGAGTAGAAGAAGAAACCCATTTTAAATAAAAGGTCACATATAGAGTAAAAGTAAAAGAAAAGATATACCATGCTAACATTAACCAAAAGAAAGAAGTAGCTATACTGATTTAAGACACTGAATAGATGGCAAATAAGCATATGAAAAGATGCTTAATATCATATGTCATTAAGGAATGGCAAATTAAAACAAAGAGATATCACTGTAAACATATTGTTCAGTCTCAGTCCCTTTGCAACCCCATGGACGATAGGATTCCCTGTCCTTCAACATCTCCCGGAGCTTACTCAAACTCATGTCCATTGAGTCAGTGATGCCATCCAACCACCTCCTCCTCTGTTGTCCCCTTCTCCTCCTGCCTGCAATCTTCCCCAGCATCAGGGCGTTTTCCAATGAGTCACTGCTTTGCACCAGGTGGCCAACATGTTAGAGGAAACAGATTAACCAAATCCAAAACACTGGCAACAGCAAACGCTGGGAAGGATGTGGATCAACAGAATCTCATCTGTTGCTGGTACAGTGGTACAGCCACTTTGGAAGACACTTTGGAAAACGAAACTTGTGAGAAAACTTTTTACAGAACTAAGCATATTCTTACTGCTGCTGTTCAGTCATCAAGTCGTGTCCAACTCTTGCAACCTCATGAACTGCAGCACACCAGGCTTCCCTGTCCTTCACCATCCCGAAGTTTGCCCAAGTTCATGTCCATTGAATCGGTGATGCCATCCAACCATCTCATCCTCTGTCAGCCTTTTCTCCTACTGTCTTCAATCTCACCCAGCATCAGGTTCTTTTCTAGTGAGTCAGTTGTTCGCATCACGTGGCCAAAGTATTGGAACTTTAGCTTCAGTGTCAGTCCTTCCAATGAATACTCAGGGTTGATTTCCATTAAGATTGACTGATTTGATCTCGTTGCTTTCCAAGGGACTCTCAAGAGTCTTCTCCAGCGTCACAGTTGGAAAGCATCAATTCTTCAGCGCTCTGCCTTCTTTATTGTCCAGCTCTAACATCTGTCTGTACATGACTACTGGAAAGACCATAGCTTTGACTATATGGACCTTTGTCGGCAAAGTAATGTCTTTGCTTTTTAACACACTGTGCAAGTTTGTCACAGCTTTCGTGCCAAGAAGTAATCGTATTCTAATTTGATGGCTGCAGTCACCATCCATAGTGATTTTAGAGCCCAAGAAGAGGAAATTGTTATTGCTTCCACTTTTTCCCCATCTATTTGCCACAAAGTGATGGGACTGTATGCCATGATCTTTACATGTTAATACTGAGTTTTAAGTCAAATTTTTCACTCTTCTCTTTCATCTTCATCAAGAGGCTCTTCAATTCCTCTTTGCTTTCTGTCATAAAAAAGAAAGGCTTTCATCTGCATATCTGAAGTTGTTGATATTTCTCCCAGCAGTCTTGATTCCAGCTTATAACTCATCCAGCCTGGCGTTTCTCATGATTTGCTCTGTGTATAAGTTAAATAAACAGGATGACAATAAACAGTCTTGTTGTACTCCTTGCTCAATCCTGAACTATTCACTTGTTCCATACTGGGTTCTAACTGTTGCTTCTTGAGTTTCTCAGGAGACAGGTGAGCTTGTCTGGTATTTCCATCTCATTCTTACTGTATGATCCAGCCGAAACTTGGAAGTAATCAAGATGGCCTTCAGTAGGTGAAGAGATAAACAAACTATGGTACATCTAGACAATGGAAGATTACTAAGTGCTAAATGAAAAGTCTTATCAAACCATGAAAAGATGAGGAGAAATTTTAAATGCCTATTACAAAGTGAAAGAAGCCAATCTGAAAAGACTACATACTGTATGACTTCCAACTATATGACAATCTGGAAAAAACAAAACTATGGAGACAGTAAAAAAAAAAAAAAATGAATGGTTGCAAGGGGTTGGAGGGAAGGAGAGATGAATAGTCAGAGCCCAGGGATGTTTAGGGCAGTGAGACTGCCTGTATGACCCTGTATTGGGGGATACATGTCATTGTATGCCTGTTAAAACCCATGGAATGTGCAACATCAGGAGTGAACTCTGTGACTTTGAGTAATGATAAGTTCATCCATTTGACAAGTATACCAGCTTAGGGCAGGATAATTATTAGCAGGGGAGGCTGTTGCATGGGAGGGGAGCAGGAGCGATGTGGGGTGGGTGTCCACAACCTCCAGGATCTAATCCCTGATGGGCTGAGTTGGAGTGATGTAATAATAATAGGAATAAAGCTCACAATAAATATAATTCATTTGAATCATCCTAAAACCATTCCTTTGCTTCTGGTCCATGGAAAGATTGTCTTCCACGAAAATGGTCCCTGGGGGCAAAAAGGTTGGGAACCTCCGATGTCNGAGTGATGTAATAATAATAGGAATAAAGCTCACAATAAATATAATTCATTTGAATCATCCTAAAACCATTCCTTTGCTTCTGGTCCATGGAAAGATTGTCTTCCACGAAAATGGTCCCTGGGGGCAAAAACGTTGGGAACCTCCGATGTCAGGGTATCTCAATGTCTGCTGCTTAATTTTTCTGTGTACCTAAAACTGCTCTAAAAAATAAAGTCTATTTAAAAATAATTAAAGCTATCTGTGTCAGACCCTGAGATATAATATTTTATGTAATGAAATAAAAGTTTTCTCCTTTTAACTTCAAGCCTTAACTTTCCCTTTCCTCAGGCACATCCTAGTAAATAAATGTGTCTGGGAGTTTGATGAGGAAGAAAAGCTATCTGAAAGTTTCTCCTTTGCACTTCATGTCTCTCTGTATGTGGGCAAATTCTCCAACCTCTTCCCTCCCAAGAAGATATTCAGACTTTTTTAAGGTAAATGTCTAAATGATCTATTTTCTTTAAAAGTACCATTTCAGATATTTCCTGTCCTTAAAATGCTGCCTTTGAACAAATAACCTGAATTCTGCTTCTGTTAGAGCAGATGTGAAAATGAAATGAGCAAGGTTAGTCCTGACATCTACTGTCAGAACTTGAGTATGAACTGCTTTATGCAAGCCACCCACTGTAATGAACTGGCCAGTGGGCAGCAGTAGGGGCAGGTGCAGGAATGACTGCGCTTCCCTGGTGGCTCAGATGGCAAAGAATCTGCCTGCAATGCAGGAGATGGGGGTTTGATCCCTGGGTGGGGAAGATCCCCCAGAGAAGGGAGTGGCTGCCCACTCTAGTATTCTTGCCTGGAGAATTCCATGGACAGAGGAGCCTGGGGGGCTGCAGTCCATGGGGTCGCAAAGAGGTGGACACAACTGAGCGACTAACACGTGATAGGAGTGACTGGAGGAGAGTTACCCAAAACTCCATTATATTGAAAGAGGGAGCCAGGGAACAAATCCCTCAGCTCCACTTGAGATAAACATGCTGAAGATTCCAGAGGCAGAAGATAAAACGAATGTCAAGAGGTGTTCTTAATTCTCAGCCAGGAGTCTTCCTCGGGCTCTGGCATCTTTAACAAACCTTGCTCTTTGTTTTTCTTGTCATGCTTCTGTCTCTGGTGCTCTAAAGATAACTTATATATCCTGGGTTTGATTCCTAGAGGAGGGAGAGAGGAAGGAAAAATAGAAAGCTTCCCTCACCTTGGTCTTTCTCCTGTTCTGGGCTTTGCTCTATTCTAAAGCAGCTCTCTTTCATTCGTTGTTTTTATCTTCTTCTGGAAATATTTTCCACCCCAATGCAGGAATTAGCTATGAAATTAAGTCATTGGGCTATTTTAAAAGGTGTTCATCCCATGAGGGCTCGCACTCCATCACCTCCCAGGCTCTTGTGTATCTCATGAAGAGCTATTCCCCAGACTCCGGGGAGAAGAGACCCAGAAAGGACAGTATTCTAGGTGAAGAGAAGCAGGCACTTGTCCTTGCTGTGGCTGCAGTGTGTTGTAATGGTTGTTACACAAGGACTTCTGTAAAAGTAGAGAATGGCCACGTTGCTATCTGAAGTCTGGCCTCCATTGTTACCAACCAGGGGAATGTCAAACAAGCCTGCAAAGAAAGACTAGAGGACTCGGGAGCCATGAGGGAGTATCATCAACTATCACCCCCAATGCAGCTGATGGCAGTATCCTCTGGCCTTGCTCCCTCATCCTCGTCCCTTGCTCTTGCACTTCCCTCATCTGGTAGACACTGCTGCAGAACCACAGGCCTGTGTCTTAGTACATAAAGGACTAGCTATGTATGCCCCCATGTGGAGAACACAGAGAAATCCTCTAGCTTTTTGTCCTCTGATTGATTTGTATTCAAGGCAACTTAATTGTCATACTTTTTTTTCTTTTTTTGCTCTACGTTATTTAAGTATTTAAGATGGGATTCGTTTTTAAACAACAAGAATTTTCTCTATAGACCAGGGAACTGTATTCAATATCTTGTAATAACTAACAAGGAAAAAAATCTGAAGAAAGGCATATATATATGACTATCACTTTGCTGTACCTGTGAAACTAACACAACACTGAAATTCAACTGTACTTCAATTTTTTTTTAAATGGGGTGCATTTTAAGAAAGGTTTCAGGTAGTAGCCAACATCCTTCATGGAAGACATCTGGAATAAAATCATAAGAATATTTCTCTTTTTATTCATACAGATGTAATCAAAGCATTCTGAACAGCTGCTCTGGTTTGGTTGGCACTTTAAGGAAATTCACATTGTACAAAAATACTTTAAAAAATCTGTTCCATAGGAGACCACTGTGTGTTCATTGAACAAACAGGACAGAGGAGGTGGGCCTAGCAAGCTGATGAGCTGTTTTCACTCCCACTGTGATGCTGTTCCATGTGGTGAACAGTGAAACACAACAGTTAGCACCCTGATCTTACAGTCCTGCATTCAAAGGTTGATTCTACCCATCATGCACTATTACTTCACACTCTGACTCAGTTTCCTCACCTGTAGAATGGGATGATAAGTAAAAGTATTTAATGCTGTTCCTGGTACTTTACAAGTTCTCAGTTAATATAATCTATCACTATTATCAAATGTGGGCTTCCCTCGTAGCTCAGTTGGTAAAGAATCTACCTGCAATGCAGGAAACCTCAGTTCGATTCCTGGGTCATGAAGATCCCCTGGAGAAGGGATAGGCTACCCACTCCAATATTCTTGGGCTTGCCTTGTGTCTTACCTGGTAAAGAATCCGCCTGCAATGCAGGAGAGCCAAGTTTGATCCCTGAATTGGGAAGATCATCTGGAGAAGGGAAAGGCTACCCACTCCAGTTTTCTAGCCTGGAGAATTCCATGGACGTCCATGGGTCACAAAGAGTTGGACATGACTGAGTGATTTTCACTTTCACTTTTTCATTATTAAATGTAACAAGGTACTGGTCATATCCTACCTTATTATAAAGGAAACATCCCAAATCATTGCCTTGCCTTTCTTATTGAGGTGTTATAAATTAAGAAGTGTTGGGTTTAGAAAATATCTGTTTGGGAATTTCCTTGTTTAGAGGATGAGAAACCTATATGCAGGTCAGGAAGCAACAGTTAGAACTGGACATGAAACAACAGACTGGTTCCAAATAGGAAAAGGAATATGTCAAGGCTGTATATTGTCACCCTGCTTAGTTAACTTATATGCACAGTACATCATGAGAAACGCTAGGCTGGAAGAAGCACAAGCTGGAATCAAGATGACCAGGAGAAATATCAATAACCTCAGATATGCAGATGACACCACCCTGATGGCAGAAAGTGAAGAGGAACTCAAAGCCTCTTGATGAAAATGAAAGAGGAGAGTGAAAAAGTTGGCTTAAAGCTCAACATTCAGAAAACGAAGATCATGGCATCCGGTCCCATCACTTCATGGGAAATAGATGGGGAAACAGTGGAAACAGTGTCAGACTTTATATTTTTGGGCTCTAAAATCACTGCAGATGGTGACTGCAGCCATGAAATTA
>SJYV01023976.1:1203098-1221227 GCA_006410875.1 Neotragus pygmaeus | reverse complement strand
CAGTGAAGGGTGACCGCGGCACACAGCCCAGAACTCATTGAAGGGCGACCGCAGCACACAACCCGGACCTTGATGCAGGGCAACCCTGGCACACAGCACGGACCTCGACCGAAGGCAACCGTGGCACACAGCCCTGAACTTGGCACAAGGCGATTGCGGCACAGAGCCCAAACCTCAGTGAATGGTGACCGGGGCACACAGCATGGAACTCGTCACTAGTCAACCGTGGAACACAGCCCAGAGTTCGGCACAGGGTGATTGTGGCACACAGGCCGGACTTCGATGCAGGGCAACTGCTGCACACATCCCGAACCTCAGTGAAGGGCAACCGCGGCACACATCCTGGACCTTAAGTCAAGGCAACCCTGGAACACAGCACGGATGTCAGCAGATGTACACTGCGGCACACACCCAGGATCTCGCAGCAGTGTGACCATGGCACACAGGTCGGACATCGGCTCAGAGCGACCGTTTCACAGTGCCTGGACCTCAGCACAGGGTGACCGCGGCACACAGCCCAGAAATCTGTGCAGGGCGACCGTGGAACAGTGCTCGGAACACATCGCTAGCCAACCCCGAACACAGCCCGGAACTTGGCATAGGGCGACCATGGCAAACAGGCCATACCATGGCACAGGGCGAATGCGGCACACAACCCCGATTTCAGCACAGGGCAATGGCCGCACACAGCCCGGAATTCAGTGAAGGGCGACTGTGGCACACAGCTCGGAAATCGTTGCCAGCCAACACAGCCCGGACCTCGGCACAGGGTGACTGTGGCACACAGCCTGAACATCGGCACAGGTCTACCGCGCCACACAGCCTGAACCTCTGTGAAGGGCGACAGCAGAACACAACCCAGACCTCGATGCAGGATGACTACGGCAAACAGGTTGGACCTTGTCGCAGGGCGAGCAAGGCACACAGCCCGGACATTTGCGAAGGGCGACCAAGGTACACAGCCCGAAACTCAGTGAAGGGAGACCGGTCACACAGCCTGGAACTCGTCACTAGCCGAACGCGGAACACAGTCCGGACTTCAGAGCAGGGTGACCGTGGCACTCAGGCCCAACCTCAGCACAGGGCAACAGCGGCACGTAGGCCGGACATCGGCGCAGGGCGACTGTGGCACACAGGCCGGACATTGGCATAGAGGAACCGTGGCACAGAGCCGTGAACAGGTCACAAGCTGAGAACGGAACACAGGCCGGACCTCGGCACAGCACGACCAAGGCACACATCCCGGACCTGGGGAGATCGCGACCGTGGCACACAGCCTGGACCTCGGTACCAAGCTAATATGGCACACAGCCCGAAACTCGGTGCAGTGCGACCACAACACACAGCCCAATCCTCATTGAAGGGTGACCGCAGCACACAGCCCAGACCTTGGCACAAGGCTACCGCAGCACTCAGCCCAGAACTCGGTTCAAGGCTACTGAGGCACACAGGCTGGACCTNGAGATCGCGACCGTGGCACACAGCCTGGACCTCGGTACCAAGCTAATATGGCACACAGCCCGAAACTCGGTGCAGTGCGACCACAACACACAGCCCAATCCTCATTGAAGGGTGACCGCAGCACACAGCCCAGACCTTGGCACAAGGCTACCGCAGCACTCAGCCCAGAACTCGGTTCAAGGCTACTGAGGCACACAGGCTGGACCTCAGCACAGGGTGACCGCGGCACACAGCATGGACTTCCATGCAAGGGACCGTGGCACACATCCTGGACCTTGGGACAGGGCGACCGTGGCACACAGCCTAGACCTTTGCAATGGGTGACCGTGGCACACTGCCCCAAACACAGTGAAGGGCAACAGCGGCACACAGCCAGTAAATTGTCGCTAGCCAACCGCGTAACACAGCCACGATTTCAGCACAGGACGACGGCGGAACACATCCGAACCGAGGCACAATGCGACCACGGCACACATCTAGGACATCCAGCAGGGGGACCGCTGCACACAGCCTGAACTTCAGTGAAGGGAGACCGCAGCACACAGCCCAAACTTCAGTGAAGGGCAACCGCAGCACACATCCTGGACTTCTACGCAGGGAGACCCTGGCACACAGCACGGACCTTGATCAAAGGCGACCGCGGCACACAGCCTGGAACTTGGCGCAGGGTGACCACGGCACACAGCCCAAACCTCAGTGAAGGGCGACTACGGCACACAGCAAGGAACTCGTCACCTGTAGACCGTGGAACAGAGCCTGGACTTCGGCGCTAGGTGACCGTGGCACACAGCCCGAAACTCAGTGAAGGGCGACCATGTCACACAGCCTGGAACTTGTTGCTAGCCGACCGNCACAAAGACAACCTCGAAATGGATTAAGGACCTAAATGTAAGACCAGAAACTATAAAACTCCTAGAGGAAAACAGGCAGAACACTCGATGACATAAATCAAAGCAAGATCCTCTACGACCCACCTCCTAGAGTAACAGAAACAAAGACAAAAGTAAGCAAGTGGGGCTTGATTAAACTGAAAAGCTTTGCACAGCAAAGGAAACTATAAGCAAGGTGAAAAGCCAACTNAAACAGGCAGAACACTCGATGACATAAATCAAAGCAAGATCCTCTACGACCCACCTCCTAGAGTAACAGAAACAAAGACAAAAGTAAGCAAGTGGGGCTTGATTAAACTGAAAAGCTTTGCACAGCAAAGGAAACTATAAGCAAGGTGAAAAGCCAACTCTCAGAATGGGAGAAAATAACAGCAAATGAAACAACTGACAAAGGATTAATTTCCAAAATATACAAGCAGCTCATACAACTCAATGCCAGAAGAACAAGCAACCCAATCAAAAACTGGGGAAAAGACCTAAACAGACATTTCTCCAAAGAAGACATACAGATGGCTAACGAACACATGAAAAGATGCTCAACATTGCTCATCATTAGAGAAATCCAAATCAAAACCACAACGAGATATCACTTCACACAGGTCAGAATGGCCATCATCAAAAAGTCTAAAAATAGTAAATGGTGGAGAGGATGTGGAGAAAAGGGAACACTCTTGCACTGTTGGTGGGAATGTAAATTGATACAGCCACTATGGAAGATGGTATGGAGATTCCTTAAAAAACTAGGACTAAAACCACCATATGACCCAGCAATCCTATTCCTAGGCATATACCCTGAGGACACCAAAATTGAAAAAGACACATGTATCCCATTGTTCATTGCAGCATTGTTTACAATAGCTAGAACTTGGAAGCAATCTAGATGTCCATCGACAGATGAATGGAAAAAGAAGCTGTGGTGCATATACACAATGGAATATTACTCAGCTATAAAAAGGAGAGCATTTGAGTCAGTTTTGATCAGGTGGATGAACTTAGAACCTATTATACAGAGTAAAGTGAGTCAGAAAGAGAAAGATAAATATCGTATTCTAACGCACATACACGGAATCTAGAAAAATGGTTCTGAAGAATTTATTTACAGGGCAACAATGGAGAAACAGACATAGAGGCTAGACTTATGGACATGGGGAGAGGGGAGGAGAGGGTGAGATGTATGGAAAGAGTAACATGGAAACTTGCATTACCACTTGTAAAATAGATAGCCAATGGGAATTTGCTGTATGGCTCAGGAAACTCAAATTGGGGCTCTGTATCAACCTAGAGGGGTGCGATGGGAGGGAAGTTCAAAAGAGAGGGGACATGTGTATAACTATGGCTGATTCATGTTGAGGTTTGACAGAAAATAACAAAATTCTGCAAAGCAGTCATCCTTGAACAATAATTTTAAAAGCCCAAGTCAAATGGCATCAATAGCAAGGGATTCCTTCAAAAATTACTGCCACTCTGCTGCTGCTGCTGCTAAGCTGCTTCAGTCGTGTCTGACTCTGTGCGACCCCACAGACGGCAGCCCACCAGGCTCTGCCGTCCCTGGGATTCTCCAGGCAAGAACACTGGAGTGGGTTGCCATTTCCTTCTCCAATGCATGAAAGTGAAAAGTGAAAGTGAAGTTGCTCAGTCATGTCCGAATCTTCACAATCCCATGGACTGCAGCCCACCAGGCTCCTCCGTCCATGGGATTTTCTTAGGCAAGAGTACTGGAGTGGGGTGCCATTGCCTTCTGCCACTTAAGTCCTTAAAAATTTATATAGCCTTTGAACTAGTGCTTTTACATCTGGCAATTTATCATAAGGAAATCATTAATCCTAAGGAAATGAATACATAACTGAAGATGTTTATGGCAGTGTTATTTGAAGGAGTGAGTTTTTGAAAACAGTCTAACTGTAGAATATAGAATAATGTTCATGATATCTCTATCTGAAGGGATTCTATGCCACCATTAGAAGCAACGCTGACATAGGAATGTTTGTTGGCATAGGAAAATATCTTGATAAATTGTTAAATGCAAGAATTAGGTTTAAGGTATCTGTGTAGAGTATGTACAATATACTCCCATCTTGGAAAATATATACATATATGCACAGAAAAAGTTTGAAAAGCTTTCAGGCAAAACACCAATAAGGGTTAATTTTGGGGTGCTGGAGAATTTAAATTTTGTCCTATTACTTAACATGTATTCATTTTCCAATGAATGAGTAGTCATCATGTATTTTTAAAGACTTCCATCCAAAATCACCACTGCTCTTGTGAGAGCCACAAATAGACATGATTTCAGCCCTTATGCACTGAGAAGTGTGCAAAGTATTATCAGAAACCCTGGGATTTGAAAGCAGTGTACATGTAGGTTGTTCAGAAGGTTTTGATTTATAAGTACCTGCATAAACCTGGTTATCAAACAGATTTACTCTTATTAAAGAAATCTAAGTAGATTCATATTTTGCAAAGTATGTTCCTACTGACAGAACCTTACTCATCAGTGTTTAATAACTCTGTGTAAGTTGCATTAGCATTACAATCCATTGCTGCATAGCCAACACATAACAGCACTTGAACTTGCAATCAAGGTGATGGAGGAAATGTGAATGAAGCACAGTGGGGAAGGGTCATTAGAGTCTCCAACCATAGGCATGAGTGAGTGTCTCCTGTCCTACCCCATTCTTGGCATGCGAGGAACAGAACCCAAAAGGTCTGGATCCAAGTCAAGTCACATGAATGCTAAGCATGTAAATAAAAATCTGGAATACCTGTAAAACTTGCTACATTTTAAGCTAATCATTTACATGCAGAGCACTAAATTAAATAACAGGCACAATTTTAATCTAAACAGAAAAAAAAAACCCACAACAACTTCCTAGTAATTTACTTTGTCACCATAGTACTTCAGTTTCTGATGAATTTTAGTACACATATTGCATGTTCACCTATAAAAGAATTTCACTTAAAGGCACCAATAAAATTTAAGCTTCAGTTCAGTTCAGTCCCTCAGTCATGTCCGACTCTGCGACCCCATGAATTGCAGCACACCAGGCCTCCCTGTCCATCACCAACTCNAATGGACATGAGTCTGAGTGAACTCCGGGAGATGGTGATGAACAGGGAGGCCTGGCGTGCTGCAATTCATGGGATCGCAAAGAGTCGGACACGACTGAGTGACTGAACTGAACTGAACTAGGATGCCTGAAGTAAGTAGAGGAAATTATTCAGAAGCAAAGCAGAGTAACTCATTTAACAATCAGAATTAAGCCTCCTGTCTATAGGTGGCACAGATACATGCATTTATTCAACAAACGTTTATTGAGCACCTCCTTAATAAATCATGAGGCCTGAAGATGATTTTCTAGACAAAAAGGTGACTCAAGACCATTCATTCGGTGTGTGTCCTTTAGCTCATAAGCACTCTGTGTACATAGTCCAGTTTGAATGAACACAAAGGCAGCAATAAGAAAAGAAGTGACAAAGGTACAACATTCAGTGTAGAGGTGTGTGTGTGTGTGTGCGCGTGCGTGCATGCACGTGTGTCTGTGCATGTGTGTGTATGTCTTTAACAGAGGGAGAGGTGACAGCAGAATTTATCTTTCCTTTCTTTCTAGATCTCTTTACTTTAGGAGCTGTGGGAACACTGCAGTCCTTTTTCCTTGTCAGCTCTCTTTCTCCATCCTCTCATCCCTCAATTAAACTATGGGGCCTAAAATAAGTTCTCTGATTCATCATACTCAGGATAACCATGGGGACAAAAGGCGGGCATAAGAAGAAAGGAGGCTGGTGCTGTATGGCCTCCTAGGAACCACTCATTGCTCATGGGCTTGAGATGTAAAGCTGCATAAGTGTGTCAGAGGCCAAGGATTTTCCATATGCATTGAAATAGAGCAAAGCCTAGGATATCTACATGAGAGACTCGGGTTATTCTACTTTCCCCTTTGCCAAGAGTTAACTGCCTAAATGCCGAAATCTTTTTAGTGTCTTTTTTTGTGAAAATTATTGATGAAATACATTATTTATTTCTGCCTTAGAAAATAGAATGGGCTTCCCAGGTAACACTAGCAATAAAGAATCCACCTGCCAACGAAGGAGATACTGGAGATCTGGGTTTGATCCTTGAGTCGGGAAGATCCCCCAGAGTAGGAAATAGTAAACCTCTCCAGTATACTCATATGGAAAATCTCATGGACAGGAGCTTGGTGGGCTACAGTTCATCGGGTCACAAAGAGTTGGACACAGCTGAGGAACTGACTGACTGACTGATGAGCAAATAGAACATTTTGAATATATGCTCAAAGTATGTTATGCTTCAATAATAATTTTCAACTATAGTTTCAATAATAATTTGCAACTGAAGATGACCAAGGATATTAAAATCACATTAGAAGTTATGATTGTTTGCTTCTCATTTTTCCATAAAATTAAAGTGCTGGCTTTGAAAAATGAAAATCTGACTATATGAAGGTTCCAGTTACTTGGATTATTATTATTCTAACCTGACTTCTCTGTCCATGAACTTGAGGTAAACCTGAAACACAAGTGTTTTTTTGGAACTAAATGACTAATTTCTAAAGAGAGACTCAAAATGTTTTAGCTTTTTCTCAGGTGAGATTTCTTTGCATTATATCAGATCATTGAAAAATATTCCAAACAAGTTATGAGTGGATAAAAAACTGGGAAAACACAGAGGAAGTTTGACTATTGAAATGGCATTTTTCACAATAATTTCATAAAAAGAGTCATTAGGCCAAAGTGTGGATTAAACTGTGCTACATAAACTACTGTGGATTTAAAGAAAAGAAAAAAAGCAGCCCAAACAAAGGAGAAATGGGTCAACAAGAAATTACTTAATTTATCTAAAGTTCAACCATACACAAGACAACAATGGAAAATTCTTGTACTGTGAATGGCATTTTTCACTGCTTTGCTTGCCTCTGGGTAACCCTGAATTTCACATCATTTTAAAAGCAATCCACCCCTGGAGGGTCTAGATGGACACCCATCCTGGCCTGGCTGAATCTGCATGTACACCTGAGCCCTCACACATCTTCTCTACATGGTGTTCACCCACCAGGCAGAGGGGCCTGTGCTCAGCATATTCCTCAAGTACCATTTGGATGATGTCACAAAAATTATGTGCACTGATGTTTGTTTGCCTATTCTCAGCACTTACCATTGTGGACATTACGATTTCCACAGACAACAGCTGTTTTAATTAAAGGGAAGTGAAGAATTCTTAAGAGCCAAGTAGGTGTTTCAATAAATGTGATCTGTGCTGCAAGGTATAAGGTGTGTCATTTATTCACCCTGAGATGTTATGAATGCATTTGTGTAAGTCTAGTGGATATAATAAAGAACTCTAAAACAGGCATCCTTCCATTTAAGAGCTGTTTCACTATGGGTTTGGGAAAGTTACATTTCTCAGGAAGTGTTTAGCTCAGTGGCCTTCTCTCTCTTTTTTAAATGTGGTAGTATATCTTAAACATATATATGTGTGTGTGTGTTAACATGTATAACAGTTACATGGACTAAAAGAAGATTGGTATTATGAATGCTTGGAAGTCTTACCACAATGAGGTTTCTTCCAAGAAATGAAAAGTAAAGCTGCTTCTGGCAGTTAAATTTTAAATCAATGCATTACCAAGATGTGCTGTCAATCCCCTTAAACAAGAAGAGTGACTGCCAGACTGCGGGGTGTGGGCCATGGAAGACCTCCAACTTCCCAGCGTATTAACTGATGAAAGATTCTGGTTCTGAAATCCTCCAGCCAGTCAACACCGAGGCCCAGTCTCCCATGGGCTGCTCCAGCCAATCATTGAGCACAGCAAGGATGCTATTGTTGTTGTTCAGTCACTAAGTCCTGTAAGAATCTTTGCCATCCCACGGACTGCAGCAAGCCAGGAGGCCGATCCAATCCTGGAAGGTGGGAGATTCCTCCTTCTGCCCATTTGCCTCTGGCCACCTTCTCCCACCCCACCCTGCCCCCAGCAGCCTGGAGGAACTTCCTCAGCCTGTGTGGCGATCTAGGACACATCCACCTCTCTTCTCTCCCTTTCTCCTTCATCCAGGGTCAGACTTGCCCCATGGTCCAATGGCCCTTCCAATCTCCCGTGGCTCCTTCCCTCAGTAAAATCCATGCATGTTTAACCCCATCTTGACATCTGCTTCACGGACTAACATAAATCCCCCTGTAACTTGATTAATTAGTGTATTAATATAAGTAAGGGGAAATACGTTACTCTCAGAAAGAGGTTGGTCAGCTTAGGGAGCTCTGCAAAGGGGCCAACAACTCAGCTCCTGCTCTTCAGACCAGAGGAGAAGGTGGCCACATTCCAGCCCAAAAGTTATCCTCATTGTAAAGTGTGTCTAGTGCCATTAAGTATCTCGTTTCTCTAACTCATCTGACTCTGAGTTCATCCTCCCCAACCCAATGTTCACTTGACTATTTAACTTCTCAGTAGGTCTCTTTTTAAGGAGGAAATGTATACATGAACTGAAGTCCACAAGGGAATTATCAGGGATTTTGAGAAGTGCAAACTAGAGACTAGCTATGACTACTGAATGGACCAAGGCTTCCCTGGTGGCTCAGATGGTAAAGATTCTGCCTGCAGTGTGGAAGACTGGGGTTCAATCTCCAGGTCAGGAAGATCCCCTGGAGAAGGGAATGGCAACCCAATCCAGTATTCTTGCCTGGAGTATCCCATGGAGATAGGCGCCTGCTGGGCTACAGTCTATTGGATTACAAAAAAGTCAGACACGACTGAGTGACTGACACTACTAGAAACTCAGAACTCTGACTACTGAGTGGACCATTTATTAATGACAGCAGGATCCCTGGATGCTGGAGTCAAGGGTGTAGGGCATCCTGGTTTCTGTAGCGTGATGGGTCAGGCACTGGGGAGGAAGACTTAATGGTGTCTGGCATATATTATAGCAAGTATAGCAAATGTTGGCAGTCATTCTTGTTTTGAAATATGGATATAATTGTCCTCTAGAGCAGGTGCCCCCAACCTCCAGGATCTAATGGCTGATGATCTGAGGTGGAACTGATGGAATAATAATAGAAATAACATACACAATAAATGTAATGTGCTTGAATCATTCTGAAAACATCCCCCAACCTTGGGCCATGGGAAAATTGTTTTCCATGAAACTAGTCCCTTGTGCTAAAAGGGTTGGGAACCACTGAGCTAGAGGGAGAAAGTCTTTCGTTTCTTCCAGAGATTTGTGTCTTAGCTTCTTAGGGAGTTTGATGTATGACACAAGGAACCCAAAGCCAGTGCTCTTTGACAACTGAGAGGAGTGGGATGGGGAGGGAGGTGGGAGGGGCGTTCAAGAGGGAGGGAACATATGTATACCTGTGGCTGACTCATGCTGATGTATGGCAGAAACCATCACAACATTGGAATTATCCTCTAATTTAAAAAATTAAACATATATATATATTTAAAAATCACCATAAATTGGGTGGCTTGAAATAGCAGGAAATGGTTGATTCACAATGCCAGAGGCTAGAAATCTAAAATCAAATTGTTGGCCAAGTTGTTTTTTCTGAGGGGTCTGAGAGATCATCTATTCCCTGTCTCTCTCCTACTTTCTGGTCATATTCTTTGGCATTCTTCGGCATGTAGATGTACTATTTTAGTCTCTGCTTCCATCTTCACACAGCATTCTCCCTGTAGATTTCTGTGTCTTCACATGGCCATCATCTTCATATAAGGACACAAGTCATGTTGGATCAGGGGTTTATGCTACTCCAGCATGACCTCATCTTGACTTATTACAGTTGTAACTGCCTTATCCAAATCAGGTCACATTTGAGGTACTGGGGGTTAGAGCTTCATCAGATATTATTGGGGAACACAGTTCAATCTATAACAAGCCAACTTTATAGAATTACCAGATTGCATAAAATTCACGAGAATATAGTTTCATGTTGTTAGTCATTCTGTCGTGTCTGACTCTCTGCAACCCCATGGCCTGTAGCTTCCCAGGCTCCTCTGTCCTTGGAATTCTCCAGGCAAGAATACTGCAATGAGTAGCTGTTCCCTTCTCCAAGGGATGGTCCAAACCTAGGTCTCCCACATTGCAGATAGATTCTTTACTATCTGAGTCACCAGGGAAAATAGATGATAAGTATAAATTGGGATGCAATTAAGGACAGTACAAACTTTGCAGCTGATGTTTGTTCAAATTGACTTAAAGGATGGGTGGAGTGCAGAAGAGAGGATGAGAAGCATCTGTAGGAATGACACCCAGAGAAGGAAGGGGCCCAGAGAGCAGAGCAGGGCTAAGTTCTCCATGACAAAGGGTTTTCTCACTGCCCTTGAACTCCTGATAGACATGGGATGAGGACTGTGCTCTGAGTCACTCTCACCCCACACCCCTGCCCAATGGGACACACACACTTTATCCAATAATCCGCACATTTTCTTCTAATCCTTTTGCCTTATATCATTTGTCTGTCTGGTCTGGCCAAGAGGTTAATGCAAATAAAATATATCTACTGTACTGTAATAATTGAATAATGAAAAACCACTTCTAGTTTCCACATTCAGATTTCCTGGCAATGTTAAGATACTTACTCTATTTTAGCCTATTAACTATAGGCAACATACATTAACTATGTTTTACTTTATTTTGTGACATTAACATTTGACTTTCAGATAATCATTTAAATGTGTGCCCTGGAAAATAAGGCTCATAATTACTTCAGTATTTACATTCCTCAGGGTTAAAGCATAGCAATTTGAGTGGATACTGTTTAAGAATTAGTATAGATAGATGCAAATGACAGAGAATTGTAAAACGGCCCAGTGGTTTAGGGAGAATAGCAATCTCTAGCAATCTCTTGTGTTTGACTTCAAAAAAAAAAAGCAAGGCAGCTGTTGGATGCTCTTAGGCTACTCGGCATTTACGGAATTTTCCACTGGGTTGTATGTATTCAGGTCACATACACAATGAGATTTCCTGCAGTGACAGTACAGATAAAAAGGCTGTGCAACTTGGTGATAACCGTGCTCCATTTAGGCAAACTGTCAACTAGTGCATTTTTATATTGTCTCAGAAGCCTGGGAGAGGCTTTTGTGTGCATGTCTTAAATATGAATTCGTTAGCGACCCAAAACAATAGGATGTGTTTTGAAATGCATTTTATTGAGAAATAAACATGAACAGGCTTTCTGAATTCATGTTGCTATATCACTTTAAAGTTATTAATTAATTAGTGGTTATTTCCTAAGTCAAATTTAAAAGTAAATAAACCTTTTCTTCCCATTTTCTAGGAGTGTTTTTCCCAAAACCTGATAATATATTTTGAATATCCATTGTTTCTGTCTATTACAATTATTATTGGATTAGAGCAGAAGGTTTACTATCTTCCTAAGCATAGAAGGAAAGGCTGGAGAGAAAGGAATATTAAGGTAATCAATGTTTTTGCTTTGTTTTTGTTGTTAGCTCAAGGTATGTCTTAGAGTCAAGATGAAAGATCGTGCACTGTCTATGAACTGTCAGTAGTTCTCACTACTCCTACTTACTAAATACCAGTGTTATCTAACCCTTTGTGGCATGTCTGTTAAACTTTTAAGTCTTTCTAGAAGATATTTTCCTTGGTGTGAAATACCATGCCAGTGGAAGAGTTGGATTTTGACTCACTGCATATCAGCAAAGCTGCTGCCTTGAGGGCTTCTCAAAGACATGAAAACTAGTGCAAATATGCTCAGGCTAGTACAGCAAGAAGTCTGTTGTTGCAAATAAAGAATGAGCNGTGAAATACCATGCCAGTGGAAGAGTTGGATTTTGACTCACTGCATATCAGCAAAGCTGCTGCCTTGAGGGCTTCTCAAAGACATGAAAACTAGTGCAAATATGCTCAGGCTAGTACAGCAAGAAGTCTGTTGTTGCAAATAAAGAATGAGCATAACACTGAAGCTGCTACTGCTGCTAAGTCACTTCAGTCATGTCCGACTCTGTGCGACCCCATAGACTACAGCCCACCAAGCTCCCCCGTCCCTGGGATTCTCCAGGCAAGAACACTGGAGTGGGTTGCCATTTCCTTCTCCAATGCAGGAAAGTGAAAAGTGAAAGTGAAGTCGCACACTGAAGCTACAAGAATTTAAAATATTTCTTATGATGAACAAGATACAAAATGTCTAGCATAGTTGAAAATGTCTAACACTAATTTCCAAAGAAATGAATGAAAAGCTAGACTTCTCCTTTGAAAGATGCCTTGATAAATAAAATCATTATGAATACATTGTGTACATTCCCAAAGCTGAAACAAGCTTAAAAGGAATGGTTTTGTGTATATGAGTTATCTTAAGAAAGATTCCCTCCTGTCTTTTCTCAGTAATTCTTGCTATCTTTAGCTCCTCTTCACATCAGTATCCCTGCAGTGTCTAAAATGTAGCCAGTAAACTTATGGGACTATTTAGACATAAATGTAAATGAATTAAAACTCTGATCCTCAGTTTTGTTTGTTTTCATATTCCCTCTGGAATACCAGTCCATTCTGAAGGAGATCGGCCCTGGGATTTCTTTGGAAGGAATGATGGTTAAAGCTGAAACTCCAGTACTCTGACCACCTCATGAGAAGAGTTGACTCATTGGAAAAGACTCTGATGCTGGGAGGGATTGGGGGCAGGAGGAGAAGGGGACGACAGAAGATGAGATGGCTGGATGGCATCACGGACTCGATGGACGTGAGTCTGAGTGAACTCTGGGAGTTGGTGATGGACAGGGAGGCCTGGTGTGCTGTAATTCATGGGGTCGCAAAGAGTTGGACATGACTGAGCGACTGAACTGAACTGGAATGTTTAGTTTGATGAAGAAAGCAGAAGATTGGGAGTCAAGAGACCTGGGATGTATCTCAGGTGATGCAACTGAGTGGATATGACTTTGGAAAAGTCAATTAAATCCTGAGTCTGTTTCCTTGACAGTCAAAAGTTAACTTAGATAAGTTTCCATATTTAGAACTGATATTTACTTGATATGCTCTAGGGTGCCACACTGCTTTTAAAATTATTGAAATAGTCTCACAACAGTTGGTAGACAGTTTCCTTTCTGCAACCACTCCCAGATCCACCCCTGGAATCTTCCTTTCTCCCAGTGATGTAAAATCAGAAAGGATTTCAGCATTAGCCTGGAACAACACAGGCTTCTCAGAACCCTGCTCAGCCCGTGGCGGGCATTCGTTCTAATCCTCAGTTTTCATTCCAGAATGGTTATTAAATATTTTGGACATATACACATCTTATGTGCATCCAAATATTGTGTACAACAATCTTATTTATTGTGTGTACAGGTTGTTTGGCTCAGTTTAAGCTTGAAGGGTAAACTCAAAGTTGGTAAATTATTTAAGGTATTTGTTATATCAGACTTTCACAAATAAGTCAACAAGCTTTGTCCGTCTAGGGGTGGGAGGCATTCTGGAATGCTCTCATATACTGATAGCTGTAAGTTCTGTGAGCAACTTCATGCTGTTGAATCATTCTATGTCAAAAGCCAGCTTTGCCTCTTAAAAGTATAAGATAAAAAAGTAGGAAAAAAGAATTTAAATTATCATCTTTGACATTTAATACATTTTGAGATTATTGAACCAGATTCTCTTCCTATGACTCACTTTATACTTCCTGAACCAACATTAATTTACCTCTTAAGACATCTGACAACTTCAGGGAAAGAAGTATAGAGCATCTAATAATTTATTCATAAGGTTCCAGTCATTGCTGATTTTAAAAGACAAATCTGTTAGCTTCTCATTCAAAGGTCACCCTCTTCACCTTCCTTTTAATGTTAAATGCAATTTTTACAAGACTAAGAAGGAACAATATTTAAATTATACATATTGTTGGTTGAAGTGTAGTTGATTTACAGTATTATATTAGTTTCAGTTGTACGACATAGTAATACCATATTTTATAGATTATATTCCATTTAAAGTTATTATAAAAATAATGGCTTTATTTCCCTGTGCTGTACATATTTTATTCATAGAAATTTGTGTCTCTTAATCTCATACCCCTACTCTACTATGTATAAATATATATGTCTGTATGCTTTATTTGCTGTCGTGTCCGACTCTTTGTGACCCCATGGAATGTAGCCTGCCAGGCTCCTCCGTCCATGAACACTGGAGTGGGTTGCCATGCACTCCTCCAGGGAATCTCCATTCACCTATTCATAGTCACTGATGTTGTTTTATATCCTGGCTACTGTAAATAATGCTGCAATAAGCATAGGGGTGCATATATCTTCTTGAATTGGTGTTTCTGTTTTCTTTGGGGAAAATACTGAGAAATGGAATTATGGGATTGTATGATAGTTCATTTTTTCTACTTTTTTAGAAACCTCCATACTCAATGGCACCTCACTCCAGTACTCTTGCCTGGAAAATCCCATGGATGGAGGAGCCTGGTAGGCTGTAGTCCATGGGATCGCTAAGACTGAGCGACTTTACTTTCACTTTTCACTTTCATGCACTGGAGAAGGAAACGGCAACCCACTCCAGTGTTCTTGCTTGGAGAAACCCAGAGATGGGGGAACCTGGTGGGCTGCCATCTCTGGGGACGCACAGAGTCGGACACGACTGAAGCGACTTAGCATACTGTTTTCTATAATGGCTGTATCAATTCACATTCCTGCCAACAGTGTACTAGAGTTCCTTTTCTCCAGATCCTCACCAACATTTGTTATTTGTAGATTTCTTCATGATAGCCATTTTGATATGTTTAAGATGATATCTCATTGTGGTTTCTATTGTATTTCTCTGATGATTAGTGGTATTGAGCATTTTCTCATGTGTAGTCGGCCATCTATATACCTTCTTTGGAAAAGTCTCTATTCAGGTCTTCTGCCTGTTTTTCAAATGTGCTCTTTGGATTCTTTTTCTTTTTTGNCCCAGGGATCGAACCTGGGTCTCCTGCATTGTAAACAGACTCTTTACCATCTGAGTCAAATATGGGATTTTATTTCTGGGCTCTGTTCTCTTCCATTAACCTATGTGTGTGCTTTTGTGCCAGTACAATGCTATTTTGATTACTATAGTTTAACATGTCCAGCTTTGTTCTTTTCCTTAAGATTGTTTTGGCAATTTGGGGTCTTTTATTGTTCCAAATAAGTTATAAGATTATTCTAGTTCTTTGAGAAATGCCCTGGGTACTTTAAAAGGAATTGTTTTAAATCTGTAGAATGCTTTGGGTAGTATGGACATCTTAATAATATTAATTCTTCCAATCCAAAAATATAAGATATCTTTCCATTTCTTTGGATTGTTTTAAAATACCTTCATCAATGTTTTATAGTTTTCAGAGTATAGGTCTTTTATCTCCTTGGTTAAGTTTATTCCTAGGTATTTTATTATTTTTGATGTGAATGTAAATGGGGTTATTTTCTTAATTTCTCTAATAGTTCATTATTAATGTATATTAAAGCAACATATTTCTGTATATTAATCATGTATCCTGAAACTTTACTAAATTGATTTATTATTTCTAATAGTTTCTATGTGGAGACTTTAGAGTTTCTATATATAGTATGATGTCATCTGCAAATAGAACAATTTTGTTTATTCCCTTCCAGTCTTGATGCCTTTTATTTCTTTTTCTTATCTGTGTCTAGACTTCCAAAACTATATTAAATAAAAGTGGAGAGAGTGGGAATGCCTGTTGTTCCTGATTTTAGAGGAAAAGCTTTGAGCTTGTCACTATTAAGTATGATGTCAGCTGTGGGTTTGTTATAAATGACGTTTATTATGTTGAGACATGTTCCCTCTATATTAACTTTGATGAGCTTTTTTTATCATGAATGGATGTTGTAGATTATATTTCAATCTAAATTCTCAAGTTCACAACTGATTTTTGGAATTTCTGCAGTTAGTTTCCCAAATACTGCTTTTGCCAAATAATTAGGAGTTCTTTCTGTCTTTCTGCACTGACACTCTCAGTTTATCTGTTAATTTTCCTCACGGTAGCAAGATGGTTGCAGAAACTTTTGACATCATGTCTTCACAAACAACTGTGAAGAGAAAGATAATGTTTCCCAGAAGTCATCCTAGCCTAATTATCCTACATCTCATTGTCTGGTATTGGGTCCTTCCTAAGTCGATTATTGGAAGAGACAAAGAAATCAATCTGGTTAAAATGAATCAAGGTCTACCCAGTGGGTCTAAGTTTAGGGCCAACCTGATCACAGTATTCATAGATGACTGTGTTATGTTAGTGAAGATGTGAATGGCTGTTGGGGAGGTTGTTATTGGTATCTGCTACACAGAAAGTCTCTATAACATAGACATTATTATTTCCCCCATTTTATAGTTGAGTTGAGTAGAGTATGATTTGACATGGTGATCCAGGTGCCCAAGGATGAGAAATGGTCAGTGATTTAGCTGTGATTTGAACCAAAATCTGTCCAGCACTAATGTAGGTAAACCTGACCACTGTAATCTACTGTCTCTTGATTAGATGGTATGTGCACTTCTGAAGTTTTTGACTTCTAGCTCATAGGCTTTATCTTTACCACAATCCTTCACATTATCTTGAGAGATTTCAGTATTGGTGTGCTGACCCACTGAACCCTAGCCACCACCACATTTCCTGACTCCAACTTCAGTGGTTTTAGTTTTGGGTTTTTTTTTTTTTTTTNAATCCTTCACATTATCTTGAGGGATTTCAGTATTGGTGTGCTGACCCACTGAACCCTAGCCACCACCACATTTCCTGACTCCAACTTCAGTGGTTTTAGTTTTGGGTTTGTTTGTTTTTTTTTTTTTTTTCACCTCCCTGTAGCCTGTAACACCCTTGGCCTATGGTCAGTAACCACGCCAATGTTGAATCTTAAATTCTAATATCTCATGCTCAGACAAACTTCTTAACCTTCCAGCCTTTCCTAGTCCTACTCTTTCCTACTTCTTCTCATTATTCCAACTACATCTGTTCTTTAAGTTCCTGGAGTCCTCCAACTTGAAATGTCTATTAGAATTTATGAACTTGCAGGCATCTCAAAGCCACTGAACCCCTTTTGATGGGGTTCAGGATATGCTACTCCAAAATATGGCAACTTGGCAAACNTACATCTGTTCTTTAAGTTCCTGGAGTCCTCCAACTTGAAATGTCTATTAGAATTTATGAACTTGCAGGCATCTCAAAGCCACTGAACCCCTTTTGATGGGGTTCAGGATATGCTACTCCAAAATATGGCAACTTGGCAAACTGAATATTTTAAGTTGTAAGAGTTGAGAAAACATCAGAAGCAGGAAGGTCATCCCCTCTGCCATCCCCCACTAAAACAGATCATATAATCCTTACATGAGAGGTGACGGCCTTGAACCTGGAGGAAAAGAGCATCATTATATCCAAAGACAAAGGTATGTCAAGAAGAATCCTGGCACTCAGGGCTTGCTACGTTCCCTCAGTTTACTATACTTACCTCCTATGCTTTGACTTACCAGAGCTCTCCACCTGTACACTCTTCATCAGACCCAGCAGAGAAATACTCTGGCCTGTTTGTTTATACAAATACTCTGGTCTCAGATCTTTGTTTACCTGTGAAAGCTCCTGAGTCACATAAACCTTACAATAAGTCTCCTGTTAATTTGTCAGTTTATTCTGTCAATAAAGGACAGAAATGGTATGGACCTAACAGAAGCAAAAGATATTAAGAAATGGTGGCAAGAATACACAGAGTTCAGTTCAGTTCAGTTCAGTCGCTCAGTCATGTCCAACTCCTTGCAACCCCATGAACTGCAGCACGCCAGGCCTCCCTGTTCATTATCATCTCTCGGAGTT
>SJYV01023976.1:1182231-1202384 GCA_006410875.1 Neotragus pygmaeus | reverse complement strand
TGTTGGCAGAATAGTCTGCTGTCTTCTCACCTCATTAACAAAAAAAAAACCATAGCTGACTTCCTGGGTGGCAGATTTTCAAGGAGAGAAAGGCAGATACCATGTAGCCCCATCAAACCGCAGGAAACATGTATCCATCTCTCACTGCACTGCTCTTCGGTAAGAGGACAAGTGTTAGTCATTCAGTCGTGTCCAACTCTCTGTGACTCCATGGACTATAGCCCACCAGGCTCCTCTGTCCATGGAATTCTCCAGGCAAGAATACTGGAGCGGTTGCCATTTCCTTCTCCAGATAGGAGTGCAAGGAAGCCTACAAGTATCTCCCCCTCGAGAAGCATCCAGTGTGTACATGTGTGTGTAATGTGAGTGTGTGCAGCACCTGGAACAACTCCTGGAATTCTGAAGAACTAAATAACTGCCTTCTACTATCCAGACAAAAACATTTTATCTCGAGGAAGGAACAGATACTTATTCACTCATAATTTGCAAATACCAAGGCAACGGCACCCCACTCCAGTACTCTTGCCTGGAAAATCCCATGGATGGAGGAGCCTGGTGGGCTGCCGTCCATGGGGTCACGAAGAGTCAGACACGACTGAACGACTTCACTTTCACTCTTCACTTTCATGCAATGGAGAAGGAAATGGCAACCCATTCCAGTGTTCTTGCCTGGAGAATCCCTGGGATGGGGGAGCCTGGTGGGCTGCCGTCTATGGGGTCTCACAGAGTCGGACATGACTGAAGCGACTTAGCAGCAGTATATGTATTACCCCAAAATTACTATGCATTTTCTCAGGCATTTTCCACGGTTCCACTTAAATATCGAAATCAGATTTTAAACTGATGATGAGATTAACAAGGGTTTTCTTGAAGACGTCTTTTGGAATGACATGGGAAACGAAAGAGATGCTACAAACCTGTCCCTGGACTGGCACTGAGTCCACTTTATATCTGGTACCGTCTCTGACCACCAACTGCCTCTCTGCATTTTCTGTAACAACAGACTGCTCCTTGGAGTCAGATGATATTCGATATCTAACAGCCACATCTCCAAATGTGCCTGCAAGCCGGGTTACATTAATTTGGATGAATCTACGAAGGTTCTGCCCGATAAGTATGGACTGATGATCTGAATACAGGGCAAATATTCCATGCGGGTCGTCATTTGCAGAAACAGAGAACCGAATGACACATTTTTCTGTATCCAGTTTTGCTCCTCCCTTTACTGAAACAAGCTGGAGCACATACACTTCCTCTATCTCAGGAATATCATCTGGCAGCAAATGAACATCAAAGCTGGCTTCACTTTCTCCATCAGCAATGGTGAAAATTCCTTTTGTAGAAAGGAAGTCTCCAGTAATATCAAACTCACTACTTAATTCCCAGTAAACCTAAAACAAAAGGAAGAAAACCAACAAAGTGATATAATGCAGTGTATTTAATCGAAATCCTTTAAATTCATTTACTCAATTATATATTAAAAGCTTGCCTAAATAAGTGTGCATCAATATATTCAAATTTAAATTTTCCAAAGTATCTGTACTTAAGTAATTCAGAAACTGTCTTAACTCTTTCAGGCTATTATATGTCATTTGCAGGACAGGATGACAAAATCTCATTTCACTTGCTTCTAAATTAATAACATAATTTGAAAAGATAAAGAGAAACAAGTTAACTTTAAAATACCATACCACTTCCACAAGTACATCAACAGTGAACAAGATCATATTTGAGGGTAAAACGTAAGCAGATAATCTGATATTTACATTGGAATTTGTTTCTGTTTGTTTTTAATAAAAAGAGGATATCTAAGATTTTAAAAATTAAGAGTTTCTCCCAAAAAATCTCTAAAAACTTTATTTTCCAAAAATTTTTTACTTCCATAAAGTTTCAACTGAAGAAGAGTAACAATTAATCTCCAATACAGGGGAAAAGCTAAGTTTATAGAGAGATTTCACAAAATAAATTTAGCTAGCAAACAGATAACCTTGATTTGTTCAATGAATATCTTGATAATTTATAAGGGCATCTCAATGATATTGAGAATAAAGAATATATTAAGCAATTTGTAAAAATCATGGATAGTCTTGTTAAGTAGAAAAAGCTTCACATTACAGCAAACAAGAAATTTCAAAATAGTTCAATCATATTCTTTGTGATTAAATATGAGAAAGATTTTTTAACCTAACTGCAACTGAATATTTAAAGAGATAACCAGAGGTTGGTGCCAGCGAGCCAGCCCAAAGAGGCCTCGGTGAACCTCAGCATGTGTGAAAATTCATGTCACTTCAGTTTATCAAAAACTCTAATTCTCCAGAACACACGGTTCCTCTGTTCTTCTCAGCCACAACCATCAGGCAAATGATCACTCTGCTTAAAAATCCAAAGAAAAACGGTACCATAATTTCTCCTGAAACACCCTTGATTCTTCTGACAAAGAAGGTAATGATCATGGCCTCTGGTCCCATCACTTCATGGGAAATAGATGGGGAAACAGTGGAAGCAGTATCAGACTTTATTTTGGGGGGCTCCAAAATCACTGCAGATGGTGATTGCCGCCATGAAATTAAAAGACGCTTACTCCTTGAAAGAAAAGTTATGACCAACCTAGACAGCATATTCCAAAGCAGAGACATTACTTTGCCAACAAAGGTCCGTCTAGTCAAGGCTATGATTTTTCAGTAGTCATGTATGGATGTGAGAGTTGGACTATAAAGAAAGCTGAGTGCCAAAGAATTGATGCTTTTGAACTGTGGTGTTGGAGAAGACTCTTGAGAGTCCCTTGGACTGCAAGGAGATCCAACCAGTTCATTCTAGAGGAGGTCAGTTCTGGGTGTTCATTGGAAGGATTGATGTTGAAGCTGAGACTCCAATACTTTGGCCACCTCATGTGAAGAGCTGACCCATTGGAAAAGACCCTGATGCTGGGAAAGAGTAAAGGTGGGAGGAGAAGGAAATGACAGAGGATGAGATGGTTGGATGGCATCACCGACTCAATGGACATGGATTTGAGTGAACTCTGGGAGTTGGTGATGGACGGGGAGGCCTGGCATGCTGCGATTCATGGGGTCACAAAGAGTCAGACACGACTGAGTGACTGAACTGAAGTTAGAATAGAGAGATTTAGAAAGTCCTATGACAATCATGGGCAAATAGTTGTGCTAGCCCAAGCAATGGCATGAAGTAGATTTATCCAGTCTACATGGCTAGTGTATTCATATTATAGAGATGGATATGATGGCCGTCAGAGTTTATGCTTGCTGTATATCCTATTCATACAACTAATTCCCCTGTTCTATTTTCCTCAAAGTAAATTTCTTAGTGTATTTTGTATTGATCACACTGACTTGAATGTGAGGTCTCCTTGATAGTTATATTTCCCTTTAAAATCTAATGGATTAGCATTCTGTGTTTCTACTTCATAATCTTTTTAGTTTTGTCAGCATAAGGTATATCTCTAAGTTCAAGGAACTCTGGGTTTCTGATGAGTTTCAGAGCCCACAGGTCTGAGGTCATTCCCTGGCAAGTGGTAAATTCATTACCCGAGACAGTCTCGTCATGTGGACCTTGTGAGGGCAGCCAACCAGCACTCTCCTGGCAATGCTACTGTCTCCTCCATGCACCTCCTCACTGCCTTTCAGCCAGATTCAAGAGAGATGCCATCACTACCATATTCTTTTCCTCGGAGAGTCCTTCATAGACTCCATTTGACAGTCATTCCTCCTCCAGTAAGGCCCTGTAGTCCCCAACTCCACCGATAGATAATGACCCCACTCTATGATAGAAGAAGGGATGTAATCGTATCTAAATCAGAGAGAGAGGGAAAAGCAACCAGTCAACCCAATGGACAACCCACCCCTCTGTGAATGGATATGAATGAATGATTGTAATACTTTTTCTTGGAAGTTTTATGTGCATGGATAATAAGTAGACTCTTGTTCTTTTATATAATGTTTTATTTCAGAGAACTCAACCACCTCAAAATTTCTCACTTAACCCTCAGGCTTTCCTGGCTAACCCCATTCCATAGGTGTCACACCAAATTCATCTTTAGAGCTAAGAAATTCAACTAGACGGTGCACTTTCTCCGAAGAAAAAATTGTGACAAGGACCTCTATGAATTCTTTGTTTCATTAGATTCATCACCCAAATTTAGCTTGCTGTACATGACCAGAAAACATTTCAAAATATTAAATGCTCAAATCAGTGTCAGACTTTCAAATGTGAAGTCAACCTAAGTCCCACACCTCTTGGTAAATGGTGTAATATTGCCTTAATAATACACAAGGCCAGAAGAAGAAATATGTTTATTTAAGTAAAAGCAGCCTTTAAAACATGTCATCTAGTGGATCAAACTCTCGGATTTCAAAATTTCAACATTTCTCTTGATCCATCAGTCATAACTGGTTGTACTTTTAGCTGCTGAAGGGATTGTATTTTTATAATAGATTGACTACTGATGTGATTGATTGGGAGGGGGGATGGGGAATATTTAAAAAATATAAAATCTACTGAATTGAAGTAATGTTACTTTGTGACACTTCAAGGCCTAATGTCTCAGAAACAAGCTCAGTCAATTCAGTCGCTCAGTCGTGTCCAACTTTGTGACCCCACGAATCGCAGCACGCCAGGCCTCCCTGTCCATCACCAACTCCCAGAGTTTACTCAAACTCAAGCTAAATCTATGCAAATTCACTTCATAATCGGAGAAATTAAGCAGCATAAGAGTGGAACTCATATGCACCACCATGCTGCCTGCATTGTGGGATACACAGAAGGGCTTCAAATATTTCACAGGACAGGGACCCATGAAAGAGATGGGATAACTGGGGACACTAGCCCTAAGATCAGCGGTAGTCTGCCTTCTGGGGCTGGAATTCATTTCTATCTCTACCACCCTCAGCTGCCCTCCAGTCAAACCTCCGTCACCTCTTGCAAAGTGATTGGCATGAATAATTAGAGACATACAGATGAAAGGGATGTAGAGACTGCAAACTATAGTCCCTCCATTTTCTTTTACGAAATGTATGCCAAAATAAGTCTTCAGGAATCAGAATCTTTTCCTATTTTTTCCTCAAAAGAGTGACTGAAGGATCAACAATTTTAAAGTTTTTTGGAAGTCATCGTTTCGCAGCCTGTCCATAGCTCAGCCTAGCATGACTCTCTTCCCCTTTCTACTACCTGCACCCCTGCAGTGACCTGTTTGTTTCTGGGACTGGATGGGTTGATCACTTCCAACAACTAGTGGGTACGGCTTGTAAAAATAGCTATCCTGGGCTTGTTGGCAATATCTACATCTCAAGGAAGATGAGTAGTGGTCTGAGTCAGCTGTTCAGGAAATTCAAGCAAGTGGAGAGGGTGGTTAATCAGGAAAGAGAAATGACGGTGACCAAAAGGTCCCCAGATAGCACATAGTCTCAGCAGGGAAATGGAGATATAAATTGAGCAGAATAACATGCCAGTGAATTTTAAAAAGTGTTTTTCAATATTATATTTTAAAAGATTATATTGATTATGTTTATTGTGGAATATTCCCTGGTGGCTCAGACAGTAAAGAGTCTGTCTCCAATGTGGACATTGCATAAATAAAAATTCATAAATAGAAGGATTAATTCAATGACTCATTTTTTTAATTGGAGGAAAATTGCTTTACAGTATTGTGTTGGTTTCCTCCATACGACAATGCGAATCAGCCAGAAGTATTAATATACATGTATCCCTTCCCTCTTGAGCCTTCATCCCACCCCTCCCACCATCCCACACCTCTAGGTCATCACGGAGCATGGAGCTGAGCTCCCTGTGCTGTGTAGCAGCCTCCTACTAGCTATCTATTTTACATACGGCAGTGCATGTATTTCAGGGCTACTCTCTCAGCTCGTCCCACCCTCCCTTCCCTAGCTATGTCCACAAGTCCATCAGCTATGTCTGCATCTCTATTCCTGCCCTGCAAATAGGCTTATCAGTACCATTTAACTCAATGACTGTTAAATCTGGAGAATAGAGTAGTATCAGTTCAGTTCAGTTCAGTCGCTCAGTGGTGTCCGACTCTTTGCATGAGACCCCATGGATTGCAGCACGCGAGGCCTCCCTGTCCATCACCAACTCCCAGAGTTCACTCAGACTCGTGTCCATCGAGTTGGTGATGCTATCCAGCCATCTCATCCTCTGTTGTCCCCTTCTCCTCCTGCCCCCAATCCCTCCCAGCATCAGAGTCTTTTCCAATGAGTCAACTCTTCACATGAGGTGGCCAAAGTACTGGAGTTTCAGCTTTAGCATCATTCCTTCCAAAGAACATCCAAGACTGATCTCTTTTAAGATGGACTGGTTGGATCTCCTTGCAGTCCAAGGACTCTCAAGAGTCTTCTCCAACACCACAGTTCAAAAGCACCAATTCTTTGGCACTCAGCTTTCTTCACAGAGTAGTATAATTGTCCTCAAAAGTTCTCTCTGTTTCTGGGATTTAAGTTTTCAATAACAAACCACAGGCTTTTGGGAGAGTCTGCAGTTGGACCAGTGTATCATTTCTATTCTAAAGCCAGAAAAATAAATTTTTTCTTTTCTGTCAGGATTTCAATCTAGCCAGTAGATTTAATCACAACTTATGGGTAATCATTGTTAATAATCTTTCATCTATTTAATATCAATTTGGCTCAGAGATCAAAATATTGTATTTTTAAGAAATTAAAAGGAGTCAATTTAATTTAATACTACTGGTTATTTTTTACAGAACTGAATATATGTAATTATGCATCCCTGAGACCAATGTCTGGATGTGTGTGTGTGTGTGTGTGTTCAGTCACTAAGTTGTGTCTGACTCTTTATGACCCCATGGAATGCAGTATGCCAGGCTTCCCTCTCCTTCAGTATCTCCAGGAGTTTGCTCAGATTCGTGTCCATTGAATTGGTGGTACCCACTGTGTATTCTCCCAGTTAGTACCTAGCCAAAAAACTGCAGGAGATAGAAGAACAAAGATTATACCAATACTTGGAAAAGTGACCCACATAAAAGTGGAATATTTGTTACGAATAGTGCATGAAAAAGTTTCAATATTTATGCCAAAGACTCTTCGGATTTGCTGATTAACTTCAATAATTAATTGGTCTATGGGTGATGTTAATGCTTCTTAGTAGTTTTTCATGCTTTAGTATATATCAGATACTTATCATAATCAGTGATTTTAAAGTTCAAGAGGCGCACCCATCTCTGCTCTGCAGGAAGAAGCAAGAGTGGAGGGGATTTTCCTCTATTCCTTTACTGTCACGGAGAGACCTCACTGATTCAAGGCATCCTTCTCACAGCCAGTGCACAACTAGCGGAGTAATCCAAGGTTCATAGAGTGACTTCATGCCTGAGCACCAACCGTGACATTTTTCAGGATAAAACTGAGGCACCGAAATCTGAAGTGCCTCTCCCAGGAGAACACAGCAAGGGACAGAGGTTGAGTTTAAATCCAAGTCTTCCCCAGAGCCCAAGCCCTTTCCACGGTATCATTTAACAGGTCCCAAGCAGGAAGCGTTCATTTCTCAACAGACAGAAACGAGGCAATGTACAATCTAGAAATTTAGATAAAGTTTTTCTCCTAAGGCCTAAAGAATATCTTAACTGATGAGACTTCTTAGGATCAAAATTTTTTTTTCTTAAAATCTCCAGTTATTATTCACATAGTGTTTAAAAAAAAANTCTGCAAAGAATATAATCAATCTGATTTCGGTGTTGACCATCTGGTGATGTCCATGTGTAGAGTCTTCCCTTGTGTTGTTGGAAAAGGGTGTTTGCTATGACCAGTGCATTTTCTTGGCAAAATAGGTACCTTAATGTTTGAAAAAGGAGGGAAGAATATACAATGGGGCAAAGACAGACTCTTCAATAAATGGTGCTGGGAAAACTGGACAGCTACATGTAAAAGATTGAAATTAGAACAGTTCCTAACACCATACAAGAAGATAAATTCAAAATGGATTAAAGACCTAAATGTAAGACCAGAAACTATAAAACTCTTAGAGAAGAACATTCAGTGACATAAATCAAAACAAGATCATCTATGACCCATCTCCTAGAGTAACGTAAATAAAAACAAAATAAACAATTGGGACCTGATCAAATTGAAAAGTTTTTACACATCAAAAGAAACTATAAGCTATGTGAAAAGACAACTTTCAGAATGGGAGAAAATAATAGCAAATGAAACAATAGAAAAAGGATTAATTTCCAAAATATACAAGCAGCTTATACAATTCAATGCCAGAAAAAGAAACAACTCATTCAAAAAATGGGAAAAAGATCTTAACAGACATTTCTCTAAAGACATACAGATGGCTAACAAACACATGAAAATATGTTCAACATCATTCATTATTAGAGAAATGCAAGTCAAAACGAAAATGAGATATCACCTCATACCATTCAGAATGACAATCATCAAAATGTGTACAAACAATAGATGTTGGAGAGGGTGTGGAGAAAAGGGAACCCTCTTACACTGTTGGTGATAATGCAAACTAGGACAGCCATAGTTCTCACTATGGAGAACAATGTGGAGATTCCTTAAAAAACTGCAAAGAGAACTGCCTTATGACCCAGCAATCCCACTGCTGGGCATACACACTGAGGAAACCAGAATTTAAAGAGACACATGTACCCCAGTGTTCATTGCAGCACTGTTTATAATAGCCAGGACATGGAAGCAACCTAGATGTCCATCAGCAGATGAATGGATAAGAAAGCTGTGGTACATATACACTATGGAGTATTACTCAGCCATTAAAAAGAATACATTTGAATCAGTTCTAATGAAGTGGATGATGAAACTGGAGCTGATTATATGGAGTGAAGTAAGCCAGAAAGAAAAACACCAATACAGTATACTAACACATATATATGGAATTTATAAAGATGATGATGATAACCCCATATGTGAGATAGCAAAAGAGACACAGATGTAAAGAACAGACTTTTGGAATCTGTCGGAGAGGGAGAGGGTGGGATGATTTGAGAGAATGGCATTGAAATATGTACACTATCATGTAAGAAATGAATCACTAGTCTAGGTTTGATACAGGATAGAGGATGCTTGGGGCTGGTGTACTGGGATGACCCAGAGAGATGATATGGGGAGGGGGGTTCAGAGTTGGGAACTCTTGTACACCTGTGGTGGATTCATGTCTAATGTATGGCAAAACCAATACGGTATTGTAAAGTAAAAAAAATAAATTTTAAATTAAAAATAAGAAAAAGACACATGTATCCCATTGTTAATTGCAGCACTATTTACAGTAGCTAGAACATGGAAGCAACCTAGATGTCCATCAACAGAGGAATAGATAAAGAGGTTGTGGTGCATATACACAATGGAATACTACTCAGCTATAAAAAGGAACACATTTGAGTCAGTTCTGATGAGGTGGATGAACCTAGAACCTATGATACAGAGTGAAGTGAGTCAGAAAGAGAAAGATAAATATGGTATCCTAATGCATATATATGGAATCTAGAAAAATGACTCTGAAGAATTTATTTACAAGGGAGCAATGGAGAAACAAACATAGAGAATAGATTTATGGACATGGGGAGAGGGTAGGAGAGGGTGAGATGTATGGAAAGAGTAACATAGAAATCTACATTACCAATGTAAAATAGATAGCCAATGGGAATTTTCTATATGGCTCAGGAAACTCAGGGGCTCTGTATCAATCTAGAGGGGCAGGAAGGGGTGGGAGATGGGAAGGAGGTTCAAAAGGGAGAGGATATATGTGTACCTATGGCTGATTCATGTTGAGGTTTGACAGAAAAAAAAATTCTATAAAGCAATTATCCTTCAATAAATTAATTTTTTTTTAAGAAAAAAAGAATCCATCTACAATGCAGGAGATGTGGAAGAGACAAGTGTTCGATCCCTGGGTCACAGAAGAAGGACATGGCAACCTACTCCAGAATATTGCTGGGAAAATCACATAGATAAAGGAACCTGGCAGGCTGTGGTCCATGGGGTCGCAAAGTGTCGAACACGACTGAAGCAACTGAACAGGAGACAGACATAAATGGAAGACATTACAAAAAGTGAAAATAACTATTTTAGAATCATTCGGTAATGGGTAATTTATATAGATAATAGAAACTTGAATAATGGTCAGTTCAGTTTAGTCACTCAGTCTTTTCCGACGCTTTGCAATCCCAAGGACTGCAAAATGCCACACTTCTTTGTCCGTCACCAACTCCTGGAGCTCACTTAAACTCATGTGCATCGAGTCAGTGATGCCATCCAACTATCTCATCCTCTGAATAATGGTATAGTCCCTCAACTAACAATAAAATGTTTAGAATGATTGCTGAGGTCTCATCCAGCCATGGAATTTTATGATCCTTTGATAAACACAGTCATGTCAACATGTTCAGCAGCAGGTGTAAATGGGATATGGAGCCCCTCATGGAGAGAAAAGATACATTTTAAAAATCCAGATAAAATAGCTTTGTGAAAAAGTATGACCGAANATGGAATTTTATGATCCTTTGATAAACACAGTCATGTCAACATGTTCAGCAGCAGGTGTAAATGGGATATGGAGCCCCTCATGGAGAGAAAAGATACATTTTAAAAATCCAGATAAAATAGCTTTGTGAAAAAGTATGACCGAAATACATTTGTTTATTCCATGTAGTTTCAAATTAAAAGAAAGCTCTTATGCTCTTGTCTGAATTTTCCCCTTAGCCTAGGAAGTGTTAGGCACCCATGATTCTTTCTGAATGTCTTTATTACAGATAGTAGTTAGTACACTACACAACACAGGAATTGTGTGTCCTTGTCTGACTTTCCTAGGAAATTGTGACTGCAAGAAGATAGCAATGGGGCTTCACTTATTTTTAAACCCCCAGAACTCAACACAGTGCTTGGCATACAGACAGAGGCCAAATTAAATGTTGACTTCAATGACTGAATGAAAAAAAAGGAGTATAATAGATCAGCACTTTCTCTTAAAAACAGACATACTGCATCTGCTCAGGGGCTTGGTGTTCCATCCCAGGCTCAGTAGTGTTTTTGTTTTCTTTTTCACTTTGCTGTGCCCCAAGCCATCTTCATATATACAGTTCATTGGACTGTCTTCTTGTTGCCAAAGAAACATGGCTTATATTTCACCTCACAAGTCCAGGGTTTGCCAGACCAGAACCATTAATTTTGATAGTGTTACACATTCCCCTTTCCTATTTATTGTTTTAGTCATCATTGCTAAAACACAGATCATTTTGCATCTGTGTTCATCTTTATGGAGTGTTCTGAGAGGATCTCTCCTGGGAAACTGTTTTCTCCCATAGACAAGACCATGAGGTTGTCCAGGCATATTGGTCCTCAAATCCTCTTCAGAGAGAGAGCTATGTTTCCAGCTGTGGGGCACTGGAGTGGTTGTGAGGAGATTCCCCAAATCCAAGGGCAAAGGAGAAGCCCCAGCAAGACGGCAGGCACTAGAGTGGTGGTTGCACAGTGCTGAAGCAACTTTAAGGAGATATCCCACGTCCAAGGTCAGAGAAGCCCTAGCAAGATGGTAGGAGGGGTGAATTCGTGTTTAGAATCAAACCCCATTCCCACCAAAGATGCTCAGAGGGCTCAAACAAACCTTGTGTGCACCAGGATCCAGAGACTGAGACAGAACTGTGTTTGAGCATCTCCTGTGGTGGTACTGTTCAGCAATGGACTGCTGCAGGGGCAGGGGCTCTGGGTGCACCAGACTTGGATATGGCTTAAGCCCACTTGGAGGAAGTCACCATTAACCCAATCATAGAGCTGCCAGAACTTACACAGGACTGGGGAATAGATTTTTGGAGGGCATAAACAGAACACTGTGTGCACCAGGACCCGTGAGAAAGGAGCAGTGAATCCACAAGAAACTNGGCTGCAGTCACTATTTGCAGTGATTTTGGAGCCCAAAAAATGAAGTCTGACACTGTTTCCATTGTTTCCCCACCTATTTGCCATGAAGTGATGGGACCAGATGCCATGATCTTCATTTTCTAAATGTTGAGTTTTAAGCCAACTTTTTCACTCTCCACTTTCACTTTCATCAAGAGGCTCTTTAGTTCTTCCCTTTCTGCCATAAGGCTAGTGTCATCTGTATATCTGATGTTATTCATATTTCTCCCGGCAATCTTGATTCCAGCTTGTGCTTCTTCCAGCCCATTGTTTCTCATGATGTACTCTGCATATAAGTTAAATAAGCAGGGTGACAATATACAGCCTTGATGTACTCCTTTTCCGATTTGGAACCAGTCTGTTGTTCCAGGTCCAGTTCTAACTATTGCTTCCTGACCTGCATATAGGTTTCTCAAGAGGCAGGTCAGGTGGTCTGGTATTCCCATCTGGTTCAGAATTTTCCACAGTTTATTGTGATTCACACAGTCAAAGGCTTTGGCATAGCCAATAAAGAAGAAACAGATATTTTTCTGGAACTCTCTTGCTTTTCGATGATCCAGCAGATGTTGACAATTTGATCTCTGATTTCTCTGCCTTTTCTAAAACCAGCTTGAACATCAGGAAGTTCATGGTTCATGTTGCTGAAGCCTGGGTTGGAGAATTTTGAGCATTACTTTACTAGCATGTGAGATGAGTGCAATTGTGCAGTAGTTTGAGCATTCTTTGGCATTGCCTTTCTTTGGGATTGGAATGAAAACTGACCTTTTCCAGTCCTGTGGCCACTGCTGAGTTTTCCAAATTTGCTGGCATACTGAGACATAATCCTCCCTTAAAAATACATCAGTAGAAGATGCTTCATATTATTTATTATGTATATAATATATATTATGTATCAAATGTAATTTTCATCCTAGTTCATCTGTTCACCTTTAAAATCATTGTTTTCTATGATAAATTTTTCTTCAACTTAAAAATTAAACTCAGTGCAGTTTAGATTTGACATTTTTTGGTGAGAAAGAAGTGTTCTTGGATAGAGATTCTGAAAGCTCCTGATTAACACAATCCCTAAAGATGCTTGCTCCTTGAAAGGAAAGCTATGACAAACCCAGAGAGTATAGTTAAAAGCAGAGACATCACTTTGCTGACAAAGGTCTGTATCATCAAAGCTATTATTTTTCCCATAGTCACAGATGGATGTGAGAGTTAGATCAAAAAGAAGGCTGAGCATGAAGGATAGATGCTTTTGAATTGTGTTGCTGGAGAAGACTTTTGAGAGTCCCTTGGACTGCAAGGAGATCCAACCAGTCAACCCAAAGGAAATCAGTCCTGGATATTCTTTGGAAGAACTGACAATAAATCTGAAGCTCAAATAGTTTAGCCACCTGATGCCAAGAGTTGATTCACTGGGAAAGACTGAAGGCAAAAGAAGGGGGGAGCAGAGGATGAGATGGTTAGATAGCATCGCCACCTCAATGGACACAAATTTGAGTAAACTCTGGGAGACAGTGGAGGACAGAGGAGCCTGGCACGCTGCAGTCCATGAATTGCAAAGAGCTGGTCACAACTTCGCAACTGAACAACAAAGGAAACATCAAGCTAAGTACAAAGTTAGTCTCTTGTTCCTTGTGTCCCTGCGCTTGTAGAATCTATTTAATGCCAGGTTTTGGAGAATCTATTTGAAATGAAAGCACATTTATCAGTGAGGCTATACATATGACTCTTGAATAAACAGGGGGCAGACAGAAGTAAGTTCCCACTGCTGTCGGTGAACTGGATGTCCCAGGGAGCATGCCATGTACCCTGGTTTGATGAGCTATTGACTGAAAACCAACCTTTGTCTCTGTGTCTGCTATGTCAGAGGTCAAAGTGAGATGGAAAATGGAAATTTCTTCACATCTAATAACACTCACTTTTCTTGTTTCCCTTCATTACTTCAAAAGACTGTCAAGGTAAATTTTTGGTTTGATACTAAAAAAAGCATTTCATCCCAGCTAAAAAAAAGCACTCAGCCACTTTAAGGTTAATAAGATATAGTATAAATTAAAAATTACCTCTCAGATTTCTATAGGGTCTCTGAAGTCATACTGTCCACAGTTGGATTATAAAAATAACCTTAGTCACCAAGGGAGCCCTGGAGCCTCCTGGTGCTCAGAGCATTTCCCTATCTACTTTCCCCAATGTAAGCTCTATTTGTGGAATAGAGATTTTTCTGGGACACCCAAGAGGTTGTGAGGAGTGTGACTGTTGCTTTTGCAGCAATAAAAGCAATCTAGCAGGTCTCCAAGCAACTTCCTTTTTCAATGAGCCCCAATCTGAAGTCTACCCTCTCACTTCTGGTTCTTCCCTAGATTTAATAACCAACTGTTTTCCTGTTCATTCTGGTGAGATAGAAAATTCATATAACATATGCAGGAAATTCAGGCCCAAACCTCTTTGAATGTCAAGGTCATTCCCCAAAGTTTATTTAATCATTTTTATTTTTGATCAAGGCTCATTCAACTAAACCACTGTGGGGTCACCTTCTGTTTTTTTGCCTGGCTTCTGCCTGTATAGTTGTTCCACAATTCTGGAATACTTCCCTTTCTCTACCCATCTTTTCTAGGGTGATAAAAAAAAAAAAAGCTAATGAAAAAGAAATAAAGTTAAACAAAACTAGAAAGATTGTGTTTAACCATAAGGAATAATCACTACTTTTTAAATGTCAGCTGAAGTGAATTTTGAGATAAATTGTTCTGTGTCATTTCTGGATTTAGTTAAGAGAAGAAGCCTCATGGTGTGCCTGATAAAGCATTCCCTCACCTAGATAAAGAGGCTTGGGTGAGATGGTTTCCTACGGTTCCTTCCAGAGCTGAGGTTCCATGATTAATACAGAGGAAGTGACTTCAATTCATCTCACAATTCAATTACATTGGCACAATAACCTAAGTGATAAATACATGGTTGAGATAATAAAAGCATTTGCTAATATTTTTAACAGAAGATAAGATCATCTTCTAGGAGAGAGAAAAAGTGGTCTAATCTGCACATAATAAAAGAGATGTCATCATGGTGGTAAACCCAGGGACTTTAAATGTTTGTTTGAAGAGTTTTGACAACAACCAGAATTCGAGTCAAGAGCATGGTATAATCTCAGCGAGGCAGGACTATAGTCTAAGGGAAACGCTACTCAATTTTATTCTTCCCTGTCCGGATAAAGACCACGAGAACAAAAGGGAGTGGCCAGTGTGAAGCACAGAAAAGGGAAACTAAGGCGTCATAGGTTATACCATATGTTGCGGGACATCCTGTGAAGAATTTGACTGAATGCAGATGTGTGTGCTTTGGCGGTTCACAGAGCCTCATCTCCTAGTGAAATATCCCTCCTAGTTTATTCATAGTCTTTTCCACTAACTGTAATTTTTGAAACGTGACTTCCTTCTTACTAACTCATGTTCCTAGCTACCTCAATAGTAATAGCAGGGACCCTGGATGGAAACACAGTATGGTCATTATAAATAAAGACATCTCACTATTTTTTTTTTTACTCTCTTTGATAAATGTGTTTAGTAATTTGAATAGCTGCTTTGCAGAAACTTTAAATTTAAAAATCTCTTACTTTTTATAAAAATAAAATTCTTTGCTGACATTATGTGGATAACAATATATACTTTTATGAAGATAAAAATAGAGAATATATATAAAACACCTGGCACAGACCTGACCCATAATAAATATTCATTATTTCCCTTTCCTTGCTTCCATTCAGATAAGTGACATAGGATAGTATTAGCCAATTGATAAATTACCTGCTCAGTTCTCTATTTCTAGTGAGCTGTGTCCTCAGGCAAGTCATTGATTCTGTTGGACCTTCAAATTCCTAAGATAAAGTGAGGCATTTGGAGTAGATGGTGTCCAATTTCCTTTCTGCGTCCAACAACCAAAGAGGCTGAATGTTCGAGATCAGTCCTTAGAGGGTCATTATGATCCTAATCAGCCTGAGATTCAGTTATTCTGCTCAATTGATCTTTCTTAATAAAAAACAAAATCAAATAAAGTAGAAAAACTTTCAGGTTAGCATGGCAGCAACTTAGCAATACCTAACAGATACCTTCTCAACGTCCTATTAAACTACCTGTGAAAATATTCAGAGATGAAAATGTGGCACCAGCATGGTGAACCAAAGAGAGGATGTGTCAACATTCAGGGAGCCTTGCCAACTTTCACCAGTGACATCATTCATGGGGAGGGGCTGAGAAACAATTTCTTGAGTGGCACAGATACTACCCTTTGAACCAAAACAGCAAGAGCAACTGCAAAGCACAAGGAAGACTTTGACTCTGCCCCTCTGCCGTCCCTTAACTTCAGGACGAGGGAATCCAATGTCCAGAAAAGGAGAGTTGTCATCTGAACCAGCCAAAGTCATAACCTCTCTCTTTTTCCCTCAGCAATTGTATTTCTGTATCCATTTAGAGGCTCCCTTTCCCAGTGTGCCACTCAGCCTGAAGTAGAGGAGGTTGGGTAACCGTGTAATAAATATCAAGTACAAGCTGGAATGGGAATTAAAGCTGTGTGTTGTGAGTGCTAGCGGGGAGGGGGAAGGGTGCCATTTTTCATGTGCTGCACTTTCATAGGAATTGCATTTCAATCACTGTCAGACATCCCAACTCCTTCCAGCAGCTATATGCTATGCCCATAATGTATTATATACAAAACATTTGACCTTCTTTGGGTAGATTTGGGAAGGAGAGACTGCCAGGCCCAGAACGAACAGTAAAGGAGACTCAGGCCCACTCACTCACCCTATCTATTGGTGACCCATTACCAAGGCCTATGAAATTATTTAGTAACATCAGGGAAAAGATATTCATACCAATGAATCAAGGAAGAGCTTATTTTTTAAATGATTGCTACAAAATTCAAATGGGATGATTCTTTATTTTAAAGCGATTTCTTCAATGTTTTCACTAGCTAAATATCCTCAGCCTCTTTTAATCTTCGAAAGCCATTTCTTGGTGACCCTTATTCACGTGGGTTGTTTTGATCATAGTTTTTCACAAGAATTATCCAAGAGACTGGATTAGCTTGCATAACTGTATCTCTTTTAGTGGTTCTGTGAACTGGAATATATTCTTGAATGTATTCTTAATTTGAAAGGAAAAATCAAATGGAAATCCCTGTCATGATCAATAATGCATTAGGTACAGTACAGACTGTTACCAGAGGATTTTGTTCTGCTTTTTCTTCAGTAGGTCATGTTGAAAGAATGGCTGTAATATTCTAAACTGTTATATTACTACAGTCAAATTGGGGCTGGAAAGACTTAGAATCTAGATAGTTTGAACAGATGAAAGGCAATTCAGAACTTGCTCACTTTTCCCTTTACCATCAGGATAACAAATAGTTGTATTTTAGATTGGTTAATTCTCTCCATAAATTAAGGAAATATTTTAGAAATATGTTAATGATTAATAGATTTCTCCCCCCTTTTCTGTCCTTTGAAAGCTTTCCTTATAAGAATCGAGAGGTGGCTGCAGTTGCAGCAGTAATCAGAGCTAGCCTAGCACTTGTTGAATGCACACTGTGTGTGTGGTCAAGTGCCACACACTGCTCAGAATTTCACATATGTTACCTCGTATAATCTTGATGATCATTCTAGGAAATAGGTATGTGATTACCTCCATTCTACAAATAAGGGATGCAAACATTAACACTCTGGAGAATGCTCTTGGACAAAGAAAATTCATAAGAGTGGAAAGGTATTGGTTCATAAAATGTTATGGTGAATTAAATCTTATGTGTAACCAAAAGAGTTTCTATCTTAGTTAATTAATTACTAAAAATCATCTAAATTATATTGTATGCTTACTATGGCAATTTTCTGGGCAATTAGGGATATAACTGAATAAAGCAGATAATACAATCAAAATGAATATGGGTTACAGGTAGACACCAGCCATAAATAAACAAATGGACAAGTTATATGAATAAAAATGAAGCATGATAAGGGACTTGGCTTTAATGGGAAATAGTCAAGGATGTGGAAGGTACACAAATAATGGCTATACATAGTTTCTCTAGAAGATATATTTTAAGTTGAGAACCCAATGAAGTGAGGGAGTGAGACATGTGAAAATCTGGGGGAAAGGTTCCACACAGACAAACAGCAGTTGCAAACACCCTGGAGTGAAAACAGATAAGCTCAAGGAACAGAAAGAGTACTGGGGAAGCTGGGGTTAATCAGCGGAAGGAAGAGTAAAGAAAGTTAGTTGTGGGCCACTTTGTAAGGGCTTTATGTCTGGTAAGGACTTTGGATTTCATTGTGTGAGATGGGAAGTTTACTAGGTGTTTATCCAAATCTCTGTTCTCCTCTTCCTCCTGGGCACATAGCCAGACCAAATGTTATAGCAATTCACTTAGCAATGGTCATACGAACGAGAACTAGCCAATAGAATGTGAGTAGAAGTGACGTGAACTACTTCTCGACTGGCCAATAAAAATGATCCAGCTGTGTGTCTCTGTGCCATATCTCCTTTCTTGCTCTCTGGGATAGAAATGTTGATGGCAACCTTCAAAGCCATGTGTAAGATGCCAGAGCCTCTACCCGCTGGAAACCTAATGACCACATCCAGAAAAGTTACATCAATTGATATTCACTTACCCAAAATTCTTTTGTGAGACAAAAATAACTTCCATTTTGTTAAGTACCAACATAGTTGGGTCTATGTATTATCATAAAGGAGATCAGTCCTGGGTGTTCTTTGGAAGGAATGATGCTAAGGCTGAAACTCCAGTACTTTGGCCACCTCATGAGAAGAGTTGACTCATTGGAAAAGAATCTGATACTGAGAGGGATTGGGGGCAGGAGAAAAAGGGGACGACAGAGGATGAGATGGATAGATGGCATCACTGACTTGATGGACATGAGTTTGAGTGAACTCCAGGAGTTGGTGATGGACAGGGAGGCTTGGTGTGCTATGATTCATGGGGTCGCAAAGAGTTGGACACAACTGAGCGACTGAACTGAACTGAACTGAACTGAACTTAGTCTACCATATTGTTCTTGAATATCCATTCTCACTTTTTGCTATTGTAATAGAACCCTTAATTTCCAACACAGTGTATGACTACATGGAATTAAAATTATATGTCTAAGCCTCCCTTGCAGTTAAGTGCAGTAACAACTAATTTCTGGCCAATAGAATGTGACTGGATGGAAACCTGCATCCCCTCCCCTTTTCCAGTTCCTACTGGCCTGGAAGATGAGTTGACCTTAAGCCATCTTGAAGATCAAGATTACAAACTATGCGTAGTAGAGCAATAAGATATAAGTAGCCTGGGTTCCTGACCTGTGGAGACATCATTAACAGTCCTTTTATCTTTTTGAAGCTGTAGTTACTTAGGGTCTCAGTTTAAATAGTTACCTGTATGTTAAGTAATTCAAAGTCGTTAGAGGATTGTAAGGAAAGATATAACTCAGGCAGCACAGTGGTAAAGAACCCACCTGTCAATGCAGAAGACACAAGAGATGCAGGTTCAATCCCTTGGAAGATCTCCTGGAGAAGGAAATGGCAACCCACTCCAGTATTCTTGCCTGGGAAATGTCATGGACAGAGGAGCATGGTGGGCTACAGGCCATGGTGTCACAAAAGTCGGACATAACTGAGAACACTATTAAACATATTTTGGTTTATATTTTAAAACTTTGGTTGCTAGGTGGAGAATCAACTGTGAGGGGCAGAGTAGAAGCAGAGACAAGTAAAGAGTTTATTGCAGTAATCAAGGTAACAGATGATGGAGCAGCGTGAGGGGGAGAGATGTGATATGATTCAGAATGTTTCTGGAAGACTGAGCAAATATTACCTGATCTAGATGAAGGTAAGGTAGTTGCCAGAAGAAGAAGATGGGAGAATGACTATTGTTTCTGACTTGAGTGAATGGGTGAATGGTGGTGCCACTAACTCAGATGGGGAACATTGAGTTCAGTTCAGTTCAGTCGCTCAGTCATGTCCGACTCTCTGTGACCCTATGAATCGCAGCACGCCAGGCCTCCCTGTCCATCACCATCGCCCGGAGTTCACTCAGACTCACGTCCATCAAGTCAGTGATGCTATCCAGCCATCTCATCCTCCGTCGTCCCCTTCTCTTCCTGCCCCCAATCCCTCCCAGCATCAGAGTCTTTTCCAGTGAGTCAACTCTTTGCATGAGGTGACCAAAGTACTGGAGTTTCAGCTTCAGCATCATTCCTTCCAAAGAAATCCCAGGGTTGATCTCCTT
>SJYV01023976.1:1160041-1179637 GCA_006410875.1 Neotragus pygmaeus | reverse complement strand
GTATTGCTGAAGCCTGGCTTGGAGAATTTTGAGCATTACTTTACTAGCATGTGAGATGAGTGCAATTGTGCAGTAGTTTGAGCATTCTTTGGCATTGCCTTTCTTAGGGATTGGAATGAAAACTGACCTTTTCCAGTCCTGTGGCCACTGCTGAGTTTTCCAAATTTGCTGGCATATTGAGTGCAGCACTTTCACAGCATCATCTTTAAAGATTTGAAATAGCTCTACTGGAATTCCATCACCTCCACTAGCTTTGTTTGTAGTGATGCTTTCTAAGGCCCACTTGACTTCACATTCCAAGATGTCTGGCTCTAGATGAGTGATCACAACATCATGGTTATCTGGGTCATAAAGATCTTTTTTGTATAGTTCTTCCGTGTATTCTTGCTATCTCTTCTTAATATTTTCTGCTTCTGTTAGGTCCATACCATTTCTGTCCTTTATCGAGCCCATCTTTGCATGAAATGTTCCCTTAGTATCTCTAATTAGGAAGGAGCTAATTTAGGGGAAAAAATCAGTTAGTTTTTGTTTACTTGTCCAAATGGAAATGTCAAATTAGAAGTGCTCAATCTGGAGTTTAGAGAAAATGTTGGGGCTAGAATATATTTGGGGAAATTAAATTAATACATTACTAAAACAACATACTAGTGTAATCTTGAGAGGTCTTTTCATAGTCAAAAATACAAGCAAAACAGAGGAAATATCATGTTGAATTGGTCCAACATGATGTTGGCTATTTTTCTAATTGTCAATAATATATGACTTAATACATAGTAGCTTCCCTGGTGGCTCAGAGGTTAAAGCATCTACCTGCACTGTGGGAGACCCAAGTTTGATTGTTTATTTTGAATTGACATGTAATTAAAAATAATTGCTATACAGCTCTGAGTCCTTCAAAAGATGACATTTTTACTTGAAGTATAGTTGATTTACAATGTTGTGTTGGTTTCTGGTGTACAGCAAAGTTATTCAGTTATATACTTATTATTTTTCATATTGTTTTCTATTATAGTTTATTATAGGATATTGAATATCACTCCCTATACAGTATAGTATATATACTGTGTGTAGAGTATATACATTCCCTCTGTAGTACAGTGCTATCCAGTAGGACCTTGTTGTTTATCCAGTTTATATGTAATAGTTTGCATCTGCTGCCCTCAAACTCCCGCTCCATCCCTCTCCCACCACCCCCTTGGTAACTGCAAGTCTATTCTCTATGTCTGTGAGACTGTCTCTGTTTCATAGATAAGTTTATTTGTGTTGTATTTTAGATTCCACACATAAGTGATATCATACCTGTTTGTCTTTCTCTTTCTGACTTAGCATAATAATCTATAGGTCCATCCATGTAACTGAAAATGGCATTGTTTCATTCTTTTTTTCGGGGTGAATAATACTCCATTGTGTAGTTAGATAGATAGATCACACATCTTCTTTATTGATTCATCTGTCAATGGACATATGGAAGTTTAGTTTGTTTCTATGTCTTGGCTATTGTGAATAGTGCTGTTATGAACATAGGGGTGCAAGTATCTTTTTGAATTAGAGTTTTGTCCAGCTATACACCCAGGAGTGGCACTGCCTGATCATATGGAAATTCTAATTTTAGTTTTATGAGGAAATTCCATACTGTTCTCCATAGTGGCTGCACCAATTTATATCCATACAAACAGCATAGAAGGATTCCTTTTTTCCCACATCTTCTCCACCATTTTTTATTTGTAGACTTTTTAATGATGATCTGACTAGTGTTCGGTGGTAACTCATAGTTTTATTTGCATTTCTCTAATAATTAGCAATGATGAGCATCTTTCCATGTGCCTGTTGGCCATCTGTAAAAAGATGGCATAATATTTTACAACATTTAGAGAGGAAAAAGTATTATTGGCCTGATGTCCAAGAACAGTCGGTTGTTTTCTGCTTGTTTTTATTCATGTTAACTATAGAAGTGTTCCTGTCTGTCTTGCACTGACTATCTCCCAAAGAGTGGGAAAGCCTTTATCACCAGGAGCCCTGCTTGCTAAAGCATAGAAGAAAGGGAAATTTGCACCTCCAGAGGCACAAAGTGAAACAAGTAACTTTCACTGTTTCCACTCCCTTTATCTCACATCTTCTTAATGGAAATGCATTCTCTAGGTAATTGTTTATTTGTTGTTTATCTTATATTAACCCCTTCACTACCTGTCAGGAAGCATTTAACAGGAGGCTTCCTGTGTGCTGTTTTGGATCTGTCATGAATCCTCTGTTCCTTATTAATTAGGAATTAAGAGGAGTGGCAAATCGCTCCCAGGGCTGAGGAATGCATGCATTCCCTTTGTTAGTTTTTCCACACAGTGATAAGTAACTATTTACAACTCTCTTCCTTTTTATGAACCATATGGTAAAAATGATTATTTACAACCCTCTCTCTTTGATATGGATTGCCTTATGTTTCCTTGATAATTTGTAAGTCTGGACTTTTGATCATTATATTTATCTTTGATCTTTATCTTTGCTGAATAAAGCTGCCTTGTAAGACAGTATACATACCCACTATGTTGAATAAAACACCCTTGTTCCATCAGAGCTTGGGTTCCCATGTCTTTCTTTCTTTCTCTCCCTCTCTCTCTGTGGCTAATTTTCTGGAGCATAGAAACCCATCGTGCTCACTCTCCTGCCCAGGCTTCTAAGACACTCTCGAGAAGGCACACTGTGCCTTCACCCCCCTCGAGAGGGCACCCGGTGCCTTCGTGAGTGATGCAAGCCCTGTGTCAAGGGCTTTATTGGTTTTCTGCGTAAACCAAGGAATATCAGCCTCTCTCTCTCTCTTTTACTTTCTTATCGTCAACTCTGGACCACCAGGTTCCAGTCCATTAAAAGACCTCAACAACTACCTAGGAAGGCATATAATCTTTTCCTGAAAGAACTCATAAAGCCCACATGCACGATGGGCTTAGCAACATAGACTTGAATGACCATTCCTAGTTAATGTAAGTACGATTTATAAGAGTTTACTTAATACTTTTAAGATTGTTAATAATATATAGATGGAGCTTCCAACAGTGAGAGATCAAAATCAAAATAGCCTGTTAAATTGTGAGCATTTCTAAATGGCAAAAGATGTCCTATATTATTTTCAATTATTTTCTCTCTCACTCCCACATTCAATCCTGCCTTAATTACTTTGCTGTTTTCTGCTACCTAAGTCAGATCCTTATATTTAGTTTCTTAAGGGTGTTGTAACAAATGACCACAAACTTGGGTGGCTCAAACAGCAGAATTCTATTTTCTCACAGTCCTACAGGCCAGAAGTCAGAAATCAAGGTGTTAGCAGGTTAGTACTCTCTCTGAAGGAGAATCCTTCCTGTGTCTTCCAGGGGGTGCTGGCATTATTTGACTTGTAGCTGCATCATTCTAACTTCTGCCTCTATCTTTACACAGCCTTCTCTTCTTCTCTCTGTGTCTTATAAGGATACTAATTATTGGGTTTAGGGCCTACCTACATAATCTAGGATGCTTCAGTACGTGGCAAAGATTCCTTCCAAATAAGATCACATTCAGTTTCCAGAGAATAGGATATGGACATATCTTTTGAGGGACATCACATTCCCAAATCTGGCTAGATTACTTAAGTAACTTTATAAAATAAAGATTTCTAACCCCATCTTTAGAGACTCTGAACCAAGGGCCTCATTGGTTTGCACATTTGTTTTTTTAATTGATTTATTTTTAATTGAAGCATAATTGCTTTACAATGTTGTGTTGGTTTCTGCCATACAGCAAAACGAATCCGTCATAGGTGTAAATGTATACCCCGCGCTTGAACCTCTCTTCCAGCTCCCACCCCCTCCCCACAGCTCTAGGTGGTCACAGAGTCCCAGTCTGAGTTCCCTGAGTCAAAGAGCAAGTTTCCACTGGCTCTCTATCTCGCTTATGGTAGTGTATATGTTTCCATGCTCCTCTCTCCATTCTTCCCACTCTCTCCTTCCCTTCCCTTGTGTCCATAAGTCTGTTTTTTATGTCTGTGTCTCCTTCAAACATTTGTGTGTTAAGGTGGAAGATAAGAACTACATCAGGATTGGAAAAAAAAAAAAACTCTCCAGGTGATTCTGACGGTTGTTAACTCCATTCTTTCAAGTTCTTCATTTTTTAAAATATCATTTTGACCTATTACTTCATCAACTCAGTGAAAGACAATATAATATCAAGAATGGTAATGTGGTACAGGAGAATTTCTGGACTTGGGAACCATCCAAGACTGAATTTGAAATCTGTCCTAAATTACTTAAGTTACCAAATTCTCTATGCTTCAGTTTTCTCATCTGTGGAATGGAGATCTCTTATGTCATGCTGTTATTGTGAAGATTAATGAGAGGCAAAACCCCAGCACATCACATGGCCAATGATCAGTTAAGTCAAGACTATTATTAGCAAAAGGTAGATTGAGCAGAAGGGCTTTCCAGATGGTTCAGTGGTAAAGAATCTGCCTGCCAGTGTAGGAAATGCAGCAGACCTGGGTTCCGTCCCCAAGTCATGAGATCCCCTGGCATAGGAAATGGCAACCCTCTCCAGTATTCTTGCCTGGAAAATTCCATGGACAGGGATACAGTCCCTGGGACAGCAAAGAGTCAGACAGGACTGAACAACTGAGCATGCACAAAGATTGAGCAGCCCACTTTATTCCATAGTTATAATACACTTATGTGAAAATAACTCATTAATCATGTGCCATGATTTGCTTGATTTTGATATATCAGAAGAGTACTCTTGATCAGTTTTAGGATTATGGAAAAGTTTGACAAAATAGTGAGAGAATGTGGTAGAAAGTATAACCTTCTTACCTGCCACAGTGATGATTTTGCAACTTCCATCAAGTTTCTGAAGTCCTAGATAAGGGAAAAGTCTCCAATGTGCAATTGATTCAGTGCTGCACGTAACCCACTGTTATGGACTGAATTGTGCCCTCCAGATTTACATATTGAAGTCTTAACCCCCAAGTGACTGTATCTGGAGATAAGATCTTCAGGAGGTAATTAATGTTAAATGAAGTCATATTGATGGGACCCTGAGAGAACAGGACTTTTGCTTATAATAAAAGGAAAAAAAGTCCCCCTCCCACCCCGCCCCTGCCATGTGAGAACACATCAAGAAGCAGCTATCTACAGTTCTCACCAGAAACTAAATGGGCTAACACCTTAATCTTGGACTTCCCAACTTCCAGAACTGTAAGAAATACACTTTTCTTGTTGAAGCCTCCCAGTCTATGGCCTTTTCCTAGTCTTCCAGAGCAGACAAATACACCCACCCCCACCTAGCCTATACCCCTTTTTTAGCACCATCTTGAAAGGATATGTCTTCAGATACTCAGCACTCATTCTTCAGGCCTGCTGCTTCTCCTTATTTCTGACAAGGGGCAGTGATAGGGCCAAGTGGCAGGCAAAGGGGTGTGTATTTCCTAGAAATGAGTTTGTAAACTCATCAAGCCTAAACTAAAGGCATCATTATAGACCGCCTTAATGAAAATACCAGATCTATAAGTTCTCTTAAATCAGAATCAATCTCTTTCCTTGAGTAAATTTGCTTTTTCCATGAGTAAATTCCTTGATCGTTGGATGCGTTTATTGTTCATCCCCGTGCTCAAAAAGCTTTGATAGTCACCATTGCTTTCAGAATAGTCCATCAGTTCTCAGTGGAAAGACCTGCCTTACCTTACCGCTTCCTCTTTCTGTGAATTTTCTATCAGCTCCAGCATGCACACCCATGTGATGTCTCACTGACCAGCTTTGTTCTTCCCGCCTCTGCACATTCTTGCATTTAATTTCCTCTGCCTCACATGCTCTCCTGACACAGTTGCCCAGATCCAGTCTAAACAACACTTTCCACTTTACCTCCTACCTTTTCTGAAAAGGCTTTGCTGCCCACTCCAGGCAAAGGCTTAGGTCGTGGCTCCTTTCACTTATTCTTGTCCCAGCACTCTAGACAGGGTAACTGTTTAAAAAGACTTGTTGACTTAAATGTGATTGTCTGTATAAAGATAAAATAGGAAAAGGAAAGACAGATTTGAATGACCTTCTCAGACCCCTTCTGAATCCAGACGCCCTGATTCTATGAACTTTAAAGTGTATCAAAACACATGGCACAGAGGCCTCTCAGTGCAGAACAATGCGCCCTTTAGCGAGGCTGCTGCAATACCCACATTTCTCTCGTTGTCCAGAAGAAGGCCTGACAAGCCCACAGGATGATTTGGAATTCCTCCAGGCCTCGTGAGCCCGTTGTTTGCTGTTATCTAATTGGCATTTCATAGTTACTGGACCCTAAGGAAGGAGCCTGGAAACTTGTTGGAAGAGATGGAAATTTCCAGTTGTAGAGAAGAATGTTAATAATTCAGAGACATCTCACTCCTGCTGATGTCCCAACAAAAAGTTAATGTGAATGCAATTGCCTGTTGAGATTTTCCAAATATGGACTAGTTATCTTTCTTGAAGACAGATGTATAGAGATACAAATTAATATTTAATTTGGATGACCTTTCTACCCAAAAATGAAGCCCCAAAGAATTTGCTCTCTTGACTTAAACTGGAATATGATACTCCTTTTGACTCTCATTTCCATATATTATTTCCGTGCATGAGAGGCCAATGCCTTGTGGGACAGTGACATGGAGAGTTGCCTGTGTTGGCATTTCTGGAGACATGAAGGCTGAGTGATTTCAGGGGCATCAGAATCCCTATCGCTTTCAACTAGAACCTTTTCTGGTTTTCACTCAGTCTGAACTCTCTACCTTTGATATCATATTTTTTAGGGAAAAGAATCTGTTTCATACATACATACAGAAGTGCAGTGCAAACTTTTAAAAAGATATGGAAGTTAAAAGGTCTACAAAGTCATCCTGAAAAGGAAGAAAAACATAAAAATTTTAAATCCTGCATGAAAATTTTATTTGGTGTGTCCCCATGTGAGATCCAAAATCTTCTATGCCAAAACCTTAAAAGCCAAAAGCATGTGTCAATATTTCAAGATGCTTGGGGTTTTATCAATAGCTGTCATTCTAAGAGCAATTCAGCCTTCACAGAATCTCCTCACTCTTCATTTTCCTGCTCGGTGTCTTTGTTCAGCCCAGCATCTCATCAGAATTTTAAAAACAACTCTCTGTTCTCCCTGGCTTTACTTTCTCTCCTCTTCCATCCAGAGCTGAATCACAGAGCCTGCTCTGCATAGCCACCACCTAGGCTCTGTGTGGCTACTGTAGAAAGTCTCGGCTCCTTTGAGGACCCACGTGTGGGGTCCTTGCAGACTCTATGGTTCTTTCCCCAGGATGCTATCCTCCATCCACACCTTCATCTTCCTAGTTCATAACAACTCCCAAACACTCAAGCATTCTGCACACATCTGTGCCTTTTCACAAACTCTTTGGATGTCCTTTCTCCTTCTCTGTCTGGCCAAGTTACCCTAATTTTTCTGGCCTCACTCACCTGCTACACAGATGCTACAGGCAGGATCAGGCTGGATCTAGATGCATTTGATTTCAGAGTCCCAACTTCTTCCTCCCAAGTTACCCTCACTAGATTGTGAAATGCAAACTGCAAGTCTGTGGCAAGAGGCGCAGAAGTTCTGTCCCACATGGCTCAGGTTTCTCCTCACCCCACCTCAGGCAGCTAGCCCAAAATTCTGGTGAGAAGGTACCCCTGCTCTCCTCACCACCTCCAGCATCACCTTCTAAGTTTCTCAGTAGGGCCCATGGCTGGAGGTCAGACTCAAATTTAGAATTCTCACACTCCTGGAGCCCCACGTGGGAATTTTCAGGACTCACCCTTTCTCCTTCCACACTGCTTCCATCTAGTACCAGGAGGACCCAGAGGCACAGGCACATGGATGCCTGAGCTTCCAGGCCAAACTCAATCCACACTGGCTCCCAATCACCACCACTTGGCAAATGGAGCTATNGTGCTGCGATTCATGGGGTCGCAAAGAGTCAGACACGACTGAGTGACTGAACTGAACTGAACTGAAACATTTTCTTCATGTGTTTATTTGCCACCCATGTATCTTAAGTATTCAAATATTTTGCTCATTACCTGGGGGCTCAGATGGTAAAGTGTCTGCCTACAATGCGGGAGACCCAGGTTTAATCCCTGAGTTGGGAAGATCTCCTGGAGAAGGAAATGGCAACCCACTCCAGTATTCTTGCTTGGCAAATCCCATGGATGGAGGAGCCTGGTAGGTTACAGTCCATCGGGTCACAAAGAGTCAGACACGACTGAGCAACTTATGACTTATGAAACTGTATTTATTTTCTAATTATTGAGTTTTAGAAGTTCTTTTATATTCTGGATACAAGTCCTTTTTCAGATACATGGTTTGACCAGTTCCTGATCTTAGGGAAAAGTATTCAATTTTCATGATTATGTTTAATGTTAGTGGTAGGTGTTTTGCAGATGTCCTTTATCAGATCAAGAAAGTGCCCTTCTTCTTTTTTTTTTTTTTTTTTTACTTTATTTTACTTTATAATACTCTGTTGGCTTTGCCATACATCGACATGAATCCACCACAGGTGTACTAATNATGATTATGTTTAATGTTAGTGGTAGGTGTTTTGCAGATGTCCTTTATCAGATCAAGAAAGTGCCCTTCTTCTTTTTTTTTTTTTTTTTTACTTTATTTTACTTTATAATACTCTGTTGGCTTTGCCATACATCGACATGAATCCACCACAGGTGTACTAATCCTAGTTTACTTAAGAGTTGTTTTCATGAACAGTGCTGAATTTTGACAATGGCTTTTTCTGAATCCATTGAGATGTTAAGAATTTTTGCACCCATCCACATTAACGACCCAAGGAGGACTGCTCTACAGGTTTCTTATCATATCTTTGTCTGGAGTTGGTTATCAGCATAATGCTGGTCTCAGAAGGTTAGGAAGTGAGTTAGGAAGAGGAGTCCTTTCTCCTCACAAAGTTTATCTTTTTCCCTTCATTTCTCTTTGTCATCTTTTCTATCTGAGTTATCAGTTTTGCTAATTTTATTCACTTCAGGGACTATACTGTGCCATACACAGCAGCCAAAGGGGTGCAGAAAAAAATAAGACTCGGTTTCTTCCCTAAGGAGGTAAATGGAAGCCATCATAAAGGATACTATTTGTTGTGTGTCTGCTCTTTTCCATGCATTTTACTAATATTAGCGCGAGAAAATTGTTGTACTCCCATGACGCCAGTTCGCAGGATTTTAAGGATGAAAAGGTTGAGACTCAGGAGAGTTAAGTAGCCTGCCTGAAATCACACAGCACTCAGGGGTGCAGCTGTGGTTTGAACCCACATTCAAAGTTTATGTTCTTCTCACCTTAACTTACCATCTCTCCTAATATTTATGAGCACCTATCAGTCAAAGCTATGGCTTTTCCAGTAGTCATGTATGGATGTGAGAGTTGGACTATAAAGAAAGCTGAGCANCAGAAATGGAAAAATGGGCATAGAAGTGGAGGAAGACTCTGCTCCATACAACCATTCACAGCTCCAGGCTGATGGAATCTCCACCACCTTCTACACGGCTTCCAACATCATCTTGTTTGTTAATATCTACTTGGCAGAAGGGGAGGGAAAAGTGCCAAGAAGGTTCTTAATCATCTTGGTCAAGAAATGGCCCACATCATCTCCACCTGTCTCTTATACACATCTGTCTCAAGATCGGTTGCATTGTGGGAGGAATGCAGCCTCATCCACCTGGACCTTCTGATGAAAGCAAGGGGTGGGGGATAGGGACATTGCCGTAGGATACTTGGCAATGTCCAGTGTCTGGTGGTTGTCCCATGTGAAGAGAGTGGGAGCTGCTACTGTTACTCACTTGGTAGAGACCAAAGACGCTGTTTACCATCCTACAATGCACAGGACAATCAATGCCGTCACAGCAGAACATCTTCTCTAGGGAATTCCCTGGTGATCCAGTGGTTAGGACTCTGAGCTTCCACGGCTGGGGCCTGAGTTCCATCCCTGGTTGCAGAATTAAGATCCCACAAGCAGCACAGCCATATGTAGAGAAAGTATATATACCTTCTCTAAAACAGTTTGTAAGTTGGCTATATATAATACTACTGCCAAATATATCTTCTTAAAGCAGAGTTTGGTTCAGGTGACTTGACTACCCTTCCCCTACCAATTCCTTATAGACCAAAGTCCAAATTTCTTAGCTTCACATTCCACCATTCTTTATCTTGAGTCTACTTTATCAATTTTATCTTTCTCTATTATATCCATATGTAGCCCAAAGCCTGTGTCTGCACTAGACCCAGACTTAAATATTTCAGAATGCCATGTGGCCATCTCCCATATTTTCCCCAGCAATCTTTGGCTTACTCAAGCTGGTATCGAGTAGTGAATTAAGTCCCCACATGAGCCTTCTAATGCAAGTCAGAAATTGTCTATATTTAAACATAATTACCCAATAGGCTGTACCAATCAAAGCTGTATCAATAACATAATGATGACAAGCTCTTGGAGCTGGGAAATTTCTAAATAATGATACCATGTATAAATCATTGAAGTTATTATCATTATGATATCCTTAGCATAAAATAGGTGATCAATAAATAGTCTCTGTCCCCCACCTCCATAATGAAAAAAGTATTCCAGTTAGGAAAATCACTTTTGCAGATAAATTGAGGTAAGAATATTTACTGTGTAAAAAAAATCTTAATGACTTAGTACAGCACAAGCTTATTTCTCACTCACATGAAATTCAAAAGAAATGTTCCTGGTTAGGTGGCAGAAATGGAAAAATGGGCATAGAAGTGGAGGAAGACTCTGCTCCATACAACCATTCACAGCTCCAGGCTGATGGAATCTCCACCACCTTCTACACGGCTTCCAACATCATCTTGTTTGTTAATATCTACTTGGCAGAAGGGGAGGGAAAAGTGCCAAGAAGGTTCTTAATCATCTTGGTCAAGAAATGGCCCACATCATCTCCACTCATATTGTGCTAGCAAGAACTAGCGACACGGCCCAACCTGGATGCATGGGATGAGGGGGCTGGGAAATGTGGGCCTGGGCTGGTTGGGCCTTCTCAGCATGAGCTCTGCTCCAGGAGAGGGACTTTACCATCTTTGCCACAGCAAAATGCAGGGGAAGAGAGGAGATTAAGCAATAGCCTGCAGAGTGAGCCAGTCTGCCTGGCAGGCCTAAGCACTGAGGTCCCAAGGCAGATGAGACTAGTTAGGCAACTAGTACTAGAGATTATCATACTAAGTGAAGTAAGTCAGAAAAAGACAAATGCCATATGATATCACTTACTTGTGGAATCTAAAATATGACTCCAATGAACCTATCTGTGAAACAGGTTGTCAAGGGGAAGGGAACTGGGGAAGGGACAGAGTTAGGAGGCTGGGGTTAGCAGATGAAAGCTTGTGTATATAGGATGTGCATGCGACAAGGTCCTACTGTATAGACAGGGAACCATATTCATCACCCTGTGATAAACCATAACAGAGAAGAATATTTTTAAAAGAATGCATATAGATAGATAGATAGATAGATACACATATACTACAGGCAGATTCTTTACCATCTGAGCCACCAGAGAAGCACAGGGAGACAAAATAGCATTTTTGAAAACTGCAGTTACAATAGTAAATTATATGGGTATACATTATATTATTGGATGAAAGAAAACATCAAAAAGTTGAAAGTTGACTGTAAATATGAATTTCTATACAATAACTTTCCTCTTCCCACTGACTTCTATTATAAAATGAAAGATGCATTTCTCTGGATAATGAAAGTTGACGTGGGAGATACCATGTAGGAAAGTAATACGTCTTTTATATTGACATATTTAAAGGAAAATTCTATTTTAACATCTCAATAAAGGTACTGAGATGTCAAAATTTGAACGCTGTACGGTTAAGATTAATTTCGTGTTTGACACAACATCATAGAAGTCTAGGGAAAAATGACATTTTAACGGCACCAAATATATGGGCTAAAAATCACGCAGGCATAATTCTTTTGAGGTTCTCTGAAGTGGCCCTAACAGTCACCGGATGCTGATGGGCTTTAGAAATTAACAGCCTGGGCCAAGATAAAGAAGCAGAACTCAGCATTGCAGAGGCAGCAATGAAAGCAGAGCCTGCAGGTTCATAAAAGTAACCCCGGAGAAGCACACTGATTGAAAGGGAGCGCTGGAAGGGATGTGAGAGTTCCATGAAAAGGGTCCTCAGTGATCCAACTGATTCATTTTTTTAAATTATGGAGAAGTGCCTGAATGAAAACCAGGTTCACTTTATAATGAAAGGAACATTTTTCTGAAGCTACACGTTTGCATTTAAACAGCACTGTTTATCAACTAACTGTTCCTCAAGGTCTGATTTACAACTATCTCAAATCAAAATAAAATTCATAATAATTGGATCACAAGTGCCTCACTAGCTGTCTGTCCTTGCCTAACTATTGTTTTTTTTTCCCTGGTGGCCCAGACGGTAAAGAATCCGCCTGCAATGCGGAAGACCTCTGTTTGATCCCTGGATGGGGAAGATCCCCTGGAGGAGGACATAGCAACCCACTGCAGTGTTCTTGCCTGGAGAATCCCCATGGGCAAAGGTGCCTGGCGGGCTACAGTCCCTGGGTCCGAAAGAGTCACACGACTGAGCAACGAACGCTTTCAGTATCACCGCTGCTCGTGCGCCATCTAGTGGTTCATGTTGTGATATTTTCTGTTTTTTGTTGTAGAAAACTCTTTAAATGACGTTTAAGAGGATCCAATGGAGAGATAAGATTATTGTATTAAAATAGCCAATGGCAAAACGTTGAATCATTCAAAAATGCATAGGAGGTTATGTGTAAATTCTTATTAGTAAATATAATTAATAAATGGAGCTTTTGTAGCGAGTGAACATGCTTGTTAACTTATTGTATCATAATATACAAATCATACCTGCAATGTATCAAGAATCAGAATGCAATAAAATAAACTTGATCCTAAACTTGTGTGTACTCTGTCACTTCAGTCCTGTTAGACTCTGTGACCCTATGGACTGCCAGGCTTCTCTGTCCATGGGATTCTCCAGGCAAGAATACTGGAGTGGGTAGCCACTCATTTCTCCAGGGGATCTTCCCTACCCAGGGATGGAACTCAGGTCCCCTGCATTGCAAGCGAATTCTTTACTGTCTGAGCCACTAATCATTGGAGTAACGTGATTCTTAAATGTCAAGGTAGATAAATGTCATGTCAGACTTTTTCAAGGACATAATCATCACAACAGGATAGTGTACTTCTTTTTTTCTAGCTTCTTCCAGATAATTAGCACTGGGCTTTTTCTTCAGAAAGATTTGTAACATCTGTTATGTCTTTATCTTCTTTCAACTGTTAGACCAACGTGCCAAATCATTGACTCTACCTTAGTCAGGGTCCCTCTTAATTAAAGAAAGATTCGAGCTCACAATTCATAGCTGCAAACAGACCACTGTGAAGCACAGAGATCAAAGTCTGGGGACTGAACTTTAGGAATGTATTGTAATATTGCGATCATATAAATCTTGCAAAACTGAGTCATACCCACTGGATGGTTTTTTGAGCTTCAGGCTAACCAGGCACAACGCTAAGCAATCGGTGTAGAAGAGTATAGACACTCTGAGTACTTTACACATTTAAACTAAGAAATGGATGATCTTGTCCTAGTTTGTTAAAAATCTAAAATGTCTAGATTCCTAACTAGGAGGGACTTGTGATGGATACCATTTGCTGTCCCCCTAGTATCTACTCCTTCCCTACTTTTCCCAACCAGTGTAACCCCAGTATTCTCAGGTGGCTGCTAAGATCTCTGCTTCTCAGAGACAGTGAGTCCCCACCGCAGTGCCAGAGATGAATCACGGTTGGTCTAAATCTGTCTTAGTATCTCATTCTCCCCCATCTGGGAGTGTCAATGTGACAAGTTTTGGCCAATGACATGCAAATGGGCTCTTCTGAGTGGGGCCTCAGGGAAAACTTTTGTCTTCCTGAGTAACATGAGTAAACTTGATGGGTGTAGCCTTTTATCCTTCTTCACCCTTCTGCCAGGGACAGATGCATGGTGCCTGGAGGCACAGCAGACATGTGTGATCATGAGATGACAAGTATGAAAACAAAAGGTGACTTTATTAGGAGGGTAGGACAGAAATATAGAAAGATCCTTGGTCTCTGACAGCATCACTGAACAGCTATCTCATCCCTGGGCTGCTTTGCATCTCTCATTATACAACACAAGCGTTTATTTATTTAAGCCACTGTTTGTTGTATTTTCTGCTCCCTGCAATCTCTTATACTAAGCTGTGCTTAGTTGCTTTCCATTGTCCAGCTTCCCCAGGTCCAGTGCGTGTCCTCTGTTGCTGCGATCCTGTCCCACTCTGAGACTTCATGGACTGTGGCTTGTCAGGCTCCTCTGTCCTTGGGGATTCTCCAAGCAAGAATACTGGAGTAGGTTGCCATGCCCTTCTCTAGGGGATCTTCCCAACCCAGGGATGGAACTCAGGTCCCCTGCATTGCAAGCGAATTCTTTACTGTCTGAGCCACCAGAGGAAAAATACTTGCAATTTTGGAGACTTCCCTGGCTGTCTGGAGGTTGAGACTCTGTGCTTCCAATGCAGGGGGCACAGGTTTGATCCCTGGTTGGGGAACCAATATCCCGTATGCCATAGCTGTAAAATAAAATTGCCATTTTTGTAGGTCAAAAATTGTTGAAAATTTTTGAAGACGTAGCTGTGCTAAATCTCTTCAGTCATGTCCAACTCTTTGCAACCCCATGGACTGTAGCCTACAAGGCTCCTCTGTCCAAGGAATTCTCCAGGCAAGAATATTGAGGTGGGTTGCCATTTCCTCCTCCAAGGGATCTTCCCAACCCAGGGATCGAACCTGTATCTCCTGCGACTCCTGCACTGCAGGTGAGCTCTTTACCGCTGAGTCACCAGGGAAGCCCTCATATGGCTCAACCCACATTTTAAATAGATGTGGAATTTAAAAACATTTTACTTCTTCAGTAGTCAAAACTTCTCTTTTCTCTCTCCATTTCAGCCACCTGAAAGTATATATATTTTTTTCATATTTCTGATATTTTTTCTGTGGTGTGTTAACGAACCACCTCATTTGTAGGGGGAGTTCAGTTCAGTTCAGTTCAATCGCTCAGTCGTGTCTGACTCCTTGTGACTCCATGAATCACAGCTTGCCAGGCCTCCCTGTCCATCACCAACTCCCGGAGTTCACTCAGATTCACGTGCATCGAGTCAGTGATGCCATCCAGCCATCTCATTCTCTGTCATCCCCTTCTCCTCCTGCCCCCAATCCCTCCCAGCATCAGAGTCTTTTCCAATGAGTCAACTCTTCACATGAAGTGGCCAAAGTACTGGAGTTTCAGCTTTAGCATCATTCCCTCCAAAGAAATCCCAGGGCTGATCTCCTTCAGAATGGACTGGTTGGATCTCCTTGCAGTNGGGGACGACAGAGGATGAGATGGCTGAATGGCATCACCGACTCGATGCACATGAGTTTGGGTGAACTCTGGGAGCTGGTGATGGACAGGGAGGCCTGGCATGATGCGATTCATGGGGTCGCAAAGAGTCAGACACCACTGAGCAACTGAACTAAACTGAACAGAGGGAAAGATCCCATTGTTAGTTCCAACATGGAAAAGGGATAAGTAATGTGCCATGATTCAAGATGAAACTTGTTCAAGCAGAAAGATGAATAAAAATGAAATTCATAAAGAAGTTAACCCAATTCACTAAGGTACAAAATCATTCTAGATTAATTCTGATGACAGCCAAAGAAGGGTTTAAGAAAAGGATAGATTCCATCCCTTCCTGAGGCTAAAATATATGAAGGGCCTCAAAACAACATAACTTTTCTTCCAAGGAGTAAGCATCTTTTAATTTCATGGCTGCAGTCACCTTCTGCCATGATTTTGGAGCACCAAAAAATAAAGTCTGACACTGTTTCCACTGTTTCCCCATCTATTTCCCATGAAGTGATGGGCCCGTATGCCATGATCTTCATTTTCTGAATATAATAGAGACTTTATATTATAGAGTGCAGCCCACACTGTTCTAGTCGATGGGAAGTTAGGAATGGCTTCTTGGAGGACGTGAGCTTTTTTCTCAAGTAAGCCACTATGCTTTTGCAAGTACAGAAATCTGGTTTCAATATTCTGATATGCTGTGGGCAGAAACCTTTTTGGTGGTCATGGGTGTTTTGAACATCCTCTGTTCTGAATGACTGCTTGTCTTGTGTATTTCCACCATGCCCTGCACTTCCCCTGCCAGAGTACGTTTTAGGAGAGAATGACTGCTTGTTTTGCTCATTTACTTGTCCCTCCTTATCCCTAGAAGGAAAAGAGAAATTTGCTCATTCACTAATCCAAACATGGAAAATATTTCTCGTATTGTCCCAGCAAAAGACAGTCTGTTATACTATTATCCTAAAGGGGACTTCTCAGGTAACATAGTGGTAAAGAATCCACCTTCCAATGCAGGGGACCCAAGAGACATGGATTTGATTCCTGGTTCAGGAAGATACCCTAGAGGAGGGCATGGCAACCCGCTTTGGTATTCTTGCCTCGAAAATCCCACGGACAGAGGAGCCTGGTGGNTAGTGGTAAAGAACCCACCTTCCAATGCAGGGGACCCAAGAGACATGGATTTGATTCCTGGTTCAGGAAGATACCCTAGAGGAGGGCATGGCAACCCGCTTTGGTATTCTTGCCTCGAAAATCCCATGGACAGAGGAGCCTGGTGGGCTACAGTTCATAAGGTCACAGAGTCATACAGGACTGATCAACTGAGCAAGCACACACACACACACACACACACAGACACACACGCATCATCCTAAGGAAAAAGATATGGGATGATGTTCACTGTCTGTAGGGTTGTCCCCCTAAATGGTAAGCAATATGGGAATTTGGCAGATTCCAATCAATTACTTCGAACGAGCCAAATGATCCAAACTCTCCACAACTACAACTTTCTTCCTCCAGCCCCAAATAGCCAATTCTAAAATGTTTAAGTACATGACAGAGTAATGGTTATTGTCTCTCCCCTCTCCTTGCTCTAATACAAGGGATAGTATATGAATCAGTTACTCAAAAAAGGGGGTAGTGCATTTAATGATGTCCAATTAAATTTCCAGCATGATGCTAGACTCTTAAATAATATTTCCCTATTTTATAAATGAGACACTATGACAAGTTCAAGGATTTCAGGATTAATCTAGAAAGAGACAAAACCACAAAAGGCAGCAGCACAGCATTCTGGGGCTATGTTTGGACAGAGTGGTATGGGAGGGGTCTCCCACAGCAAGAGATTGTCCACAGACCATGGCACAAAGCTTTTGGGGAAATAGGACTTCCTTCCAAAAGGTCTCTGAAGGAACCCCCAAGGGAGAAGAGCAAATCATAGAGGGTGCTTCCATGTCTAGGTAATGTGTCTTATCTCTCAGCAGCAAATGAGGAATGTCTGGGGAGGCAACAGATGAGATCTGGTTATAAGGTTGTCATATCAGTGGTTAGCAGATGATGGCTGCAGTTTTCCAGGAAATGTGAAGTACATAGGTTCTAGGTGGTTAAAATATGTTTATTTGAACTATCTCTTTTCTCTGTGTAAAGAGAGAAAGAGACAGACTGATAGCTATAGATGCATCTCTGCATATGTATATATGTAAGATTGTGATTTTAACTTCAGCAGGCTTTAGGCTAATGGTTCAAGGCTGCTGTGAACTCAGAAACACAGCAGGGACCATTTTAGGTTAATGAACAGGGACTGCCTTTGGCCCATTTATATAACAGACTCAAAGTGGCTTTTCCAAGAAGATACAGCAAGGGAAAGATAAAACTGGAATGTGAACCTGGATTAACATTTGTCATTCCATCAGACAATGGTATCTATACCATGCCTTACAATAGTACGTTTTCCTGGCATACCAATTTTGCATTTTCAAGTAATAAAGGGACAACTTTATCTCCAAAGTGCCATAAAGGAAGACAGTAAAACCAATTTTCAAAGAGGAGTCACTCACCTTGCTCTCTGAAACATCATTTCAAAACTCTGCATTGATGACAGGAAGAGAGAGAGAGAAAAGGGCTAAGGAAGCAGGGAGGATCAAAATAGAGAGAGGGGGAGAGAAGAAAAGACATGAAGAAGGGGTAGAAAAAGAGCAGAAGGAGAAAAAGAAAAGAGACCTATGAGGTTCACCAATCTGAAACGGTATGCCAGTGGAAGTCAGAGATATGTTTTGAAATGAAATTTTAAAATAATTTCAAAAAAAGACCTCATTCTATTCTATAAGATGCATCCACTTTGCTTACCTGTGCATTCAATTTATCCCTCTTTCTTTTGTATTTAACCTTTAATTTGACCTTCACTTGTGCATAAAGATAGCAGAAAATAAAGTCTAGTTTTCTTCTTTCCCAGAACAATGTGAGGAAATTCATCTGGTTGGTAACTTGCAAGGGAAGAAGGTAAGCACTTAGCTCTGCTTAGTGGAGATGGATTCTTAAAATTAAGGTTGTCATTAGCTGGTGAATTAACCAGCGATCATCATACTTTGACCTCACATACCTTATTTTCTTCATTTCAGTGCCTGAATTTTCCTTCTTGTTCTCTCCCACACAGGATGCAAGACTGTTCACCTCTCATAGGAGGTTACTCTTTTGAGAAAATAGCAAAATACGTCACCTATATCAGCAGTAAAAAGTCTGCCTGCAATGCAAGAGGCACAGGAGACATCGGTTTGATCCCTGGGTCAGGAAGATCCCCTGGAGAAGGAAATGGTAACCCACTGCAGTGTCTTGCTTGGGAAATCTCGTGGACAGAGGAGCCTGGTGGGCTACAGTCCATGGGTTCACAATGAGTCAGACACAACTGAGCAACTGATCACCTATCATTATCTACCAGTTTGAGGATGCAACTACAAAAAAGAGATCTTGAAAAAAAATTAATTGGAATTGGAATCAATAGCAGATTTTCCCTTCACCCATACTCCCAGTTGTATAACATCGAATGGACACCATTGCTTCACTTAGCTCTCTCATCATAAACTATGGAAGGGAAAGAGCCTCATTAGTATATTTAAGTACCTAAAATGTGCCAAGAATGTAAAATATACACATAGTATCTAAACCTTATGATGACCTTTGAGGATGAGCAAAACAAACAAATAAAGCTCATAAAGGAAAAGTGTCACAGTGTTACGGCCATGGCTAGAATGCAAGTGGCAAAAATCTGCCTTAAATGTTCATCCAACTGATTCAAATCCTGTAGTCTATTATACCCCACAAGTTATTGAGCTGACTCAAAGTTTGTTCAGCTTTTTCTATAAGAAAAACAAGCTTTTTGGCCAACCTAATAAGTTTCTTTCCCATTCTGTTCTTTTCCTCTATTTCTTTGCATTGATCACTGAAGAAGGCTTTCTTATCTCTTCTTGGTATTCTTTGGAACTCTTCATTCAGATGCCTATATCTTTCCTTTTCTCCTTTGCTTTTCACCTTTCTTCTTTTCACAGCTATTTGTAAGGCCTCCCCAGACAGTCATTTTGCTTTTTTGCATTTCTTTTCCATGGGTATCCGGTCCCATCACTTCATGGGAAATAGATGGGGAAACAGTAG
>SJYV01023976.1:1062211-1157159 GCA_006410875.1 Neotragus pygmaeus | reverse complement strand
CAGTCCATTCTGAAGATCAACCCTGGGATTTCTTTGGAAGGAATGATACTGAAGGTGAAACTCCAGTACTTTGGCCACCTCATGCATAGAGTTGACTCATTGGAAAAGACTCTGATACTTGGAGGGATTGGGGTAGGAGGAGAAGGGGACGACCAAGGATGAGATGGCTGGATGGCATCACGGACTTGATAGACGTGAGTCTGAGTGAACTCCAAGAGAAGGTGATGAACAGGGAGGCCTGGCGTGCTGTGATTCATGGGGGTCACAAAGAGTCAGACACAACTGAATGACTGAACTGAACTGGACTGAATAAGTTTCTTGTCTATTAACCAACAACAGAAATAGTTCTAGTGTGAGTGAAGTTAGTTGAGTGAAAGTTGCTTAGTCATGTCTGACTCTTTGTGACTCCATGGACTGTATCCTGCCAGGCTCCTCTGTCCATGGAATTCTCCAGAACAGAAGACTGGAGAGGGTAGCCTTTCCCTTCTCTAGGAGATCTTGCCAACCCAGGGATCGAACCCAGGTCTCCTGCAATGCAGGCAGATTCTTTACCATTTGAGCCACCAGGGAAGCCGAAGAATACTGGAGTGGGTAGCCTACCCCTTCTCCAAGGGGTAGTTCTAATGAGAAAGTCAACTCTTACAAGTCCAAAACAAAACTCTAGATTCTCCTCTCCAACACTTGCCCCAGAATTTCCCATCTGTTCAACTGGCACCAGCATAACCCTGATGCTGCTGCTGCTACTAAGTCATTTCAGTCGTGTCCAACTCTGTGCGACCCCATAGACGGCAGCTCACTAGACTCCCCAGTCACTGGGATTCTCCAGGCAAGAACACTGGAGTGGGTTGCCATTTCCTTCTCCAATGCATGAAAGTGAAAAGTGAAAGTGAAACATAACCCTACTTAATTTTAATTCTGGAAAACATATCTGCTTCTTTTCCCTCGTTATTTTCACCCCGTTTACTCCGTCAGATGGTCCTCTGGATTCAAGCTTCATAACAGTGTCTACATCACCATTTCCTCTGCTCCTCCCTGTGTGAAGTCACACTTTAACCTGACAAGTAACTTCCCACTGCTCTTTGGCAATGCCCCTTCAGCCTTTGACAATGATCACAGGGATCTTTTAAAAAGTTATAACAGTCCACATCATCTCCCTCTTTGGAATTCTTCACTGGGTTCCAATTGTACCTTCAGTTAAGTCCAAAATCCAGAGCTTTACATGGTACAGGTTGCTTTCCTTCCAATTACTTTGCCCATCACTTCCTCTCACTGATTTAGACAAATTGACAAATTGGCTTTCTTTCTTTTTTTAAACACTACACTCAAAGGTTACTTTATACTATCACCTTTATGCCAACTTTCTTCTCTTCTTGAGATAATTTTGCTTAATTTTTAATTATTATTCCACATAGTATTTATATATTCCTTTTACAGATACTTAGACTTGTGTTATCTTCTTCAGTTTTGATTTGTCCTTTCATCCTTTCATTCTTTATGACTTTATGTGTATCACCTTTTGCTTAGTGATTAGTTTGGTTTAAGAAATCTTTTTTTTTTTTACCCCAAATTCATCAAGATATTCTTCATCTGTACTGTCTTATAAAGTAATTAATTTAACAGCACTTGAGTTTTCTGAATGTTGTGAGGTAGAAATCCAAATTCATGTTTTCCTGTACAAATACTGTGAACAAAGACATACAAAGGAGCATTGTTCACCACTCATTTTTACAAAGGTTAAGGCATAGCCCACCAACAGTGCAACTTGAGAATTCAGGATTAAAATAAGTAAACAAATAAAATCAGAAAGAAGGGCTCTAGCTGGGAAACAACTGTCTTGCATGTGTGCTAAGTCGCTTCAGTCATATCCTACTCATTGTGACCCTATTGTCTATACCCTGAAAGGCCCCTCTGTCCATGGGATTCTCTAAGAAAGAATGCTATGCTAAAGTGCTTTCTTGGGGATCTCACTGACCAGGGACCAAACCCACATTTCTTATGTCTCCTGCATTGGCAGAGGGGTTCTTTATCACTAGCACCACCTAGGAAGCCCTAAACAAGCCTTAAATAGATGCATATCTCAGGCAGAATATCAGAATCCAGATTCTTGCATATCCCCCATAGGAAAGCACTAATATCATTAGCTGATAATATCTATTTATGATTAACAGTAACCTTTTATAAAGATATATGGAAAAGCAGAGATATTACTTTGCCAACAAAGGTCCATCTAGTCAAGGCTATGGTTTTTCCAGTGGTCATGTATGGATGTGAGAGTTGGACTATAAAGAAAGCTGAGCACTGAAGAACAGATGCCTTTGAACTGTGGTGTTGGAGAAGACTCTTGAGAGTCCCTTGGACTGCAAGGAGATCCAACCAGTCCATCCTGAAGAAATCAGTCCTGAATCTTCATTGGAAGGACTGATGTTGAAGCTGAAACTCCAATACTTTGGTCTCCTGATTTGAAGAGCTGNCATTCCAATATACTTGCCTGGAGGTCCCCATGGACAGAGGAGTCTGGTGGGCTACAGTCCACAGGGTCTCAAAGAGCCAGACTTGACTGAAACAACTGAGGACATGCATCAGACTTGGGGAGACTGGATAATGGAAAGGGTATGTCTCTACCCTTCGATTCATTTGAGTTTTCTGCTGAAAAAAATGCACAATATGAGAGTTGGGGGTTAAGTTTTATTTGGGGCAATATGAGGACTGCAGTCTGGGAGACAGCACCTCAGATAGCTCTGAGAAACTGCCCCAAAGAGCTGGGATTGGGGGGAGGGGGGACAGTACATATGTGATTTTGGCAAAGGGGGAGTACATGCAATCAAGCACATATTTTTTGTAGAAAGTTTCTGCTGGTCTCATGAAGCTTCTACTAGTCATAAGAAACTGTCATCACCATGATTTTAGTGTTTTTCTATATAAGAGGAGACACAAGAACTGTGCTCATAAAATCAGTTCCTGAGAATATCTAACTAGCTATCTGTTCTGCCAGTTTTTTCCTGAACACAGAGTGCCTTATTTCTGCTCTCCACCCTGAACTCCTTCAGGGGGTGTTGGAGGTCAGAAGCTGCAGGAATGCATGATTTAATCCTTGCAGAGATAGATGGAAAGCACCCATGGCAAGTGCCAGTTTGCAGTTGACAAGATCTTATGAGAAAGAATACAGAAAATATGTAAGATGGTACCCACCAGGGAAACAAATAAACAAAAAAACCTTTCATTAACACAAACTTTTTTTTTTTAACCAACCAGCACTTCCATTGCCTAAGTCTATTCGTTGTCTTTAAAAGAATGGATAAGAAAGAAAAGATACCCCTCATTTGTTTATTCACTTTTTAAAAAAACAGTGTTGTTGTCAAAGTGATGAAAGACGAAGTGCTTGATTTCCTTTTGGGATAATGATCTTTATAAAAATGTCATAACAAAACTAATTTCCTCTAGTTGTTAGATGCCAAATAACTGTCTAGTTCTCAGACACTGACACTTTCATTTGCTTTGGGTAACTGATCCAAGAAATGATTAAAATTCTTCCCAGTTAAAACAGAGCACAGCAAGGACTCCAGCATCAAGTGCGCAGTCTCCACATCCCTTTTCGTAAGCATCTTTATCCTAGACCGAGAGATTCTCTCCAGAACTGCACACAGAATCACTTGTTATTACCTTGGATTTCCTTTTATGCTTAAGGAGCCCACCTTTGAGGAGTGGAAGTGAGGAAGCTTTTGTCCTTTGCGGGCGCTTGAAGGTGACAAATGACACTTTGACAGATTTTCCTTTCAGAGCTGAAACATTCTCTCTGGACAGAAATCAAAAAATGCCCTCCAATCTCAGAAATATTTTTAAAATAGGTTAGCCTTTATATTAAAATTAAACATATTTTGGTTGTAAATAAATTTTTTAAGAAAAAAAATGTCTGATATTGATTGATTTAAGACATACTTACAAAAGAAGGGATATAACAAATGAGAGGAAAGTGAAGCTAACATGAATTTGAGGCAGGAAAGTCTTAGTAGAGAAGGGATTTGACCAGGGCTTTGAAGGATGGGGAGAGATGTAAAGATGGGTGAAGCAAAGGAGAGTAAAGAAAAGAGAAAGGGAGGTGATGGAACGCGCACATTTCCTCCCTACTGGCTTTCTAGATCTTACGACATTGCCTATTTCAAGAAAGATACACCAAAACAACTTCTAAAACCCATCCATCTTTCCAACTCTTTTAAGCCATAATTCAGGATTCTAATCTCTGGACCCATTTGTGGTGCTGATGTCCTTGAGAATAAGGAACCATTTGGGTATGATGCCTGTGCCAGCAAGGTCATGGATATACAGGTCTGTCAGATTTCTTTCTCCTAAGTGCCATTCATTTTCTGCTGCTTAACCACTGCTTTAAAAATAGGAAAAGTCTTTGTTTTTCTGTTTTTTTTTTAATTTAGTAGGCTGTTCAAAGTGTAATAATGTATTTTCTGTTTCTAGAAAGAAAGAAAAAAAAAAGGCAAAATTCCCAGCTAGTCCATGATGCTCCCATCAAGTCTGTGAATATTAGAGACTAAAGTTCTGAAGTCACTTCCATCCTAACTCTTTTTCTGTTTTGCGTCCTTGCGGTGCAAGAGGGAACACATCTCTCCTTGACTTCTGGATACACCAGTCCTTGTAAGGCAGTGAAAAAACACAGAGGTTAGCACTCTCCACACACTAATTGGTTAAATCCTCACAATAATTCAGTGTGTTCCATTACCACCCCCATTTCACAGGTGAGGAAGCCGAGGCACTAAGAAGCTTGCCAGAGCCACGCTACAGTGGCAGAGTCTGCAGACCTCCAGCGCAGGCAGCGTGCTCCCAGTGCTAACCTTGACAGCCACCCTCCACTCCTTTGGCAAAATGACAGTAGGTTCCCCTGCTTAGTTACGTCTCAGATACCTTCGTTCTTTCCCTGATATAGCTACTTAACTTCACACCAGTTTAGACCATCATCAGTCCTTATCCAGATTTACCGTGATGACCTCCTAACTGGTCTCCCTGTCTCTGGTCCAGCCCAGCCTGTAGGGACAGAGTGCTTTTCCCAGATTACGCATCCGATCAAGTCCTTCCCTGGGGCTTTCAGGAGAAGGCTGAAACTTCATCTCTTAGTAACCCTGACCTGTGTGTTGCGAACCCTCTATCCCCACTCTTCAGCACATCCCAACAGAGCAGTCCTACTAAACTGCCTCCACTTTCCCAAGCATGTCATGCTTTTGCTTGCATTGCCCAATTGTGCTGACTCCCTGTTTTCCATTTAGTTAAGTTTTGCTAACCCTTCCAAACTCTAATCCAAGAGTATCTGTCACCCCTCTCCTATCTATCATAGTGTCCTGGGCATAGCCCACATCGTAGCTCACATCCTCAAGAAGCTCCTGCTGAGTTAAGGGGGCAGACAGCTAAACCAAGTAATGGACAATTCCTGTTTTCAAATCACAGTTCTTAATATTGTATGGTGTCTTATAGCAATCATAGACATTCAAGCAGCTGAGAGTATTCACAGAGAAAAGTGTCATTTTGGGATTGCTATGTTTTAAATGGGAAAGATAGCTTGTCTAGTCAAAGAGGTCTAGACATGTCATGTGTTTCTAAAACATCTGTGCAAATTTCCTCATTCAAGTATACTGAGAGGAGACCTGTAAAGTGTTTTACAACAGAGCTAATTTTTAGTCCTACTTCCTTTGGAAGTTATAGCTTTTAACTTATTTCTTAGTATTCTTTCTTTAATTTCCTAAAAGTGAAGTTGCTCAGTCGTGTCTGACTCTTTGCAACCTCATGGACTATAGCCTGCCAGGCTCCTCTGTCCATGGGATTTTCCAGCAAGAGTGCTGGAGTGGGTTGCCATTGCCTTCTCCAAGGGATTTTCCCGACCCAGGGATCGAACCCAGGTCTCCCACATTACAGGCAGATGCTTTACCCTCTGAGCCACCAGGGAAGCCCCCCAAAGATTGAAGATAAAAAAATAAGAAAAAAAGGAAATCTTAAAAGACAATTTATTTTTTAAATAAGTGAAGTACTGCTTATTGCTCTATTTTATAAGTTTATAAAGCTTTGCCCCGAAACATGAAATAAGAAGAGGAGCTGGATAACTGTAGCAGAGGCAAGTGTATTTTGTGGATTGGCTATGCTGGAATCAGATTAATCTAAAATTAAGGAAGACCTGGAAGCAGTATATAATGTTAGTATATACTTTCAGGCTGCTGCTGCTGCTGCTAAGTCACTTCAGTCGTGTCCGACTCTGTGCGACCCCATAGACGGCAGCCCACCAGGCTCCCCTGTCCCTAGATTCTGCCAAATTGTGAACCTCTCCCATCAAAGACCACCCCCCTCAACACACACACACACATACACAATAGTCATTTCATCTTTTGTGCAGTTGATCAATTGATTAATTATTTGCTTGTGCAAATGAAAGACCTGGAGAAAGATGCATGCTATATCAATACCATAGCCTAGTTTGGAGGGCACCTAGATATAGATTATCCAAAACATTTTTACTTAAAGTACTTTCAACAAGTGTTGAGAAAAAAACATTATCATTGCCAAAGTGTGAGTATTCTTTGGGAGCCAAGCAGAGAATAAATGTGGGTAACAAACTGACAAGAACCATAGGCCTTCCATCCACTATAGGATGCCAGATATGCAAATAGCATGTTTATGGCATCATGTAGAAGTTACTGTTTTAAGAAAATGGTTAGGTCTTATAAACTTTCACAAGACCTACAACATTGTGAACAAATTTGGACTGAACATCAGCTATTCTTATTTGGAGCCTAGTTCCCTTTCTTTTGTATCCTCTCTGTATTCAAAAGGCTGAAAGTCTAAAAACTACCTTTTTCAGAATTTCTTGGAGCTAAAGTTTTAAATGTGATTTAAGTCTGGCTAATGATACAGACTCATATAGATATAGAAAGCAAAATGTCAGGGAAGTCCACCTTTGTGGTGAATAAGATAGCAAGCAAGTTCCCCAAAACATAGGTGTTTGTGGCAGCCGGACTCTGTTCTCATGCCTGGTTCTCAGCTTCCCAGATGTGAGCAGGTGTGGTGACAGCAGCTATGACCACAGGAGCAATAGCAGCTGTGGTGATTAGATGTGGGAACCAATGATAGGTCAGCAGTAGTCCCATGACCTTCCAATGCGTCTGTAAGTGCCTAACGGCCTATGCTGAATTTGCTCCTAACTGAAGGATCTAAACTGATTCCTATGTTATGCGCTGAGCTCTGATAAAATATCTAAACTGTAACTTGGAAAATCTGATTTATAACAGAAAATGCATCTAATTCAATATCTGTGCCTAACTCTGCCCTATCCCCAATGTGCTAGGTCAGAAGATAGATCCCCAAACTGAGGTTAGGGTTACTGTCGGTCTGTTTGTGAGTACGGTACTTACATATATGCTCTGTGTAAAGTATGTGAGGCAGAAACTGAGGAATCAATAGTTACAAGAGGGATCTGTGTCTGTGGAAGGAGTGGCCTCTGAATTCATGAAGAGCCAGTAATGAAATGGCTTTTTTTTTAAGACCATTGTTAGTGATTCCCCTCCCCCATCACCTCCCCTGCTGGGTTCTCCATTCTCAGAGCTCTGGATGTGGAGGTAGCCCAGGCTCTCCACCTAGGACTTCTCTCTGCACCTGTGCACACTCCTCAAGCAATCTCATCTGGGTGTATGGCTTTACATGCTATCATTATGCCAATGACTTGAAGTCCTCAAGTCAAAGCCTTTCCAGGGCATCACATGGTTAGTTTCTTCATGGATGGACTGGGGAGAGGATTGTGGTAAGAGGTGGATAACTGACTAATTCTCAGGTGTCTGGGTTTTTTGGAATCCCTACGAACTGATGCATAGAGTCTTCTAGAAACCATCCTCAAAGGGCCTCTCTGAGGCTGAGAGACGTAGACTACTCACGATATACTGAAGCCCCTGATATGTTAAGAAAAGAAAAAAGACAAAGGAATATTACAAAATTGTAGTGTATTTCAAATGTTTATAGTGGATTAATTAATGCCTTTAAAGTACACGCAAATCAGTGCCTCTGCTGACAGCCTCATTTGCCACAGACCCAGTGGTTTCTTGTTCCCTCCTACTGCTGGTCTTGTAAGCTTGTGAACTGCTAACACCAAGCAAGACTCTGGGGATGTGGAAGCATTTAAGCTGGAGGCCATCCTTCTTCCTGCAAAGGGAAATGGAACTGGGCTCACCACTTCTGTAGTCCACTCAATCCCAATGCTATCTTCAAGTATTCCCACCTTTGACAGAGACTATCTCCTTAACCAACTTAAACTGAGTCTTCTGAGCATTCTTCCTGACTGGGCCTTGGCCTTGACCTGCTAAGTCAGCTTAATCATAAGTGTTCACCTGTTACTAGGATGTCAGAAATAGAAACATTTTGAAGATAATCCCCTATCTTTGATATCTAACCATGTCCCTCTTCCCTCACCTCTGGCATCTCACCAAGTCTCTCTTATTACTTTTCCATCCACTGACCCTCTCACTTTGCCCCTGGCTGTAATTCCACAGAAACCCTTACTGTTTCTGCAGTCGAGTTCAGTTCTGTATTGAAGTCTCTCTTCTCTACTGCAGTACCTCAAATAAATTCTGTCTTGCCATTTTTAACAAATATCTGATGCAGTTTCTCTTTGACATTTTATGTCCTTCCTCTCTCAAACCCAACTTACTTAAGACTGGATAAAGCATGTTAACTTCAGAGATGGGGCTGATAGACTAATGTAAAGTCATCATACTAGCTTTCAGGCAGGAGTTCTGCTAGTTCTACCAGGCACTTATGGGTCAGACACTGAGTTCTGAATCACAGAGAGGGTGAAGGTTACCCATAGCAAAGCTGAAGACAATATTGTGTCTTTCACTCACTGCATCTTTCATAACATTCTTTGTTAGTCACTCAATCGTGTCCAACTCTTTGTGATCCCATGAACTGTAGCCGGCCAGGCTCCTCTGTCCATGGAATTCTCCAGGCAAGAATACTGGAGTGAGTTGTCATTCCCTTCTCCAGGGTATCTTCTGGACCCAGGGATCAAACCTGGGTCTCCCACATGGCAGGCAGATTCTTAACCATCTGAGCTTGGTTTGGGGAAGCCATTGTGTTCTGCACAGGTGCCTCATGATCCTGAACTCTGACATCCTACCTACCTGCCAACTTTCTGTGCTTAAAAAACTTTTATCTTTTACCAAAATCAGAACTTGGTAAAACTACATCTATTCCTTCAGAGAACTATTTCCATTTAAATCTCTTAATGGGAAACAATCCTAAAGCACAGTCTTTCTAAAAAGTAAAATGTTTATAGTAGTTTGATATGATGTTCCTCTGAGTATTTGTATTTTTAACAGGGAATATTGTTTAGACGCCATGAAGGCATCTTAACTGTGGAAGGCCACCAAGAACTGAAACTGTCTACTCTGATACTTGGTCTGCACATCATGAACAAAACCCACACCCACTGTCTACATTAGCATCATTTTGTTACTCCTCTGTCTTCATCAGCATTGCATTATTTTTCCAGAAGTCTTCTGCCCAGGGATATGGCTTGATTGTTCACTACAGGATCTTCCCAAAAAACCCATTACCTCTTCAGTGAATAGCATGAACAGAAAGTTTGCACGTAAGAATCTCTGAACCCCTTGCCTTGATGTTTCCAATAATCTTGAATGGTGGCACTGTGGTCCTTAGCCCCATTTTGAAAGACTTGCCTTACATCATCCTTTTAATTCTCAATCAATTCTGTCCTTATCTTCCCCCACTCCAAGAAAATAGTAGAGTTTTGTGAGGTGGTGATCACCCTTTTGGGGTAAGTGGTAAAGGCAGACTTGTCTTATCAACAGCTTCTATTGGTGATATTTGGGGAGCCATCTTTCATCAACTCAGGAATGTTGAATTGAATGAAACCTGTAGCTGTTCCTTTAAATCATCCATATGACTTAAATATGAGGCTGGCTCTAGGCTGACTTATTTTAAACTGTATATAATAGAAAGGCACAAAGGTGCCAGAAAATTCTCTTAGTTGTCAGGATAGGTTAAACTTCATAACAAACCCACAAGATACCAAAATTCTATCATTCCTAAAAAATCCAAAAACTCATATGAGTCATAACTGTGTCCACATTTGAATGTGCCAATTAAAAGAGTAAGATAAATCTTGCAAAGTGTTGTTGCACTAGTAGAGTGTGTCAGTTCTAAATAGGAAAATATTCTATATTTCTATTGTAAGATATCCTTCAGCAAGGAGCTATTTTCATACATAACTACTGTGGGAATGCAAAAACAGTAACACATTTCATTTTGGAAGGAGAGAGATATATGAGCTACCACAAGTTTTACAATATGTCTTTAAAGCTTCTGAGAGCTGGAATATGGCAAGTTGAAAGAGATTTTTTTTCTTTCATTCAGCTTAAAAGTAATTTTTGCTATTTCATAGTCAAGGAGCCACTAGAGGGCCCTAAAGCCCATCTTAAATCCAGAAAATTCTCATTTCAAAGGGAGTGATCAGTGCATGTAGGTTGTGTATGATCTGGCAGGAAGCAGAAAAAACTCTAGTCATTTGCTGATGAGTAAAACCCAGAAAAATGGAATTCATACAAAAGTATAGTATATATCCTGCATCTGCATCTACTTAATTGCTTAACAGAAGGAAGTTTTATTCCTAACATAGCAGCATTTTTCTCTCTGGGAACAAACAGGTACAGACCATAATAACCACTTGTCTCCAATGTGAGTGATTTTCTCAGGTACTAATACAAGTAGTTTGTTTTCTAATGTTGACCCAATGATTGGAGCTTTTTAGCAGGAATTTTATAGTAAAGGAACTCATTTTATGAGATAGTGAATTTGAGTGAGGCAGTAACTCGATTGCATTGATCAGCATAAGAAACAACACTACATGGAATTTTTTGCAAAAAATCATGTGTCCGTGTATAGTGCACAGAGAATGGCTGCCCCTCATGGCCCATGGCTCCGCCAGCCCTCACTGACACCCCCGGCCTGTCCGCCTCCCTCCCTACAGGGCCAGCGACTGTGGCCCCCTTGGTCCTGTTCCCTCCCCATTACCTGGTTCAGTGGCTCTTTAAAATGTCCCTGGCATGACAGTTCCAGGGACAAAAGAAGTTCTCAGCGCATATTCACAAAAGTTGCACATGTTACTTAGAAGGAAGCAGTCACGTTTAGTGCTATAAATTAGTTGGCTCATTCAAAACAGAAATTCAAATTAAGCGAAGGTCCAGAGTTCCACAGCTGAGATAATGTTGAAGTAGAGACAAGGAAAAGTGCAGAATGAAAAGCAGCGACTCATCACAGCAGGAAGTAGGAGGCCGGGTGTCCCTGAGACCCAGGTGAGACTCCTGGCAATGAGGAGGAATCTTGGAGAAGACACCAGATTTTCCACAAGGCAGAAAACAGGCACTCAAGCCAGCCTGATTAAAATCTTCAAGGATCAAAAGACCCCAGGGGGCCCAAAGTTGTTGCGTAAGCATTTAAAAATAGAAACTATACAGAGAAGTGGGCAGCTGAAATGCGAACGACAGAAAGGTTCTGGGCAAATGGGTTCAGCAGCAGCCTCATGACACGGGAGAAAAGGGAACTGTCCTCGGGTGAAGGGGATGGCGGGAGAGACACAGCCCGACAAGTAAATGTTTGTAAAGGCAGCGGGTGAAGGCCGCCTGAGTGCAGGTAAGGTCAAGACTGAGCATTTCTTAATCAGTCATGGCCCCAGACTCTTTAAAATCCACATGTCTAGATTCATCTGGCAAAATAAACTCCATTTCATGAGTGAGCCACCTTAAGACTAAGGAGAGAAAAATTAGTTTTCCCTTTTCTGTGTTTTGTCATTCCCAGCACTCCTCCTCTTAAGGTTATTTCTATGTCTGAGATGAGCATATGTTTTCATTACCCGGTAACATGTCTGATTTTTATGTTTATTAGTATGCTTTATTTGTTTTTGTCATAAAAGATCCAGAAACGAGTGAAACTACAAGGGTTCAACTGATGACTCGTGAGCCTTCATTTCTCAAGGTGTCGCTGGTTTCTCAACAAAGGATCACCCTTCTCCTGGCTGGATCATAGCACCAGTTCCTGATTTGCAAGCTCACTTATCACAGTGCATCGATTGAAATAGATTCACTCACTCATCGAATACCTACTGAGCATCTACTGTAGTACAGGCTGCAAAGAAAGAAAGAAAGAAGCCAGATTCCTACCCTCAAGGAACTCAGGTCTAGTAGAAAAGAAAGAAAATTAAGTGATGATAAGACACTCTAGTGATGATAAGATACTGTTGATGTTCATATGGTCTGAAGCTTTAGGCTGCAGGTTGTATGTATTTGTTAAGACTGTTTGGTGTTGTCTGGGGGGCTCTGAAGAGCTCTGCCTAGTCCCTTATGTCTCTGTGCAAAAAGAATTCAGTAAGAGACAAAGTGATAGACAAGAAGTGACTTATTAGAATAGGATGCTTGTGAGGCTTATAAGTGGGAGGGCAAGGGGAAGGAGTGCCATCCCCTGAGAACTTATTGGGCTACCATTTTATAATCAAAGGAAAAGTGGGGAGAGGAGAAAACCTTTTTATCTTTCTTGAGTAGATGTCATTCTCCTCCTCCAGGTTGGGCAGGCGAGTTTTCTTGTCCCTATATGGTCAAGCTAGGTGCACAAATTATTGTTTTTTATGTGTGCAGAGAGCGTGCCCTAGGGATCATTAACTTACTGAGCTCACCAGGCAGGATGTGAGTCTCATGACACCGTTGTTTTTTGTTTGGGGGCATATCTTGTGCTTCTGTTGCATGGTTTTATTGCTAAGCAAGCCTGATTGNTTTTTTTTTTTTTTTTGCCACACCACACAGCTTGCAGGATCTTAGTTCCCTGACCAAGGATCGAACCCTGGTCCTGACAGTGAAAGCCTTGAGTCCCAACCACTGGACAACCAGGGAACTCCCCCCTTCCTGAAAATTTTTAAAATCATCCTCCCGTGGCTGGGACCAGCTAGATGGACTCTACCCTTGGTCTCTATGCCTCTCCTTCTCTACCATATTGGGGGTTGACCAGATGCCCCAAGAAGCTCTGCCATTAGTCTTAGGACTTACGGCTTTCAAGATGGTGGCCCAAGAAAAGGGTTGTCCCACTGACCTGCACAACCGTAGTGTCAGGGGGTTGTCATGGCTTGGGGTAACAGGAAGCTAGGATCCCGCTGATATGGGGTGACTGCAATTATTTATATAGACCAGTGCCAGATAAGAAATATTTACCTTAGCAATAACCCTGCTATGAGTTAGCAACTAATATAATCCCCCTTTTATAGAGGAAGAAAACCAAGGCACAAAGGGTTTTAGGTTTTTGCCCAAGGTGGTACAATTAGAAGGTAATGGGCCAACACTGCAACTCCAGCTGCTTTCTTCAAGCCTGAATTTTATTTTCTTTCTAACATAATCTGTTGCTATTTCTTTTGAAGTCAGTCTGCTCTTTTGAAAAAATAATTTCATTAAAAAAAGAAAAGGGTAACATTCTTACAGTTCAGATACAAAATGATACAAAATCTAAGAGGTAACCTTGTTTCTTTTTTCCATTTATGTACTTACCTGCTATATGCCTGGCATGTAGTGTTAACTCATTGAATTCTCACACACTGAGAGTTCCATACTATTCAAATGCCTGTTTCTTTTCTTTAAATTTTTATTTATTTATGGCTGTGCTGGGTCTTCGTTGTTGCTCACAGGCTTTCTCTAGTTGCAGTGAGCAGAGCCTTTTCTCTAATTGCGCTGTTCAGGCTCCTCAGTGCAGTGGCTTCTCTTGAGCACGGGCTCTAGAGCAAGAGCTCAAGATGATGGCGTATGGGCTTAGTTGCCCCAAGTCATGTGGTGTCTTCCACATCTAGGGGTCAAACCTGTGTTCCCTGCATTGGCAGGTGGATTCTTAATCACTGGACCACCAGGGAAGTCCCTCAAATGCCTATTTCACACCTGAGGAAGCTGAGATTAGCAGAGGCAGATGGAGTGTCTTGTCCAAGGTCCTGGCAGAGGCTTGGCAAGGAGCTGGGGGGTGGGTGCCGGGGTCCAGCCCCAGCAGGATCCAGGGGTTCCCTCAGGATGGATGGCGTTGGAGAGAGAGAGAGGGAGAGGGAGANTTTCTTTAAGTCAATTCACCACTGTAGTAGGGGTTGTACTCTTTTTTATTTCTTTATAAAAAGTGGATTTACGATGTTGTGTTACTTTCTACTGTGCAGCAAAGTGAATCAGTTATAAGTATGCATATGTCCATTCCAGGAATTATACTTTTAGGTGCTGTGCTATGAAAGTGCAAATAAGAGGAATTGACCCAATAATTTAAGAGATCGGGGAAGACTTTCTAGAGGAAGTGTAATTGAGCTGACATTCATAAGAATAGTAAGTGGCAACTAGCCAAAGGAAGAATGGAGATGAGGAAAAGGATTCTGGGCAGATATATGGAAGGGCCCCATCATGAGAGATGTACTAAATGGCTCGTGTAAAGAGCTGTTCATGTGAAGCAGAACATGGGACCTGAACACAGAACCTGTGAACCAGGTAAAGGACTTTGGCATGCTCAATCTGTCTGATTCTTTGCAAGCCCGTGGACTGTAGCCTGCCAAGTTCCTCTGTCCATGGGATTTCCCAGGCAGGAATACTAGAGTGGGTTGTCATTTCCTACTCCAAAGGATCTTCCTGACCCAGGGATTGAACTCACATCTCCTGCGTTGGCAGGTGGATTCTTTAACACCGAGCCACCTAGGGAGGCCTAAAGGAATTAATGTACATGTATGCTATTGGCTTTAGCCATGTCCAACTCTTGGCAATACTATGGACTATATCCGGCCAAGCTCCTTTGTCCATGGGATTCTCCAGGCAAGAATACTGCAGTGGGTTTCCATGCCCTCCTCCAGGGGACCTTCCCAACCCAGAGATTGAACCTATGTCTCCTATACTGCAGGCAGATTCTTTACCATTGAGCCACCAAGGAAGCCTGGTGCTAAATCCTAAATGCAACAAGAAGACTTTGAAATATTTTAGTGTGGATGGGAGAGGGTCTAATTTGCATTTCAAAAATTGTCACTCTAGTTAAGGTGCTAGCAATGGATTGAAGGAGCTCAGTACTGAATGGATGGTGTGTACAACCATGGTGACCGCAAAGAGGTGAGACATACCTATCACACTGAAGGGAAGAACTGAAAAAAATCAACAATTTTGAGATACGTTTTACTGAAACTAGAATCCACCATTTTGAATGCTGTGACAAGATAATCACTACTACAATCAATCTATCGAACACTCCCATCTCGCCAAAATTTATCTTATGATCTTTGAAGTCAGCCTCCCACACTTTCTGCCCCTGAAGACTAGTGGCAGTTTTGTCTGTTCTAGAATTTCACATGTGGAATTATTCTCTTTGCAGTGTTTGTACTTGCTCTGCTCAGAATGACTTTTCTGAGTAACATTCCTNACTAAGGAGAGAAAAATTAGTTTTCCCTTTTCTGTGTTTTGTCATTCCCAGCACTCCTCCTCTTAAGGTTATTTCTATGTCTGAGATGAGCATATGTTTTCATTACCCGGTAACATGTCTGATTTTTATGTTTATTAGTATGCTTTATTTGTTTTTGTCATAAAAGATCCAGAAACGAGTGAAACTACAAGGGTTCAACTGATGACTCGTGAGCCTTCATTTCTCAAGGTGTCGCTGGTTTCTCAACAAAGGATCACCCTTCTCCTGGCTGGATCATAGCACCAGTTCCTGATTTGCAAGCTCACTTATCACAGTGCATCGATTGAAATAGATTCACTCACTCATCGAATACCTACTGAGCATCTACTGTAGTACAGGCTGCAAAGAAAGAAAGAAAGAAGCCAGATTCCTACCCTCAAGGAACTCAGGTCTAGTAGAAAAGAAAGAAAATTAAGTGATGATAAGACACTCTAGTGATGATAAGATACTGTTGATGTTCATATGGTCTGAAGCTTTAGGCTGCAGGTTGTATGTATTTGTTAAGACTGTTTGGTGTTGTCTGGGGGGCTCTGAAGAGCTCTGCCTAGTCCCTTATGTCTCTGTGCAAAAAGAATTCAGTAAGAGACAAAGTGATAGACAAGAAGTGACTTATTAGAATAGGATGCTTGTGAGGCTTATAAGTGGGAGGGCAAGGGGAAGGAGTGCCATCCCCTGAGAACTTATTGGGCTACCATTTTATAATCAAAGGAAAAGTGGGGAGAGGAGAAAACCTTTTTATCTTTCTTGAGTAGATGTCATTCTCCTCCTCCAGGTTGGGCAGGCGAGTTTTCTTGTCCCTATATGGTCAAGCTAGGTGCACAAATTATTGTTTTTTATGTGTGCAGAGAGCGTGCCCTAGGGATCATTAACTTACTGAGCTCACCAGGCAGGATGTGAGTCTCATGACACCGTTGTTTTTTGTTTGGGGGCATATCTTGTGCTTCTGTTGCATGGTTTTATTGCTAAGCAAGCCTGATTGCTTTTGTAGTTAAGTAAACTGCTTCCTTGAATAATCATTAACTTACAGGTATCTCTTTTTTTTTTTTTAACTTATAACCCTCTCATGGGATTAACTATTTAATCACCTATTTTGGTCCCTGGTGGCTCAGAGGTTAAAGCATCTGCCTGCAATGCAGGAGACCTGGGTTTGATCCCTGGGTTGGGAAGATCCCCTGGAGAAGGAAATGGCAACCCATTCCAGTATTCTTGCCTGGAAAATCCCATGGACAGAGGAGCCTGGTGGGCTACACTCCATGGAGTAGCAAAGAGTCGGACACAACTGAGTGACTTCACTTTGTCCCTTTACTCTGTCTCCATCATTAGGAGTCCACTCAAAGCAAGAAAACTCAACCATCCCTCACCACAGTTTATTTTTTTCAGACAAGAGCAGAACTGGGCAGTTCAGGGCTGGTGCAGGAGCTCCACGATGCCATCAGGGACCCAGCATTTCCATCTTTCCCTCTAGCATCCTTAGCTTGGAAACATTTGCCTTCATGTTCATTGCCTTATGATTGCAAAATAGCTGCTACACTTCAAAATATCACATCTGTCCATGTTCGAGAAAGAAGAACTGGCAAAAAGAAGCACGCTAGCCCATTTGGTCTCTTTTTTATCAAGGGAAGTGTGGATGAAGAATGTCGTCAGGAAACAGAGGATATTGAAATCATCAAGCCATCAGCCACTGCCACTGCCCCCAAGAAAAACAGGATATTGCTTCCCTGCATAGTTAAGGTGCTTCCAGGGATGCCAACACTACAATTACCCCCTAACTTACTCTCAAATAGGAGCATGGCCTTCCTTAGCCATTCATTGTACTTTAGCTACTGTGTTACACTCCTTTAATCTTTTAACAACCACTTTATGAGAGGTGCTAAGGCACACAAAAATTGAGTTAACTGCCCAAGTCATGGGACCCATAAGCAGTAGAGTGAGGATTCAGCTCAGACAGTCTGCCTCTCACTGGACACTGGATAGTCACCTGAGTAGCCCAAAACTGTAGCCCAATAAGGGGGCATGGCACCCCTCTGCCCCTGCGCTCCCACTTATAAGCCTTAGGACACTAAGTCACCTCTCCTGATATTGAGGGAGATTATATTCTCAGCAGTTCTTCAAGCTACAGAAGTGAGAACCCTGGAAAATGGAAGTGTTAGTCACTCAGTCATGTCTGACTCTTGCGACCCCATGGACTACAACTCACTAGGCTCCTCTGTTCATGGAATTCTCCAGGCAAGAATACTGGAGTGAGTTGCCATTCCCTGCTCCAGGGGATCATCCTTACCCAGGAATAGAACCCAGGTCTCCTGCATTGCAGGTGGACTCCTTACCACCTGAGCCACCAATGAAGCCCAACTGCTCTTATCTGGCACGGAATTCTCCAGGCCAGAATACTGGAGTGGGTAGCCGTTCCTTTCTCCAGGGGATCTTCCCAACGAAAGGATCAAACCCAGGTCTTCTGCACTGCAGGAGAATTCTTTACCAGCTCTGAGACCCCTGGAACCAACTCTAAATCAGCTTAGAAAGGGGCATGGTTAACACTAATAATTCATGAATATTACAGATTAAGATTTTAACCATTCATTCAGTAAATACTTATTGAACCTCTGGTTTGTGCTAGGTAATACTCCAGGTCCTTGAGAGTCAACTGTGAACAAGACAGTGTAGACACTGACCTAGGAGTTCATAGCTTCTCAAGAAGACAAGCAAATAAATGACATTTAATGAGTGATATGATAGGAAAAATTTAAGGAGCTATAAAATAGTACAGGGGCATGGTTTTTATTTTAAGAGTGGAAGTGGGAAGTGATGCTTCAGGCCTCTGAAAGTTTGAAGTTGGCCAAAGAAGCTGTTGAAAGGAAAAATTGTTCAGGAGGAGAGAAAGAGAGAGCATGTGTGTTAGGGAAGGGAAGGGCTGTACATTTACTGTCAGGAAAACCTGGTTTATTGAATAATTGGAATGAATTACAAAACCCCTGGGGCAAAAGTTCAAGGAGAAAAATGGAGGAGTAGCAGAAGAGTCATGAAGACTCTATAACCTAAAGCCGACTTAAGGTCAAGTGCTTTGTTTATGGATTTAGTTTGTCACAATTAGAAACGTAATTATAATTACAAACTGTCAGCAGTAAAGAAACCATAATATAGCTTATGTCATTTTTGTTCCAAACGAGCTTGTTAACTTCATGGTACATTGATCATTTTTAAATGAGTTTGGTTTTTATTTTCTCTCTAACTTAAAAATGTTTGGAAATGAAATGCTTAACATTCTACACCATTTCTTATGCTTTATAATGGAAGAAAATAGATGTCTGTGTGCTATCTTACAACACACGCTGGTCTTAATTCTCCTTGCTTTGGGCCATTGGGTAAACTGTGTTGGAAGCCAGTGAACAAGTGACTCACTGATCTGCTAAATCCTGGGTATAGAATGCAAGGGGTCTCAACACATAGGAAGGACAGGGAGATAGGTAAGGAAGCAGAGTGGCTTTGGGAAGAAACCATGAAAGAAGGACATACAGCTCTGGAGTTGTTTGGATATATACTCTCTAGAAAGTGGAGTGAGTGTAGTGCCCAGTCCTGCAGAGAGGTGACCCTTGCACTGCCAGGAGAAGTAGTCCCACCCCTCCCCACCCAGAGGCTCAAGGCTCTCTATTCATAGGCAGGATAGAAAATACACAACTCTGAGGGATTCATTCATTCATCAACAAATATCCCATGGTAACACAGCGGTGAATAAAACAAACAAAAACCTCTGCCTTCTTGAAACTTATATTCTAGTGCAGCAGAGAAAACCCAGTAATATGCAAAAAGTAGTACTTCATGACTGTACTGCTGTGTGCTAAGTTGCTTCAATTAGTTCAGTCAGTTAGTTGCTCAGTCATGTCCAACTCTTTGCAACCCCATGAATTGCAGCACGCCAGGCCTCCTTGTCCATCACCAACTACCGGAGTTCACCCAAACTCATATCCATCGAGTCGGTGATGCCATCCAGCCATCTAATCCTCTGTCATCCCCTTCTCCTCCTGCCCCCAATCNGCCAACAAAGGTCCATTTAGTCAAAGCTATGGTTTTTCCAGTGGTCACGTATGGATGTGAGAGTTGAACCATACAGAAAGTTGAGCACTGAAAAATTGATGCTTTTGAACTGTGGTGTTGGAGAAGACTCTTGAGAGTCCCTTGGACAGCAAAGAGACCCAACCAGTCCAGCCTAAAGGAAATAAGTCCTGAATATTCATTGGAAGGACTAATGATGAAGCTGAAACTCCAATACTTTAGCTACTTGATGCAAAGAACTTACTCAATGGAAAAGACCCTGATACTGGGAAAGATTGAAGGCGAGAGGAGAAGGCGACAACAGAGGATGAGATGGTTGAATGGCATCACCAAATCAATGGAAATGAGTTTGAGTAAGCTCCAGGAGTTGGTGATGGACAGGGAAGCCTGGTGTGCTGCAGTCCATGCTAAGAGTCGACACAACTGAGCAATTGAACTGACTGAAGTCTGATTACCAATCTCTCATTAATGTATATTGGCATTTTTGCATTTCAAAAATGTATCTCTTGAGTCATGTGTTGGTTATTTATATTTTTCTTAAAAATGCCTATTTCATCTATACTTTCAAAATTATTGCTTGCTTATTTTATTTTCCTATGATTTAAAATCCCTCATAGAGAAAACCAGAATTGAAAGAGACACGTGTACCCCAGTGTTCATCACAGCACTGTTTATAATAGCCAGGACATGGAAGCAACCTAGATGTCCATCAGCAGATGAATGGATAAGAAAACTGTAGTACATATACACATTGGAATATTACTCGGCCATTAAAAAGAATACATTTGAGTTAGTTCTAATGAGGTGGATGAAACTAGAGCTGATTATATAGAGTGAAGTAAGCCAGAAAGAAAAACACCAATGCAGCATACTAACATATATATATAGAATTTAGAAAGATGGGAACGATAACCCTGTATGCGAGACAGCAAAAAAGACATAGTTGTATAGAACAGTCTTTTGGACTCTGTGGGAGAGTGAGAGGGTGGGATGATTTGGGAGAATGGCACTGAAACATGTATAACATCATGTAAGAAACGAATCGCCAGTCTAGGTTCGATACAGGATGCTCGGGGCTGGTGCACTGGGATGACCCAGAGGGATGGTATGGGCAGGGAGGGGGGGTTCAGGGTTGGGAACATGTGTACACCCGTGGTGGATTCATGTTGATGTATGGCAAAACCAATACAGTATTGTAAAGTAAAATAAAGTAAAAAATAAATAAAATCCCTCATAGAGCCTACACAGGGCTTCCCTGTTGTCTCAGTGGTAAGGAATCCTCTTGCCAATGCAGGGTTTGATCTCTGGGTCAGGAAGGTCCCCAGGGAGGAGGAAACAGCAACCCACTCCAGTATTCTTGCTGGGAAAATTCCATGGATAGAGGAGCCTGGCAGGCTACCGTCTATGGGGTCACAAACAGTCGAACATGACTGAGCATGCATGTGACATGACTTGAGAGCTTACACTTCTTCATATCTAGTGTTGTTTACTTATACTTTCTCTTTTTTATTGCTGAAAACTGTCAGAATAGCCACTTTGGATCTATAGTTGATCATCTCTATAGGCTTTTAATTTCATTAATTTGTAAACTTATCATCATTATTTCCTTTATTTTATTGTCTGTGGGATTATTTGTAATTTTCTTCTAGATAACTGAGTTTTAACTTTAAGCCATTCATTTTCTATTTTATTTCTATTTTAGCTAGTCTGTTAATACCCCAATACTGCTTTGGCTATATTCCACAAATTTTGATGTATTTATCAGTAACAAATGCAAATTCCCCGACTCAGTAGCCTACATGTATGTTTGAGTGTCAGCAAGGAGGACAATTGGACAAGACCCTGGTGGTGAGATCAGGGAGGAAATGGATCAGATCGTGTGGCGACTTGTAGGCCACTGTAAGGACTTTGGTTGTGGTCATTCAGAGTGAGATGAAAAGGAATGGGAGGATTTGGGGCAGTGAAAAGACATGCTCTAAATCACTTTAATAGGATTATTCTGGATGTATTAATTACATGTGTGAATTTTACAATAAAAATGAGTAAAGATAGGGAAAATCTTGGCTCTGCCATTTTTCAAATAGACTCATAACAGTATTTCCAAAGTCATCTATTCTATATGTGCAAAAGCATAAATTAATAGGATAGCTTTTCATCCAAATGGGACAGTTCTGAATATGAAAGAGAACACTATTTGATATTTTTAAATTAATTTTACTGAAGTATACAATATAATACAACGTTGTTACAATGTTGTGTTAATTTCTACTGTACAGAAAAGTGATTCAGCTATACATATATATCTCTATTCTTTTTCATATTCTTTTCCATCATGGTTTATCACAGGATATTGGATATAGTTCCCTGTGCTGTACAGTAGGAACTTGTTGTTTATCCATCCTGTATATGAAAATAATAGTTTGCATCTGCTAAACTCAAAATTTCCAATTCTTCCCTCTGTCTCTCCTCTCCCCCTTGATAACCACAAATCTATTCTCTACATCCAGAAAGAAGACAGCATTAATAATTATGCCAGGAAAACAGGTGCCCGTGAGGCCTGCCCTAGGTGAACAGGTGCCCATGAGGCCTGCAGCTGGATGCATGTCCCTCTATCTATTGAGTACTTGCTGTGACTTTTGCACCAGTCCCTCTGCTAGGACACAGAGCCTCGTCTGAGACTAAGAAAGGGCCCTTGAGGAAGACAAATCACCACAATACAATGCAGTCAAGGCTGTGGAGAACAGCAGAGAGAACACAAAAGGCAGTCCTCTCTTTATGAAGAATGATGTTTTTTAGTTAAGGCAGCAGCCCATTTTCAGACTTAGTAACATCATCCAGCCATTCCTTCTTCCTGTTCTCAAAGTATCTTGTTTGATTAGGACACCGTTTATTGATAAACACTTACGCTTCATCAGTTTTAAACTGTTTGTTGTTACAGCACTGTACTAATTTCCTAGGACAGTCATCACAACAAATTGCTACAAACTCAGGGGTTGAAAATAACAGAAATATATTCTCTCGTTGTTCTGGAGACTGGAGTCCAAAATCAAGGTGTCAGTAGGGTTGGTGGCTTGGGTTCTGTAAGGAAAAAATCACTCCATCCATGCCTCTCTGCTACTTCCAGTGACTGCCAGCAATCCCTGGTGGTGCTTTACTTGTACTTATCCCCAGTCTTTTGGAGAAGGCAATGGCACCCCACTCCAGTACTCTTGCCTGGAAAATCCCATGGACGGAGGAGCCTGGTGGGCTTCAGTCCATGGGGTCGCTAAGAGTCAGACACGACTGAGCGACTTCACTTTCACTTCTTACTTTCCTGCATTGGAGAAGGAAATGGCAACTTACTCCAGTGTTCTAGCCTGGAGAATCCCAGGGACAGGGGAGCCTGGTGGGCTGCCGTCTATGGGGTCGCACAGAGTCGGACACGACTGAAGCGACTTAGCAGCATCCCCAGTCTCTACCTCTTTCTTTACATCTCCCTATTCTCTACAGGTCTCCCTGTGTCCTCTCCTCTTCTTAAAGGGATTCTAGTTATAGGATTCAAGGTCCAGCTTAAATCCAAGATGATTTCATCTTCAGATCTTTAATCCACAAATTTCCCGAAAGGTCACATTCTGAGGTTCTGGATGAACGTGAATTTTTAGGGGATGGTATCCAGTCCACTACACTTGCCTAAAATACCAAAAAAAGAAGAAGAAGAAGAAAAGAAAAGGTGTAATTCTAAAGTACAAGGTAAAAAAACCCAACTTTCCTAAATGATACTTTCAAATTTCTTGGTACTTTGTCCTGGATCTGAGTGTATCTGAAGTGGAAAAAAAAAAAAGCACTCAGTTGGAAAAAGTAGATGGCTCAGAGGCTAAAGGTCACAGAAAGGAATGTTAACAGCTATAGATGGTGGCTTCTGGGAGGACAATGACTTACTGGACCACCCACTGTATCTGCTGCTTAAAGTAAAAATGTAAGTAAGAATGACACTGTGGCCTTGAAGCATTTAAAAACGCTTACCCGATATTTATTCAATATTGGGTTTCTGCTGAAGCTACAAACGAATAATGTGTTCGATGCATCATCGAAAGTAGGTTAGCACCAATCAGCATCTCTCTCAAGTCGGCTCCCAATCCTTCCAGTGGCAAATGATTTAGAGGAAGTTCTTGACATGGTTTAACCTGAATCAGTGCTTGAGAAGTGAGCAGTTATATTTTAATATTTAATAATATACTTAAAGATATAAAAACTTCCTGGATTATTGTCCTTTTCCAGCATACTTCTTTGGAAACATTTTTCTTTAATTTTATGAGAAGTCCTTCTGGAAGAGGAAGTAAATTAAGAGCAGACAAGGAGCAATGTGCGCAAGTTGCAAAATGACAGCAGAGAGAAAAATTTTTAAACTTTTAATTACAAGCGCTTCCAACCAAAGAACCACCAAAGCAGAGAGCAGATGGGCATCCACTGGATGGAGATTCCTGGGATCCCTTCCATCTCTAAGATCCATGGTGTTCCTGAGCTGTGGAGAAGTGAACACAGATGAGAATGCCAGCGTGCCCAAGTGAAGGAGACAGGCAACTGACTTAGCAACCTGGAGGAAAATGCTTTCAGATCTTCTTGGAAATCCATACTCCAGGCCAAGAAGTGGGCCAGATAACAATAAAGCAGAGTAATGCAATAGAAATACACCAAATTTCCAGGCAGGTAGATCTGAATCTGGGTGCGTCTCATTCCTTCATAGACGTTCATTAAAATTCAAATAAGATTAAATATGCAAATTATCTGAATAATAAGGTGCATGAGAAACGATAGCTGATGTTATTCAAAACTAGGAAACAGAAAAGGAAAAGACATCACTTCGCTGACAAATGTTCGTATTGTCAAAGCTATAGTCTTTCCAGTCGTCATGTACGGATGTGAGAGTTGGACCATAAAAAAGGCTAAGTGCCAAAAAATTGATGCTTTTGAACTGTGGTGCTGGAATACACTGTTGAGAGTCCCTTGGACTGCAAGGAGATCAAACCAGTCAATCCAAAGGGAATCAACCCTGAATGTTCTTTGAAGAACTGATGCTGAAGCTGAACCTCCACTATTTTGGCCACCTAATGAAAAGAGCTGACTCACAGAAAAGATCTTGATGCTGGGAAAGATCTAAGGCAAAAGAAGGGGGGCACCGCAGAGGGTGAGATGGTTAGGTAGCATGACCACCTCGATGGACATGAATTTGAACTCCAGGAAATAGTGGAAGACAGAGGAGCCTGGCATACTGAAGTCCGTGGGGTCGCAGAGTTCAGTTAGTACCTGAACAACAACAAAAGAAACACAAAGGAAATTGTTGCATAAATGGCCAAAATTCTAATTATCAATTAAAACTATTTACATAGGATTTTAATCTTTTAATAGTTATGATGGTATCTTTTCTCTTATCCTAAAGATGAACTATAGTAACATAAATGATTACTGTACATGGGAGTTATTTACACATATCAGCATGACATTACCTCTCAAATACTGTACTGAACATGAAAATATGTGTTGCTGATTTGGGTACCAAGAAATCGGGACATCACTGATGTTTCCTGCTCCATGACACTACCTAAACAAGAAAATATTTCACATGCCCTTGTGTGTTAAAGAGAATACTTTTTTTTTCTTTCATTGGAAGAATGAAATACTTAGAAAAATAATTTTAAAAATTACCAGGATTCTCCCATTAGTACTGAGTACAGGTGGGTCAAAAATCAGCTTCCTTTTTATAAGGCTTTATTGAAACAGCATGAAACTCACGTCTGATTGGCGAGTAATTCAGCTAACTTAGACATTTTGAAAATAGCAGAACATTCAGTAACTTGAATAGGGTTGGTTTTCATATATTCATGTGAGTAGGAAACCATCCTCCATGGATCTCAGGCCAGCTCCAGGGTCGCTCAGCCACTCTGCATATCTTGCAAATGGAGGCAATGATTGGCTTTTGTGGCAGACTATCTATTCAAAGATACTTATGCAGAGAACAGAGTTCCTCATGGGAACAAAAGACAGTCAAATCTGCTGCCCAGTATGATGAATACAAGGTCTCTCTCTGGAGCAAAGAATTGTTATGTTTACTGCCCGTTTTAGAAGATTCAGGTCAGAGTTCTTCTCCTGGGACACAATCTGCTGGATTCACAGGTAGCATCTGGTCTTTTTCTATTACCCTTTAGAAGCTGGAGCTTAGGGAGCCGGTGCAAAAAATGCTGAGTCTGGCAACACAGTTTTGCTATGAATAAAGAACTGTCCTTTGTCTCTGACCCAGGAGGTTTGGCAGCATCCATTAAACTTCAGCAGGTGAACTAGTTAGCTTGCCAGTAGGCAAAATCTCAGTGCTTTCGCCATCCTTGACGCAAATCTGAAACATTCGTATGATCACTAACAGAAGGAACCAAGGGAGGCACAAAGTCCTATTAAAGTGCATGGGGACCTGGGGAAGCTCTTTCATCTATTTTGCTAAGTTCACATTGAGAGAAACGTCTCCACTTTTTTTCTCTCATGAATGGTGAAGGCCCTGGAAGATGGCAAGGAAGAAAGAGAATTTTATTGTGAAGGGGGAAGCTTTGTTATAAAGAGTTCTGCACTTGGCACTGGGAATTTTAGGTCCTTGGATTCAAATTCTAGCTCTGCTAGTAGAGACTCAGACAAGTCAGTGAGGCACAGCAACTTTGCCCTTAACATTCTTGTGAGAGTTTTAAAGTCTGTAATGATCTACTCTGACAGCTGTCATGATTCCCCTTAAAAGGAATTTCAGCTACATAATTTCAACTTCATGGAAGGCTATGCCCCAGTTAATATCATCCCTGAGCTCTCAGGGCTTTCTAGGTGGCTCAGTGGTAAAGAATCCACTTGCCAATGTAGGAGACACAGGCTTGATCCCTGGGTTGGGAAGATCCCCTGGAGGAGGAAGTGGTGACCCACTCTAGCATTCTTGCCTGGGAAATTCCATAGAGAGAGAAGCCTGGTGGGCTACCGTCCATGGGGTTGTAAAGAGTCAGACACTGACTTAGCATGGGTGAGCATGCACACACGAAGTTGAGTGTCTGCCTTGCATTTCAGACTTTCCTCCTTACAAACTGAAATACTAGGAATCCTTTTGATAATTTGAAAATGATCCATGCCTTCAGTATGAAGCCATGTATAGAGTTAGGTGCAAAACTGCTCCAGCAATCTAGCCCCAATTACGGGATTTGAGGAAAAGCCATCATTTTTGAAGGGTAGCATAGTTTGGTGGTTAAGAGTACACATTCTGAAGCCAAACTATTCTTCACCTTTCTAGCTGAACAACCTTACCTTAAATACCTAATCTCTTTTTGCTAGTTTCCTCATGCATAAAATGGAGATAATTATCATACCTACCTCACATGAAGCAATAAGAACAGGGCTAGATACAAAGTAATTGCCAAACCAGTGTTAATTATTTTCATGAGATCGTGTTCCAGGAGATAATTTATCCTAAAATGTTTGGGGAAACAAAGGCACACATCAATGTTTGTCCCATCACAGACCATTGATCTACTGATCTATTTCTCCAAAGCTGATTAACCTAAGGAAGAAATAAACATTTTCTGCAACCCTATCTGTTGAGCAGGGAATGGGTGAGACCCTACTGTGACTCACTTTCTAAGCCATTTTGCAGCACGTGATGAGAAGAACTGACTCATTGGAAAAGACCCTGATGCTAGGAAAGACTAAAGGCAGGAGGAGAAGGGGAAGACAGAGGATAAGATGGTTGGGTAGCATCACAGACTCCACAACATGAGTTTGAGTGAGATCTGGGAGTTGATGATGGACAGGGAAGCCTGGCATGCTACAGTTCATGGGGTCACAAAGAGTTGGACACGACTGACAGGCTGAACTGAAATGAACTAACAGATGAGGGGATCTTGCAGAGTAAAATTCTTTTAATAAGGTTTAGATAGGACAGCAGAGCCTGGTGGGCTGCCGTCTATGGGGTCGCACAGAGTCGGACACGAATGAAGCGACGCAGCAGCAGCTAGATAGAACAAGAGTATAAAACGTATTCACTGAGGTTTTTCATGGAGAAGGAAATGGCTTGACCATTCAGGGATGACCTAAATCAAATCCCTTATGATTATACAGTGGAAGTGAGAAATAGATTTAAGGGTCTAGATCTGACAGATAGAGTGCTTGATGAACTATGGAATGAGGTTCGTGACATTGTACAGAGAGAGGGATCAAGACCATCCCCATGGAAAAGAAATGCAAAAAAGCAAAATGGCTGTCTGGGGAGGCCTTACAAATAGTTGTGAAAAGAAGAGAGGCGAAAAGCAAAGGAGAAAAGGAAAGATATAAGCATATGAATGCAGAGTTCCAAAGAACAGCAAGAAGAGATAAGAAAGCCTTCTTCGGTGATCAGTGCAAAGAAATAGAAGAAACCAACAGACAGGGAAAGACTAGAGATCTCTTCAAGAAAATTAGAGATACCAAGGGAATATTTCATGGAAAGATGAACTCAATAAAGGACAGAGATGGTATGGACCTAACAGAAGCAGAAGATATTAAGAAGAGATGGCAAGAATACACAGAACAGCTGTACAAAAAAGATCTTCANACTGTGAAAAGAAGAGAAGTGAAAAGCCAAGGAGAAAAGGAAAGATATAAGCATCTGAATGCAGAGTTACAAAGAATAGCAAGAAGAGATAAGAAAGCCTTCTTCAGCAATCAATGCAAAGAAATAGAGGAAAAGAACAGAATGGGAAAGACTAGAGATCTCTTCAAGAAAATTAGAGATACCAAGGGAACATTTCATGCAAAGATGGGCTCGATAAAGGACAGAAATGGTATGGACCTAACAGAAGCAGAAGATATTAAGAAGAGATGGCAAGAATATACAGAAGAACTGTACAAAAAGGATCTTCACGACCCAGATAATCACGATGGTGTGATCACTCATCTAGAGCCAGACATCTTGGAATGTCAAGTCAAGTGGGCCTCAGGAAGCATGACTATGAACATAGCTAATGGAGGTGATGGAATTCCAGTTGAGCTATTTCAAATTCAGAAGGATCATGCTGTGAAAGTGTTGCACTCAATATGCCAGCAAATTTGAAAAACTCAGCAATGGCCACAGGACTGCAAAAGGTCAGTTTTCATTCGAATTCCAAAGAAAGGCAATGCCAAAGAATGCTCCAACTACTGCACAATTGCACGCATTTCAGATGCTAGTAAAGTAATGCTCAAAGTTCTCCAAGCCAGGCTTCAGCAATACGTCAACCATGAACTTCCAGATGTTCAAGTTGGTTTTAGAAAAGGCAGCGGAACCAGAGATCAAATTGCCAACATCTGCTGGATTATGGAAAAAGCAAGAGAGTTCCAGAAAAACTTCTATTTCTGCTTTATTGTCTATGCCAAAGACTTCGACTGGGTGGATCACAATAAACTGTGAACAATTCGGAAAGAGATGGGAATACCAGACCACCTAACCTGCCTCTTGAGAAATCTGTATGCAGGTCAGGAAGCAACAGTTAGAACTGAACATGGAACAACAGACTGGTTCCAAATAGGAAAAGGAGTATGTCAAGGCTGTATATTGTGATCCTGCTTATTTCACTTCTGTGCAGAGTACATCAGGAGAAACGCTGGACTGGAAGAAACGCAAGCTGGATTCAAGATTGTCTGGAGAAATATCAATAATGTCAGATATGCAGATGACACCACCCTTATGGCAGAAAGTGAAGATGAACTCAAAAGCCTCTTGATGAAAGTGAAAGAAGAGAGCGAAAAAGTTGGCTTAAAGCTCAACATTCAGAAAATTAAGATCGTGGCCTCCAGTCCCACCACTCCATGGGAAACAGATGTATAAACAGTGGAAACAGTGTCAGACTTTATTTTTTGTGGCTCCAAAATCACTGCAGATGGTGATTGCAGCATGAAATTAAAGACACTTACTCCTTGGATGAAAAGTTATGACCAGCCTAGATGGCATGTTCAAAAGCAGAGACATTACTTTGCCGACTAAGGTCCGTCTAGTCAAGGCTATGGTTTTTCCAGTAGTCATGTATGGATGTGAGAGTTGGACTGTAAAGAAGGCTGAGTGCCGAAGAATTGGTGCTTTTGAACTGTGGTGTTGGAGAAGACTCTTGAGAGTCCCTTGGACTGCAAGGAGATCCAACCAGTCCATTTGAATGAGATAAACCCTGGGATTTCTTTGGAAAGAATGGTGCTACAGCTGAAACTCCAGTACTTTGCCACCTCATGAGAATAATTGACCCATTGGAAAAGACTCTGATGCCGGGAGGGACTGGGTGCAGGAGGAAAAGGGGATGACAGAGGATGATATGGCTGGATGGCATCACTGACTCGATGGACGTGAGTGTGAGTGAACTCCGGGAGTTAGTGATGGACTGGGAGGCTGGCATGCTGCGATTCATGGGGTCGCAAAGAGTCGGACACAACTGAGCGACTGAACTGAACTGAACTGAAGAAATACAAGCAAAAAGAAAATGTGTAGAGCCTCAGAGATCTAGATACAATCAGGCACACCAGTATACGTGTGCATGCTCAGTTGTGTTGCACTCTTATACATGATATGATTTCCTGAAAGAAAGGAAAGATAGAAAGGGAAGGAAACAAAACTGAAAAAAAAAATCAGAACCAAAACTTCTCAAAGTTTACAAAAAAACATTAGTCTACACATCCAAAAAAGTGGCATAATACACTTTTTAAATCAACTGAGGTCAGGAATAATGAATTTTGTTATAAGTAAGTTAAATTCAATTCACCTTCAGTGAAACATCATACTTTCTCTTTGTGGTTTGATTTTTTTGAAACAAAAATATTCATTGAGTACTACAGTGGACTAGAACTTTGTTCAGGAGAGGATAGGTTAGTGAACACAATGTACAGCTTCCTGGGGTAGAGACTGCTAGAGCCCTCAGATATTCATTGTCTCCATCTGCTTTTAGCCACAGATTCTTCTGTGTTCTCTCTACACACCTGCTTCGGGTTTCCCTGGATACATGGTGTCCTAATTCAAAGAATACAAACCTGGGTTTCCAATGAAACTGTGTGTGGCAGCATATGAGTAAGCTTCCAGCAGTGAAAGGTGAGCAGAAGCAAGGGGTGAGACTTCCAGGTCAAATCTTTATGAAGGAACGTGTTTCTTGACTTTAACTGATTTGAAGGAAATAACTGTCTCCCATCTCAGTGACTGTAGAACAGACAATGTGTAGGAGAGATGGCACTGATCTTTTCTTTAATGGAACACCTTAGAGAAGACAAGTTCAAGGTAGAAGGAACTTCAGTCTTGATGCAGTTGCATCAGCTGATTGACCTACATTCTACCCACCTACTTCTGTACTCCTAGGTCAGAGAAAAACGATCTAATTGAATTGATCCACTGAATTTTTGGTCTTCTTTAATAACTATATCCCGAATTAGTAAAATTATTTCTCTTGGAGTTTATAAATACTGTGAAAGTGAAAAATGAAAGTGAAAGTTGCCCAGTCATGCCCGACTCTTTGCAACCCCACGGACTATATAGTCCATGGAATTCTCCAGGCCAGAACACTGGAGTGGGTAGCCTTTCCCTTCTCCAGGGGTTCTTCCAAAGCCAGGGACTGAACCCAGGTCTCCCACACTGCAGGCGATTCTTTACCGGGAGAACCACAAGGCAGGCCCAAATAAATACTCTAGTGGACAATTTGGTCCAAAAATTGCACTTATTTTATTCAACAAAGATTCTCTTGCTTTATTTTCAAAGTGATCTCCTTTTAAATTCTTAAAAACTAAGCATTTAACTTTACTATGAAATAGTGTCTGTTCAATCTTTCTCCTGCAAATGTACCTACCTTGATAACTATTGATATTTTATAGTTTCAAATTTTGCTAATTTTGTTTTGGAAATTTTGATTAGCATTTCTTTCCAGTGGGCTTTCTTTCACCGAATTTGTAAAATTTAAATATGTTTTCAAATCATAATGGTATCAGTTGTTCTGGAAGAATTATTCAGGAAATTCAGTGAACTTTCTCTACCAACAATTTGAAAAGCTATTTTTAAAAAGTTAATTTTCTCTGCTACAAGATAGCTTAACTAAAGATATATAGAATATACTCAGAAAGATCAGAAAATAAAAGTATATGACAACCCTACAAATGTAAGAAATATCACTTCATCTCAATCTAAAATCCCTTTATTACATCTGAATTAATTTAAATATGCTATTTATAGTATATACAAACATTTATATAATATTGCATTGCATAATATATGTGAATATTGTAAGAATATATTTTTACATATATAGTGTATATATTTGTTTTCATATTCAAACTAATTTTATTTTATATATCATGTAAGAAATGAATTGCCAGTCTAGGTTCAATGCAGGATACAGGATGCTTGGGGCTGGTGCACTGGGATGACCCAGAGAGATGGTATGGGGAAGGAGGTGGGAGGGGGGTTCAGGATTGGGAACTCATGTACACCTCTGGTGGATTCATGTTGATGTATGGCAAAACCAATACAGTATTGTAAAGTAAAATAAAGTTTAAAAAAATAAAATAAATAGTCTTCTTTAATCAATAGAAGGGACAGATAAACTATGCAGATTAGAGAAGACCTGATAGAATTTAAATCAGATTATTGACCATCTGGAGTGAATAATCAACCTTATTGCAAATATAAAAGAATCAGGAATTTATATTGGAATATATTAAAATTTATACGGAAATTGTAAGTTTATTAAATCTGTATTGGGAAAATATCACCAATATAAATTTTATTTATGTGTTTAATTTTTCTAATTCTAGCATTCTTGCAATACTTTCATAGCACCAAATTTATAAACAATTTTGATCTATGCATAGAAAGACATATACTGATATAAAATGTTGACCTTTCTTATATGTCTCTTCAGGATGCCATTTTTGAGTTATCATTCACATTGGATTTGGGTTACTATATAATATAATAGAGCTTTTAAGACATCACAGTCCTCATACGGACTTGATGTTTAAATACCATATAAGGAAACCTTGTCAGTGCTACATGTCTTTTCAAACTGTGTAGTGTGAGTAGACAAGTGTTAAAAATAAAAGGTGAAGTTAAAATTTAACTTTATAAGCAAAAGTGTGACTTTTCACTTAAAAGCAATTTTATGTGTAATTTTTTTTTTCACAAAGCACGTCTCTATCTTTGATTAACTTGATCCACAATATGATTAGAAGCTAGTCATTAATACGGGCATTTAATGATAGCTTTATGATTGACTGCAGCGTGATTCTTTCTGCCAAGTTTCCCCCTGAGCAAAGTCATAGGAATATCATGAATCAAGGACAAGGAAAGAATTCCACTCTGAGGATATCTTATGAAAGTTTTTATATTGCTGATTAACTAAAAATGACCCTTCATGGTTGGTTTGTTTGCACTAAATCATCCATTCTTTACTTTTTAGGTAATACAAAATTGTTAGAAGATGACTGTGTATTGTGAAAGATCATCAACCTTGCTCATCTTTTATGTTGAAGAGATAATTTACTTTTTAAATACAGAGAATAAGATATGCAGGTGAAAATTTGTATCAGATTTTTAAACTGTAGAAAAATTTCCTTTTTTGTTCTTAGAGATGTCATCAAGGTGAACGAAAAAGTAGCAGCTATGTGGACATATAATTTAACAAAATTCCTCATATTATTTCCTATTTTCCTTTCTTCTTCAAAATAAATACCAAAATGTTAAATCATCATTTTTAATATTTGCTAAACTTTGCTTAGAACTGTACTTACCAAACAATTGACTGTAGAATACCTATTCTCTCTGATCCTTAACACCAGTATTAATATTTTCAAAACAGAGTCCCACTATGCCTTTTAGCAAACTGTTTACTGGTAATTACATGGATTTATAAAAGAATACTAAGGGTACCATATATTCTACTTAATGCTACTCACTCTTTCTACATACAGAGAACATGCTTTCTCTTAAACTAGACTAATTATGGAGATCATGTCACAATACATATAAATATTAAATTATTGTGATATACTACTAAAACGGATATAATATTACATGTCAGTAATAACTCAATTAGAAACAGTGTCAAACAAGAAAAAAAAAAAAAGAGCTTTGACAAACTGGTCAAAATATTTGCTTTAATTTTGAAAATAGGCTGAATTGTGGTTCCGTCAACTTGGTTACTCCAGGCACTTAATTTCATAGAATGTCCTTTTCCTGGGTGGTTCCAAGTTGTTTAGTCTCTAAGTCATGTCTGACTCTTTGGCGAGCCCATGGACTGTAGCCCACCAGGCTCCTCTGTCCATGGAATTTCCCAGGCAAGAATTCTGGAATGGGCTGCCAATTCCTTCTCTGGAGGATCTTCCTGACTCAAGGATTGAACCTGCATCTTCCACATTGGCAGGCAGATTCTCTACCACTTGGCCACCAGGGAAGCCTATTCCAGATTAGAGTTGGTCAAAATAAAGTTGTACAGGATTTGGAAGACAAGAAGTAGCAGTTGCCACGACGCTCTGAAAGGTCGTCATTATTTAGGTGAGTATCTCCACTGTGAATTTGATGGGTTCCAGTTTGGCCCTACCCACCCCAGCTTTAATTCTAGCTTTCTTTGTCAACCATTAATTCTGATCATCAATAGAAAACTGAGACTTTAAGGAATCTCCACACTGTTCTCCATAGTGGCTGTACCAGTTTGCATTCCCACCAATAGTGTAAGAGGGTTCCCTTTTCTCTACACCCTCTCCAGCATGGATACCAGCCATTCTGACCAGCGTGAGATGGTACCTCATGTAGCATAGATTTGCATTTCTCTGATAATGAGTGGTGTTGAGCATCTTTTCATGTGTTTGTTAGCCACCTGTATGTCTTCTTTGCAGAAATTCTGTTTAGTTCTTTGCCACACTTCTTGATTGGGTCATTTATTTTTCCGGTATTGAGCTGCATGAGCTTCTTGTGTATTTTGGAGATCAATTCTTTGTCAGTTGTTTCATTTGCTATTATTTTCTGCCATTCTGAAGGCTGTCTTTTCACCTTGCTTATAGTTTCCTTTGTTGTTCAAAAGCTTGTAAGTTTAATTAGGTCCCATTTGTTTATTTTTGCTTTTATCTCCATTACTCAGGGAGGCGGGTCATAGAGGATCTTTCTGTGATTTATGTCAGGATGTTTTGCTTATGTTTTCCCCTAGGAGTTTTATAGCCCCCCAGTGTTCATCGCAGCATTGTTTACAATAGCAAGGACATGGAAGCAACCTAGATGTTCATCGGCAGATAAATGGATAAGAAAGTTGTGGTACATACACACAATGGAATATTACTCCACATTAAAAAGAACACATTTGACTCAATTTTAGTGAGGTGGATGAAACTGGAGCCTATTGTACAGAGTAAAATAAGTCAGAAAGAAAAGCACCAATATAGTATATTAACGCATATATATGGAATTTAGAAAGATGATAACAATGACCTTATATGCAAGACAGCAAAAGAGACACAGATTTAAAGAATAAACTTCTGGACTCTGTGGGAGAAGGCGAGGATGGGATGATTTGAGAGAATAGCATTGAAACATGTATGTTACCATATGTGAAATAGATGACCAGTCCAAGTTCGATGCATGAAGCAGGGCCCTCAAAGCTGGTGCNGACAAATCAACTCTTACTCTTGAATTGTTTCAGGTTTTTGCGTTTCATCTCTCAGTTGTATTATACCCTCTCCTTAAGAGGAGAAGGTAGATATTATATAGCACATATGGCCTTCACACTACCTAGAAATACTTAATAATCTTCTCTTAGTTACCACTGGCCATTCACATCAAGGGTTTGACCCTTGATCTTATGAAACTTGACTTCATGACACCAAAATCCTACAGTATGGCTGTTAGCATAACTGATGCCATCTTGGGGCCCTTACAGCTTCTCCTATCCTTCTGCTGACCCTACTCAAGACTGTTTTGTACAGTAAGTCACTTCCTTGTTGTCAAGAACTTTGTAGTTAAAAGGTATTGTTTAAAATCATTAGGACCAGGTGGCCTCTATGCTCTGTTAGTCCCCAAACAATGAGGGAAACCTTCACTGATGTATTGCTGGCGCCCACGAGACTAGTGACCCATTTGTGAATCTTGACTGAGGAATGCATGTCCTGTTTCCAAGCACCTACTCCATACCCTGGGTTAACAACAAAATTGCCTCAGTGGCCCCTTGGAGGTGCAGAGTGTGGCTCTGATTCTGCATGGTTGCCTGCTGGACTCCGATCCTACCCTGTGAGTACATTACCCCATAAAAAAAAACCAATCCATTGATTATATAGAGCAGCCTGCCTCATTTTTCTGTCTCAAGATACTTTCTCAGTTTGGTGGGTACTTTTTGTTTCCTCTGTCCTCCAACACCTATAGACCCTGCAAAATTCTCTTGATATTTGATACTCTGCTGACATATTACCCAAAAGAGAAATTTAATCAGGTAACCTGGTGAAGCTACCTTACACAGTAATTTTTAAATAATTTTTAGAAATCTAATATGAAAATTAGTTGAAAATATCCCCTATTGGGTTTGAGTTGCCTCCACTATTCTTCCAGACATTTAAAATAAATTATCAGAAACATTTATATCAGAAATATTTATCCTGTAAGTTGGACCATTTTTTATTTTAAAAAGATTTTAAGCATTTACTCATTTAAAAATCTTGAATGTGTCAGTTATAATGATAAAGCAGATATCTGCTTTGCATGTTAAGCAATTTCATGTGTAAAGAGCAACCAGAATGAAAAGACCCTGCAGACTGGGGAGGTTTCATCTGAGACCAAATCCTTTCAGATGGACTTCTAATTTTGCTACTTGTGTTTTAAGAAAGAAAATAATAATAATGTCTACCTTTATGATGTTTGAATGACTTCTGATCCCCTGACCCTCCATTCTTCTCCCAGATTTGCTGTGAGCACTAATTACTTTTATAAAGTTTACTTATGACCCGTGCTTCATGTAGTTATTCTACATGTTGGTAGAACATCTCTAAGAGTTCTGGGCAGATATTTTAAAAATGATTCTCATGATGAAAATGACTTACTAACTGAGTCAGCTGGGAAAATTATTTATCCCTTTTAAGCCTCTTTTTCCTATCTGAAATGAAGGATGTGGTAATATTTTCCATTTCAGAGACTCCGTGATGAGGAATAATAAGCACCATCTCTCACAGTATGTCTGGCACTTCGCAGGCACTTAATATTTAATATATACATATATTGATATATCACCTTTTGCAACTTATAAAAGGGTCTGTGTTTCCATACTGTTTACTCTGACCTCACTATAAGAGGATACCGCTTCTGCAATCAATTCACAAATAATAATGGTCCCATAAGCAGTCCTCTGAATCAGTCAAGAGGTTATCATAAGTTTTAGATTCTACATTTTATATATTACCACCCAATAATACTTGCAAGGGTGAACTACCATTATCTTTCCACACTAACTTTCATATTATAAAAAATTTTAAAAAATATGGCTTTGGGGGCTGGTTCTTGGGCAAAGAGGTATAGAGAACAATGAAAAGAATTTCAATACTCTCTTTTAAAAATAGTATTCTAATATACTGAGAAAAGAAAGAAGTTTGTTCTCTGTAGCTGAAATCTGCACTCAGATATCCTTGGGATATGCCTTCATGTTACTATGATCTAATCAAATTTGAAAGCCCCAAAGCTCATTGTCATGAACTGGATCTGTCGTCACTGCTTTCAAGCCAAAAATAGTTTTAAAAAATGAAAGAATCAGAGATCTACTGATCTCAAAGTAATTACTCTGTGTTTCATAATTTAGAAAATCATAAATTATAAATTATAGCCAACAATTTACTCTAGAGTTTATTTAGTAATAGAGAATCAAACTCTTTCATTTTCCCAACATATTAGAGTTTGTGTGCACGAATTCTTCATTAATAAATCTATTAGCAAGTAATAATAATGTATTTCGACATAGCCCCAAACACAAAATTTGCTACAGCCTCATTTGCAGGGATGGGGAGGAAGGTATATTTCAATGAAATAAGCAAAAGCATAATTATTTAGGGGAAAAAAAAATCACATGCAGGCCTTACCCCAGATGGCCTGAACCAGAACTTCTGGTTGGGGAGTGTATAGAGGGTAGCTACTAGAAACCCCTGTTTATCTAACTTTCCCCTGTGATCCCATGGAGATGCTCTGATTTAGACCTACTTACTGCTCGGTAAAGCAGATGAAACTAAAAGGTGACAATCAGCAAGCAGCGGTCATGGCCAAGGAAAAGCCAGCAACATTGGAGGGTGTTTAGACTGTATCCTGCTTTAACAGTGCTTAGCAGGATGATCCAAATCAGACGTCTTTTTAGAATCTGGACTGACAGCGTATCTTCTTGCCTGTCTTATGTTTCCACCCCTGTAAATTTCACCTACGACCCTGATTAACATTTTAGAAAAAGGTTTATTTAGAGAAATGAAAAAAAAATGTTTTCCAGGCAAATAATTCAAGTAACTAAAGCTAAAAATAAATATATTTAAATCTCTCTAGACCAAACAGTGAGGATTCGTGAAGTTGACTATAAATTAATGTATTAGGGCATTAGTTCAGATAATAGGTCCTGAAAGTATAGTTTTAAATGTAACTTATGATTAATAGAGGGTGCTATCATCAACTTAGTATCTTATAATTATAGTGAAAAAATATTGTAAGCCCAGGAATAATTTCACATATGTGATCTTTGATTTTTCCAGAGTATCCACTTCTCTCATAACTGATACTAAAAAATACTAAGTACCTTAAAAGAATAAGCCAGGTACATAAATCCAAATTATTACTTGGAAGGAAAATTATATAAAAGTTTTGAATGAAACAAATTTATAATGTACAAATCACTTCTGTTCCTACATTTAAAACACATGTGATCAGGCTTCTGCGTGCACCCTATGTCTTGTGTCTGACTCTTTGCAACCCTATAGACTATAGCCCACCAGGCTTCTCTGTCCATGGGATTCTCCAGGCAAGAATACTAGAGTGGATTGCCATGCTTGCCTCCACTGGATCTTCCTGACCCAGGGATCAAATCCGAGTCTCATGTCTCCTGCACTGGCAGGCAGGTTCTTTACCACTAGTGCCACCTGGGAAACCCCCAGGCCTCTACCCTCCCTCCCCCCTCAAAAAAGAAGATACACATAAGAACTTAAAATTCCACAGCATAACATTCAGTTCTATGCTTTTACATCACCATGCCTTCCTATTCCTATCCAAAACAAAGCTTTGCTTTGCAGCATTCAGGATTTGCTTTTGCATTATTTTTTATTGAAATATAGGTCATTTACAATGTTGTGTTAGTTTCAGATGACAGCAAAGTGATTCAGTTATACATACATCCATGAGCTGTAAATATGTTAGTTTTGATCTCAACTCAGCTTATCCTTTAACCAAGCGTCAGGATTAGGATCAGCCAAAATCAGGCTCTCCAAACTCCCCACTGCCAGCACTGTCCATGGTCCCTTGCCAAAGGCAGCATGCATTTCCTAGGATCAAGGGTTTGAGAGTTGAAAGACCCTAGAGATCTGGCCCAGAAAAGGCTGAATTCAGAGACCTTCTGCAACCCCACTGCCGGCCATGTTCTTTCACACTCAGCACCCTGGTGATCATGGCCCCTGGAGGCAGCCATTCCCCTTGCTGAAGCGTCAGTGGTTCAGGAGTGTCCCCCTGTGTCCTGACTCCCTGTGTGACTCTGAATGAACCACAGCATCTCTTCATCCAAATATGAATGAAAAAAGAGTTAACGATTTTAAAGATCATACAGGTCACACAATTCTTCCTAACTGCTTAAATGGCAGGAACTGGAATAAAATGTTTTCCTGTAACATCCTCGGGACTGAAGGATCTTATCTAACTGTTGAGGTCTATGTTTAAAAGGTAGAGGCAGTAAGTTTTTGACATCAACTAGGCAATAAGGAATTGTCAAGTCAATTGAGCAATCGGTAACATCCTATGCTATTTCCTATGCACACATCCTGACCACTCACCCACTCCTTAACCCACAGCTGCCACTATGCCTGGCTTGGCACTTATCAAGCTGTCACCAAGGATCCATTGCTCCCCCAAAACCACCACTATCAAAGTCAGTCTTTCCTCCTCATCTCATTCTCCAGTTCTCCAAATGCTTGTGGCCTATCTCCATCTTTTAATTATCTTCTCTCTCAGCCTCGGCGACAACACATCCCTGATTCATTCCCCTTTGTCATTTTCTGATCACTGTTTTGCCTCATTCTTTGGCTCCTTCGCCATCCTTATCATTAAGGATGATAAGGATGACTCTCTTATCTTCACCAGGAAGAATCCGGAAACTGAGCTCTCCTTGTTAATCCCTGTCACTAACTCCCTGTGTGGCCTTAGACAACCCACAGCCCTCTTTGGGTTTCATTTATCCCTGAGAAAGTAAAGCAGCTGGATTTGATAATCCATAGTCCTTCAGACCTAGGCAGTACTATGCTAGTCTGTCCTAATCCCATTCCTGTCCTTTATCAGTAGTGGTATATTTTCAGAAAGCCAGTGCAAGTCTGTGATGGAGCTAAGACCACCAGGAAGTCATCACTTCCAGGGTGGGAAGGAACCTCTGAAATATCCTTTTCATAGTTGAGAAAACCTGGGTTCAAAGTGGGTAGTTGATTATCTCACAGTAGAGATGGGAATAAGGAGGCTCCTACATGTTCCAAATTCAGAGCTTAAGTGACTTTCAAACTTGGCTGAAGTGCATAATGGTATCAGGTAAAATGGGATATTGAAGGTATTCACTGGGTAGGACACTCCATAGCCTTTTTTCCTCTTTAAAAAACAAATCTATAAGAAATTTGGAGAGAAATTTGCAATAGATGGTATTTAACACAAAGCAGCACAATCAGATCACATAAAACATCTTAGATTTATATTTTTAAATAGCCAAATAAAACAGAACATCCAAGTCGCAGAACACATGTATTTACATTAATTCAAATGTCCAAAGTACAATATAGTGACATCTCTTTAACAGTTCATATAATTTAAGACTTACACACACACAAGCATATAGACAATTATTAGTCTCCTAGAACAAAGGCTGAAGAAGTTACTCAGACATTTTGGCATTGACATTTACATATTTATGGCAACAAATAATGATGGCTTTAAACTTTCAATAAGATCTTTTGTACAAGAATAGGAGATGTACAGAATGGAAAGAAGATAGTCAAACAAATGTACCTTTACTGTACTATTTATCTAACACCATATGTAATGGGGCACTGCTCAGCAAATTTGATCAGGACTGTCTGTTTACTCTGGTCTGCAGTGATAACATGAACTGAAGCATCCCCAAATCTAACTTTACTTTGTGCTTTATAAACAACTGCTGCTTGGTTCTTCCTTCTGCATCTTTTAAAAATGAACACTTTTTTTTAACATAACTAAACTTTGGTCCCAATAAGTAGTAAAATCTCTAATACCTGAAATTTAGCTTTTCTTTCAAGAATCTTGAGTGAAAAGACAATGTCAGTCACGTCACCTCCAGGCCAGCTTTGAAATTATCAGTCGTGCTAAAGATGAAGGCATTATCTAGAACTTAAACTTGAAATACAACTCCATCTTTCTCCGGCATGAACCTAAGTGCTGTATCACATTTCCTATAAACCAGTGAAAGAGACCCTTTGGTTTTATTTCTGAAACACTGAACAACCCCATTTCTGCCCTGCTGTTTATTTTTGCAGACCACATACAAAATTGAATATAAAGAGATTCAACCACTACATTGTACAAATGCAGGCACAAAACTAAGTGGATGCCACAAAGGGTGTGTCTGAAAACACTGAATTGACTGAATCTGAGTCGGATTTCACCCTCGTGGACTTTAAGATGCCCTCAGCTATGACCGTTTCACTAGGAAAGAGTCTGACTTTCCCATTCTGCCCTGCTGCAGTATCCTTCAGGGGTTCCAAAAACACTACTCTTTTCCCGGCCCCTGCCTTCCGTTCATCAATGGGGGCATCACTATCAGGGCCGGGAGTGAGAATAGATGCATGGACATTGCTTTGGTTTAGCATATTTTTTCGTCTCTTGGGTTTACACTTGCAGGGACACGGTGTCAGATAGAGGTACAGAAGTACCAAAACAATGCTGGCCACGCAGGCTGCAAGAGTGGTAAAAGCTGTGTTAAATGCCTCGTGCGCATGGGATTTGTTAATGGTGAAATTGCTCACGTTTATTGTAACATCCACAGTTTCATTTAACAGACGTTGCCGATTTATTGCAACACAGGAATACACTCCAGCATCCTCAAAACGAGGACTTTCTATAACCAGGCTTCCATTGGGAAACACATGAAAGTTTTCCATCTCTTTATCGGGCTCCAGCACTCTGTTATCTGGACCAACCCACATGAAATCGGTATTTGCCCTACCAGTCTTGCCGTCACAGTGGACCATCAGCCTTTCCCCAACCTGAGCCTCGTGAATAAAGCCAAGGGCACGGAAGGAACTATTGATGATACTGTCAGAGCACTTCAGGAAGCTATCCTGGAGCAGAAGCACCTGATGGAAGTGCCTAGTGTCAGACCATAGGCGACAGGTATAATCATTCTTAAAATCCATCACTGAGCTGAAGTGCCTACGGTACCAAAAGATCAGCAAGGAGTAGAGAGAACAATCACAGACAAAGGGGTTTCCATGAAGAAAGATACCTCTCAGTTGCTTTCCTGGCACTAAATTTATATGATGCATTGGCAGAGAGGAGATCCGGTTATAAGAAACATCTAGAAACATCAGTTCTGCCAGCTTGAACCTTCCAACATACAAATCCATGGGAAACTGCGTGAGAAAGTTTCCACTTAAGTACAGTTTTTGCAGTTGAGAGAGCCCTCCAAACGCTGAAGGATCCAGATAAGAAATGTGATTGTTGTAAAGCAGGAGCACTTCCAGAACCTTCAGCTCTTGGAACACTGCACTTTTCACGGTCTTCAGCTTATTGGATGACAAGTCAAGACACTTCAGATTTGGAGTGGTAGAAAAACTGTCCGTGGAAATGCTTGTGATGTTATTGTGCCGAACAATGAGGGTGTTCAGCTTTACCAAGGATACTGGAATCCACTCAGAATCCAGAAGCCCAATTCTGTTGTAACTCAGATCCAGTCTCTTGATCAGCCTGAAGAGGTTCCCAGGCACCCTGGACAGATTTTTGTTGGTGCAGCTGACGATGTCAGTGGCACAGATGCAAGCGGTGGGGCACACCCCGGAGGCGCCACGGCTCACAGTCACCGTGATAACCAACAAACACAGCAGTTCCTTGCAGCCCGGTCTGACAACTCCAGGCAGGGTGGGCAGTGCATGTAAACGTACAGACATTATGGTCGCCTCTGAGTCTCTTCCAGGAGCCTTTTCCACCAGCTCAGTCTCCCACCAGTGAACCTGGTAAAAAGAAATCAATATTTAAAGAGAGGTTTAAAAAGAAAAGATTCATTGACACTAGTTAACCCTTAAGAGTAATATCTGGCTTTCTTTCCAATAACTTTTGAAACAGGTTTTTTTTCACACTGGGGAGTCTATGTTAGATGCCAATTTTTCCTGGGTTACTCCTGCTTACAGGCATTTACAGTTCCATTCTATTGGCACAACCTTCTCAATATCTGAAACTCAATTGTTTTTTAAGGTGCATCCTGCGTTGCTGTTGGGTGTTTTTTTTTTTTCTCTCTCTCTCTCTAGGAGACACAAAAATATACAAACGCGTCTTATAAACAATTACAGGGAAATACTTAGCAAGCCACCCGTGCAGAAAGCAACTCACAGAGCTGGGACGCCTCACGGGCTCCGGGGATAGGCCGCCGACGACGTGGTGTCTTCTGCAGGTCTGTGCGTCCGTCTGTCTCTGTCTGTCACTCCGGCATCTTAAGACTTCCTTTCCCTTTTGCTCCCGGCGGGCGGCAGCCTCTCGCTGGCTCGCAACTTTGGAGAGTTTCAAGCCGCCGTTTCGGCGGCAGCAGCAGCAGCAACCCCGGCCTCAGGAAACGTCTCGACCGGCTCCGGTTGGTTCTCCCGGGCTTTCTTCATTGCTCGGCTGAAGGTACCGCCTGAGCGATCCGGTCGTCGCGTTGGGCGCCCGGCTCCTGGACCCGGGTCCGGGGGGCGGGGGCGCGGGAAGTGGATCGGAGCCGGCCCCGCCTCTCCACTCACGGGAGGCAACAGGGCCCCGGCTCCCCGGCGCCACCGGCCGGGTTTTATCCCCGCGCGCTCAGGGTCGGGTGCGGGGCGGGGAGACCAGTCCCGCCCCTGCGCGTCCTCCTTCCAGCGTGAACCTGCTCCCGGGCTACGGGCGGGAGCGGGCTGGGCGCGCGGCGGGGGGCGCGCGGCGCGGGAGGGGGCGACGGTGCAGCCAATCACAGCGGCGGCCGGCGCACCCTCCACGCACCCACCGCGCGGCCCCGCTGCCGCCCTCTTCCTGCCCCTCTGGGTCCGGGAGAGCGGCCGCGCGGCGGGGCGGGGGACCCACACCGGAGGCCGGGCTCGCGTACCCAGGGGTGAGGACGCCTCGCGCACTGCTGCCAATCGCGTCGGCGAGCCCAGCCCCGACCCGCGGGCTGGTGGGGTCGAGGGAGGTTAAGGGACACGCCCAGCCCGGGAGCTAGAGGTCACAGCCTTGAAGACCCACGTGTTGCGACCGCGCGAGTCGCGTCTTTCTCCCATCGAGTCCGCTGAGCTCCTCGACCTCTTATCGCTGCCTTTCTTGGGCGAAGGCCCGGGGGGCTCGCACAGCGCCAAGTACTGTGGGTTTTACAGGTTTGCAAAACAAACACCGAAGCCGGCTTCGGTCTCCGCCCTCATAAGGGGGGCGGGGGGTAAGCAGAAAAATCGGGTGCGTTCCCTCCGGTGCAACAGGGTCTCCTACTGGGGGGAAGGAACCGCGAACGCGCCGCGAAGACGCTGCGCACCTCCCGGGGAAGTTCGGTCCCTTTCCTAACTCGGGAGGAAGCATCAGGGTTCATGCCCCATTCGCGAAGGAGAAGCGCAGGAAANCGTTCCCTCCGGTGCAACAGGGTCTCCTACTGGGGGGAAGGAACCGCGAACGCGCCGCGAAGACGCTGCGCACCTCCCGGGGAAGTTCGGTCCCTTTCCTAACTCGGGAGGAAGCATCAGGGTTCATGCCCCATTCGCGAAGGAGAAGCGCAGGAAAGAAGGGTTGGATCCGACCTTCCGCCTGGAAGGCAAAGCATAAGAGTATTACGCTTAAAAGCAAAAAAAAATCCCAAAGCCAACCGTTTTTTCTTTTTTTCAAAATGTGTTCGCGCGGGACAGAACCTGATCCCGGAATGGGTGTCTGCCGAGGTTCTTCATCCTTTCCCAAGAGGCAAGCTAGAAAAGGTGCGAGACCAGGTGGACAAGGCCGGGCAAAGTGAGGAGACAGGGGGTGGAGCTGATAAGCTTTTCGATTAAAAATCCATTTTTGTTTTAATTCGGAGATCAGTTTTAATGATGGAATTTGACTGAGCCAAATGACCCATTTATACATTATATCCGGATTTAAAGAACTAAATTACTGCCCTGACAAGAGACACTAACCAAAGCAGAAGGGACAGGGACATTGAAACGCACTGAATTGAGAAAAACTGTTGGGGGCAGGGCAAGAACCTGTAATAGTACTTGACAAATAGAAGCGATGACGTAGACGACCAACTCCTCGGCCCCGCTACACACGCACTTGAGCCACCTCGAATTTAGTGCGCGTTGGTCTCTACATTGTCAATGAATGGATTCATGTGATGGCACAGATCTGTTAGGCCAGCTCCAAATGTAAATAGAATTGTGTGCATCGTTAATTTAGCTGGGCTGTTTGTGGAATGAATCTGAAATAGCACTGGTAAATTGAGGTTTTTCAGATGAGAGCAGCTTGATTCAGATTAGTTTTGGTTTTCTGAAAAGTTGAAGTTTATCATAATACAGTTTGAAATGCTTCAGGAAACATTTCTTACTGCAAGTTCCCGGGGAAAGGCAGAGGTTGAGATTTTCTAAAGTTTAGGCCACGTTTCTTTGGGTTCTCAAAAAAAAAAGTGTACAGGGCTTCATTTTTACAGTTAGAATGATTAGCACAGAGAAATAGGTTAAAATTACCCAGCGGAACACTTTTTAAACGACTAATAGATGACCAGGCTTTCAAAGGGGAAAAAAATGAAGATGGGAGAAAGACCTATGTTTCAAACAAAAATGGTTTAAAAAGAAAAGTAGCTTTTGAAAATGGAAGCAGAATGTTATGTTATTAGGGCTGCAGGCACATCTTAGAAACTTTGTGCAAAGATTGCACAGCCAAACTAAATGCACTCAAAATCCCCAGGCAAGTTTATTTACCCATTTGAAGACCTGATTTTGGGGATTCTGCACATTTACCAAGAGGAAAAGAGTTTTGAAAAGGGTGGGTTTACTTGACTTGGTGAGAGAAAGCCAACAGTTGATCTTAATGATGGTGTAAGGTGGGTCTTTACTTTGTGGCTGAATCCCTTCTGGAATCCCTTCTTCTTCTACCAGATCCACCCTTTCCACTAGAAGGTATATTCCACAAGGGTGAAATGTTTTATCTTGAACACTGCTCTGTTCTTAGCTTCTAGAACTGTGCTTGCCACTTACTTGTCTTTGAAGGAAGTTTTGATAAATTAACTGGTGAATGAGGCAGTTTCTTAGGCAGATTCTCAGGCAGTGTGAATCTACTCATTGCCCTCCTGCTGTCTATACTTCAAAAGCTTGTAAAGAGAGGGAAAGAGGAGCCCTGTGAACATTATTTGAGTCCTGGATCCAGTAGTGCCTGAAGGCCACTGCACAATTTTATTTCCCTTCTAATTACATTTTCTACCCAAATCTCTTTTTCTTTTTCTTATTCTTCCTCAATTATTTTGAGTTGCGTTTCATGTCACTTGAAACAAGAATCCTAGTATATATGATGGTAATAATAAACCATCAATAGCATCAATAGGTATTGAGCTATTACTGTGTGTCAGATATGACCTGTGTTTTACATGCATTATTTCATTTACTGCTCACCAAAACCCTGTGATATTGTATAATCCTATAATTCAGATGGTAAACAACTGTGTTCCAAATTATTTGAAAATGGAATGGGACAAAATTAGCTTGAGGCTCCATTTGAAGGATTTAGATTAAACCAAAAGAGACATTTTTGACAGGGTGGTTCCAGCTTAGAATGGGTTGCCAAGACAGATGGTTGAGTTGCCTTCTCAGGAGTTTAAAATAGGACGGATAGATATTTCTCTGGTCTTTTCTACATGGCACAATCTATCAGTTTTTTTTGTTTTTTTTGTGTGTGTTTTTTGACCAGTAATGACTCCAGGATAGGAGAAAGTGGGTTGACATTTGATGGGATTCTGAATCTAGCCTGTGTGGTCCTTTGGCTGGGGTTGCCTGGGGGCAGGGATTTGAGTAAATGAAATCTCAGGGGTTTTCTTAGCCCTGTGATTTCTAGAATTTCTCAGGTTGTAATCAAAGACTTATGGAATTAGAGCTAGGAGACAAAAAACTTGTTATAGGGCTAATTTGATAATTTGGAGTCATTTTTACTAATCATGAACACTGTAATAGAACTTTATGTGCTATGAGGGGCTTTTACATTCTGTATCTCATTTAATTTCAGCACACATCCTGTGATCAGGTATAGTTGGGACACTAACCTAAAGTTGCCTCTTTTTTTATTTCCCTGGTGATAACATGGTTAAGACTCTGTCTTGCAATCCAGTGGGTGTGGGTTTGATTGCTGGTCAGGGAACTAAGGTCCCATATGCTGCCTGGTGTGGCCTAAAAATTAGTAATAATAAAGTTACCTCTTTTTAACCTGAGAGGACTTTTGAGTGGTTTTCAGGGACAACTCACAAGAGTATCTAGCTCTGCAAGGGCCTGATTGTTGCAGGTGGAAACTTTCTGCTGAAAGCACACTCTGGGGACAGCCCTCTTGGTAGGGATTTTGCAGTGTGACTGCCGCTTAGATCACAGAACACACATAACATTGCCACCAGCTTTGCAAGTGCACTCTGCTCCACAACCTTTTGGCCTGCTCCAGTTGGTTTTTGTAAATTCTCCAAGATTTGTGATTGAACCAGATCTGGAACCCAGTACTGTGCTTCTGGCTGTATTCAGATTCAAGCTCCAACCCCTGTGCTCTGAATTCCAGGTGGCATGGGTCACCTTGTGGCTGGGTTCTTTGGAATCTCCCTAAGCTAGAAATGGAGCAGGGAATGGGGATGGAACATGCAGCAAGTACCCACCTCTCTCCCCAGGGAGAGCCCACAGTGGGGCAACTGTTAATCAATCACCACTTACCCATTTGCTCCTCCATTTATTTTGGGGGGTGGTGCCTGAGGTGGGGACAGGTTGCAAAGCATGCAGGATCTTATTTCCCCAACCAGGGATCAAACCCATGCCCCTTGCAGTGAAAACACAGAGTCCCAACCACTGAACCACCAGCCCGCCCCCCACCCCCTCTGTTCTTTCTATCTCCTGTCTTCACTGACATGGACTGGATAGAATTTTTGTTGTTGTTGATGTTGCTTTTAATTTAGTTGAGATAAAATTTGCATAAGCAAAATTCGTCATTTTGACCATTCGAAAATATACTGTTGTGTGTTTAACACTGTCTAATTCTAGAATAATTCCATTACTCCCGAAAGGAAGCCTTGGACCCAGTAAGCAGTCACTCCCATTTCCCTCCTCCCAGCCCTTGGCAACCACTGATTTACTTTCTGTCACCATGGATTTGCCTGTTCTGAACATTTAGCATAAATGGAATCATACAAGATGTGGTCTTTGTGTCTGGCTTCTTTCACTTAGCATACTGTTTTGGATGAGGTATTCTAGCTAAAGGTTGTAGAACCAGTTGGGATCATCCCTTTGAAAGTTGTACATAGATGGTTTTCTTGCAATTGAGCTTAAACATGGGCCACTACTCCTGCTATTGTCAACCTTGAGACCCAAAGTTCTACTTATTCAGAGTCTTCAATTATAAAAGTGTCAAGTCCCTGTGTGATTACAGAAAACCAGCAGGTTCTGAGTTGAGAAGATCTAAGTTCTAGTCCTGGGGAATAATGCTTTCATCTCTCCATAAAACCTAAGAATCAATTAAGGATATGACAATTAATGAATTTTTAAGTTCCTTTTAACTTCAAAACATGCATCTGATTTTCTGATCTGCTGTTGCCCAGGCCCCAGGAAGACAGATGATTAGAACAGAGATACTAACCAGTTAGAGCCCATCTGGGTTTAGTTCCTTCCTCTGGGTCAGTTATCACTGCAGTAGGTAGACACAAACTCCTCTTTTTCCCTAGTTATGTCAGTCTTATTGCTGTTTCAGGAAAAGTAACTGAGAGCAAGTTGCCTATAGTCAAGATATCACTTTAATTTATTAAGTATTTGATCACAAAGGGGCAGCATCATTTCTCAAAGAAAAAAAAAACAAAGATGCATCCTTAATGTCCAACAGGGATGTGAGTGAATAAATGATTGTGCATCCATCCAGCAGTGTGCTATATTGTCATTAAAAATAACGTAACAGAAATATCTCTTGTGACATAACAAAAAATTAACAAAAAGTGTTCTTCCAAATTTTACAAAAGAAAATACACATGTATATGAATTATCTGTATGTAAGGAAGATCATCTGAAAGAATATATACTTATAACAGTGGTTTTAAATTTTTCATCCCTTATCTGCATTTTCTATTTCTCTGCAATGCTTTTGGGATAAGAAAAATTACAGTGAGAACTTATCATTGTTTCAAGTTATTGATGATTAAGTCATGTGCATCAGTATTTCTTCTTTGTGACTCCGACTTAGTATTCAGCAACTTTAGTTTTCCCTGGTGGCTCAGACAGTAAAGAATGTGCCTGTAATGCAGGACACCTAGGTTCAGTCCTTGGGTTGGGAAGATCCACTGGAGGAAGAAATGGCCACCCACTCTAGTATTCTTGCCTGGAGAATCCCATAGACAGAGGAGCCTGGCGGGCTGCAGTCTATGGGGTCACAAAGAGTTGGACACGACTGAGCGACTAACAATTCAGTTTCAGAGAGCAAACTCTCTTCTAACTTCTCAGGCAGGAAGTGACTCTGATTTCCCCTGATTTGAGGTACTGTAATTGCTGTCCCCTCTTAGCACAGCTGTCATTTATCTGGCAGATATTTCCTGAGCATCTGCTAAGTGCTGGGTGCTGTCTGTTAATCTGAGAATTTTAGCAATACATACGAGTTACTGTAGCTCACAGGTCACGTTAGGATTAGGCACATGTAGTCACTTACATATTTCTTATTGGCCAGTCATCCCCATTCCCAGGTTTGCAATTCTTCTGCATCGGCAGGCGGGGTTTTTTTTTTTTACCACTAGTGCCACCTGGGAAGCACATTTATAATCTTACTGGTAACTTTATTTCTGCTGAAAGAATAAATTCATTGTTGTGGGGAACCTGAAAAGGTTGCAAAAGGATGTTTTTCTCTTTGTCATAATTATGTAACAAGAGAAATAAACAGACCTTTTTTTCTTTTTTTAAATACTCTGAATTCTCAGCCTTGGGAATGAAATAAGCGTATGAAAACTTGCTTCATAAAACCCAGTCTTAAAGCCATGCATCTAGCATTACGGTTCCTTTTATGATTTTGGTCATAAATGGTAGGTGCTCTAGTTTTCATTTGCTTATTATTGGCCTGAAGGGATCATCTAATTGAATTCTTAAACGCTATTATATTTCTCAAAATTGGGGCTAATTTTATTTTTCTGAAAAATATGGATAATTTTTAACAAACTCAGTTTAAAGAACTACATGAAGTGTTCAGAATTCAATTTTATATCTTTTAAAAAACATGATTTCCTGTAGCAGTAATTNCACTGTTTCCCCATCTATTTCCCATGAAGTGCTGGGACCGGATGCCATGATCTTCGTTTTCTGAACGTTGAGCTTTAAGCCAACTTTTTCACTCTCCTCTTTCACTTTCATCAAGAGGCTTTTTAGCTCCTCTTCACTTTTTGCCATAAGGGTGGTGTCATCTGCATATGTGAGGTGATTGATATTTCTCCCGGCAATTTCATGGTCATTTTGTCATAGATCATGTGATCATATATGTATGGATCTGTTCTATTGGACTAGTATCACACAGTTTGATTATCCATAGCTTTATAATAATAGTTCCTGCTATAGTGTGAGTCCTTCATATTTGTTCTTCTTCAAGAAAACCTTGGTTTTTCTTGGCCTTTGCATTTACATATGAATTTTAGAATTGATTTATATTGATTTGTACATTGCTGGGGGGGTGGAAATAAGCCTACATCTTGGATTTTGATTGAGATTGCATGGAAGTATGTAATAATCCGAAGAAAAACATATCTTTGTAATACTGAGTCATCCAGTCCATAACAAGTCCATTCATTTAGCTTTCCTTTATTTTTTCTCAATAAAATTTTGTAATTGTTAGTCCTATACATCTTCAATTAGGTTTATTTCTAAGTGTTTGTGTTTTGCAATACTATTATAAATGTTTTATTTTCTGTTTGTTTATTGCCAGTATGTACAAGTAAATATGGCTTATGTCATAGCTCAGATTGCTAAATAAAATACCATCAACTGGGTGGCTCATGAAAGTGAACGTCACTCAGTTGTGTCCAATTCTTTGTGACCTCATGGATTATACAGTCCATGAAATTCTTCAGGCTAAAATACTCAAGTGGGTAGCCGTTCCCTTCTCCAGGTGATCCTCCCAGCCCAGGGATCTAACCTAGGTCTCCCAAATTGCAGGTGGATTCTTCACCAGCTGAGCTACCAGGGAAACCCAAGAACACTGGTATGGGTAGTCTATCCCTTCTCCAGTGGATCTTCCCGACCCAGGAACCGAACCACGGTCTCCTGCATTGCAGGCGGATTCCTTACCCACTGAGCTATAAATTTATAACATAAATTTATATCTCACCATTCTAGAAGCTGAAAAGTCAAAGATCAAGGTACTGGCAGATTTGGTGTCTGGTGAGGGCTATCTTCTTCATACATACACAGTGGCTTTCTTTCTCTGTTCTCACATGGTAGAAAGGGTCAGGGATTCCTCTGGACACTTTTGTAAGGGCACTAATCCCATTCATGGGGTCAGAGCCCAAAGACTCCATCTCTGAATACCTTCATCGTTGAAGTTAGGATTTTAAAATGCGAATTTTGGAGGGAACACAAACATTCATTCTACAGCAACTAATTTTTGTATGTTGATTTTATATCCAGTGTCTTTTTTATATTCTTATTAATTCTAAGAATTTATAAATTCTTTAGAAATTTTCTATGTACATGATCTTATAGTCTAAAAATGACAGTTTCATTTCTTCCTTTTCAATCTCCATCACTTTTCTCTCTTCCCCTTCCTTTTTGTGGGCTTCCCTTGTGGCTCAGCTAGTAAAGAATCTGCCTGCAATGTGGGAGACCGGGTTTCAATCCCTGGGTTGGGAAGATCCCCACCGGAGAAGGGAAAAACTGCTCGCTCCAGTGTTCTGGCCTGGAGAATTCTACGGACGGTATAGTCCAAAGGATGGCAAAGAGTCAGACATGACTGAGCGACTTTCACTTTCACTTGCCTTTTGCTCTGGCTAGACCTCTAGTTAGAATGTTATTTGTTGTTTTGTTTTACTGAGTTGCTAAATTGTGTCTGACTCTTTGTGACCCCATGGATTGTAGCCCGCCAGGCTCCTCTGTCCATGGGATTCTCCAGGCAAGAATACTGGAGTGGGTTGCCCGTTTCCTTCTCGAGGGGATCTTCCTGACCCAGGGATTGAATTCTCATCTCCTGCAATGGTGGGCTGACTCTTTACCACTGAACCACCAGGGAAGCCCAGTTACAATGTGGGCATGCTTAACTCGGTCCCAGTATTAAGGAGAAGATTGCAGTATTCTACCAGTGAGAATGATGTTTGCTGTGGGTAATTTGTAGATATTGTTTATCACATTAAGGAAGTTCTATTTTTGGTTGGCTAAAAATTTTCATCACAAGTGAATGTTGAATTAATTTATCAAAAACTTTTTCTGCATTCAAGATGATCATGTGATTTTACTCTTTTTGTGAATGTGGTTAACTAAGTTAATGATTTTTAAATGTCAAACCTACTTGCAAACCTAGACTAAACAGCACTCAGCTTCCTATATCACTGGATTTGATTTCCTAATATTTTGTTAAGAATTTTTCAGCAATGTTTATGAGAAAGGTGGGTTTGCAATTTTCTCAGAATGCTTATCAGAGTTTTTAAATCAAGTTTATGCTTTTTTTTTTTTTTAAGTCTGAGAAGTTTTGTTTCTGTTTAAATTATATAAGGGTTATTTTTCCATAAATTTTCAGAAAATTCATTGATAAGCTCTCTGGGACTAGATTTTTCTTTGGGGAAAGCCTTTTAAATAATGGGTTCAAATTTTTAAAACATACACAGAACTAGTCATATATTCTATTTCTTTTTCCTCTCAGCTTTAGTAAGTTGTGTTTTTTAACAAATTTGTCTATATCACCTAAACTGTCAAGTTTTTCTGAATAAAGTTATTTTTAGCATGCTTTTATTTTGCCATCTATAGTGATAGCTCGCTTTCATTGCTGTTATTGCTGACGTTGGTTTTTTTTTTTTTTACTTTTCTTGATCAGTCTTGGTTTTATTAAGTTTGCTAATCTTTTCAAAACCAATTTTTGAGTTTGTCGATTTTCTGTATTATATATGTTGGATTATTATTTCCTTGATTTGGTTTTTATCTCTATCATTTATTTCCTTAGGTTTGACTGCTATTCTTTTTCTAGTTTCTTGAGATTAATACGTAAATAAGTTGAGTTTTTTTCTGTTTCCATTATTAATCTCTAGTTCAATTCAAGGTGGTAAGAGAAGATATTCTTAAATATTTCAACATTTTGAAATTGCTGAGACTGTTGCTTATTGGAAGGACTGATGCTGAAGCTGAAACTCCAAAACTTTGGCCACCTGATGCCAAGAGCTGACTCATTTGAAAAGACCCTGATGCCGGGAAAGATTGAGCACAGGAGAAGGGGACAATAGAGGATGAGATGGTTGGATGGCATCACCGACTCAATGAACATGGGTTTGGGTGGACTCCGGGAGTTGGTGATGGACAGGGAGGCCTGGCGTGCTGCGGTTCATAGGGTCACAAAGAATCGGACACGACTGAGTGACTGAAGTGAACTGAACTGATAATATAACACACTGGTTTTAATAAATGTTCCAGGTACACTTAAAATGAATATGAAATGGTCATTAGTAGGTGTAATTTTATGTGCAAAACAATTAAATCAGGTTTGCGAATTATACTGTTATTATCTTCTGTATCCTTACTGATTTTTTATTTTTAGCTTATTCTATCAGCTGTTGAGAAAGTTATGCTGATGCTGCCCATTAGGATTGTTGATTTGAACATTTTTCCTTTTCATTCTGTCCATTTTGGTTTGGTTTATTTTGAAACAATGCTATTGGGTGTATAGAAACTTAGGGCTGTAATATCTTCCTATTGGACTGACCTCTCTTTATCTCTGATAGTATTTCTTACTTTAAAGTTCACATTGCCTTACACTGGTAGATTCACATAATTATTTTCATTGTTGTTAGTGTTGCATGATATATTTATCTTTCCTTTTACATTAAACATTTCTTTGTTAATATATGTAAAGCATACAGTTGGGTTTTTTTTTTTAACCTATTCTTAAGTCTTTTACTTCAAATTTAGTTCAGTTACATTCAGTGTAGTTGCTGGCATAATTAGGTTTCTAGATATTATCTTATTTTTCATTTTCTATTAAGCTCTTTTTTATATTCCTTTTTTCCTTGTTTTATGCTTTTGTCCCTCTTTTTTGCCTTTTTTAGATTATTTAAAATTTTAAATTATTGAATTTTTTTATTCTAAATATTTTTATATCCTTAAATCTTCCAAGCTGTTTAACCTTCCTGCCTTTTCTGTTCTTGTTTTGCATTTTAGTTCTACATAGATTTTTACTCTCCAAAAAAATTAAAATTGTTTTGCACAGTTAATAGGAATTTATAAATATCCATGTACTTACCCTTTTCAATGTTTTTTGTTCCTTCCAGCATTTTTTTTTTCTGAAAATAGACTTGCAATGCAGCCACTATGTGAGTTAAATATGTTAGTTTAAGTATATTTGAGATGGAATTTTGATTACATAATCACCAAAAATAGATTGTAAGTTTGGGTAAGACAACTTTAGTGTCAAGGTCAGGCAATAATATTGATTTTTCAGTAAAGTTCTGAGTTTACTCAGTCAAATTCAAATACTTACTGAATGGTGTTCTCCAGTTTTCAGAGTGTTAAAATTTACCTCTCGGTTGATACCGCTAATAACTTGTTTGTGTTGTTGTTCACTCACTAAATCCCTGGGTTGGGAAGATCCCATGGAGAAGGGAAAGGCTACCCACTCCGGTATTCTGGCCTGGAGAATTCCATGGACTGTACAGTTCCATAGGGTCACAAAGAGTCGGACACCACTGACCAACTTTCACTTTCAGCCACTAAGCTGTGTCAGACTCTTTGCAGCCTTATAGACTGAAGCCGGTCAGGCTCCTCTATCCTCCACTATCTTTCAGAGTTGGCTCAAATTCCTGTCCATTGAGTCGGTGGTGCTATCTAACCATCCCATCCTCTGGCGCCCCTTCTTTTGACTTCTGCTTTTGTAACCCACCAGGCTCCTCTGTCCACATGATTTTTCAGGCAAGAATATTGGAGTGGATTGCCATGTCCTCTTCCAGGGGATTTTGCTAACCCAAGGATTGAACCCGTCTCCTGCATCTCCTATATTGCAAGCAGATTCTTTCCCATTAAGTCACTGGGGAATCCGCCACTAACTTGATAGATAAGCCAAAAAGACAAAAAACGGGATCGTGGAAGGAAAGAGACTCCTTTAGATTGACACACCTTACACTGAACCCAAGTCCCCTGATGCCTGGGTCAGGTTTCTGACTATTGTATCAACTAGGAATACCCAAAATAACTCATATGTCTATAAAGAACAGCATGGCTGTAGAAAATACACTCCTCAAAATATACAATTTAAAGACAACTTCTTAAATGAGCACCCTCTTCCTTCTTTTTATAGCTCCTTATCTGGATTTTTAAAACTCAAAACACACAGAAACATCTGCCTGTAGCAAACATAGTAAGTTTCCTCCCAGTTAGAAGCTCACATTAAAGCCACGCAGAAGTGAGAAAGGGAAAGTGAGGCAGATTATATTATGTTTATTTTAGTCTTTCTGTTTAGCTTTCCTTTCCGGGCACTGGACTGAACTTAGTTTTAAGAACCAGTAGTGAGCATTGATTATGTATCTGTATTTATTAGTATTTTGCTTTTGGAAATTTTTAGATAGAGAAATCCCAAGAGTATTTTGGGAACTTCTCACTGGTGATATCTAGATTGTATTCAGTGGAAAGTCAACAAATACATACCCCAGAGAGCCATTAATAAAATAAACTTCTGGAGTATATGGGGCTCTCCTGCTCTTCTAGCACAAGATAGAGTAGGTACTTACTAACATTAACTAACTGAATGAATTAATGAAAAGTACCTCAGTATATAGCTGCATGGGGGCTTCCTTGGTGGCTCAGACAGTGAAGAATCTGCCTGCAATGCAGGAGACCTGGGTTCGATCCCTAGGTAGAAAAGATCCCCTGGAGAAGGGCATGGCAACCCACTGCAGTATTCTTGCCTGGAGAATTCTATGGACAGAGGAGCCTGGTGGGCTACAGCCCATGGGATCGCAGTGAGTCAGACAAGACTGAGCAGCTAACACCTACTTGCTTACTTATCTAGCTGCGTCTCCTCTATTTACCCAAAGATTCTCTTGGCCCCATTCACAGAGATGGCAGCACCACCACTGAAACAGCAATTACTTTCTGTTGAATTTGTAGTAGAGGGAGAAAAGGATGCAGACTCAGAAACCACGTTATTATCCATGCTCCAAATGCTGTCCTACTCAGCTTTGTGTCATAGCAGACAGGGTTCCTCTCCTCTCCAGGTGAGGCTTGCCCCCTGCCACACTGTGAGAAAGAAGCATTTCATTTGGAGTAGTGGTTGACACTCTGCCGGACACGTGTGCCTTCTCCCCAGTTCTTACCTCTGAGAATTCCTGCTGTTCACAGTCTCTGCTGGAAAGGACAGGCCTAAATGGCTCTGACCCCACCCCATGTCCATCTCGCCCTAATCTGAATAGACCAGGAGCAGCCTCATGGACAGCCGCTCTCTCAAATTCTAAACTGAATTACAGACACGGCCATCAGTGGCTGCGGGCTCCTGCTCAGAGCTCACAGCCAGTCTGGACTGAGGTTGGCACCAGTGCATGCCAAAGTCAAATACAACCAAAGCTACTTGAAAGCCAAATTATAAATAATCAGCGGAAGCCAACTCTTTAGAGGGAAGGCATTAGATATGCTAAAAAAAAAAAAAAAAGGAAAAGAATCAAAAGAGAAAGAATGGAAAAAAGAGAGAGAGAGAATCAGAGACCCACTGACATTCTAGTTCCCAGCTTAGGTTGCTATGACGCCCACCTGGACTTTGCTTCCTGCCTCTGGATGTCCATAAGATTGCCAGTTTTATATTTACAGGTAACTCCTCTTTTTAATTTGAGTTAATTCATGTGAGATTAGATTCCTGGCAACCAACAGCCTCTTGACTGATGGGTTTCCCTTCCCGACCGGCACCCTGCTTTGATGCAGTCCTTCTCTCTCCTGTGAGGAAAGAACATGACCTAAAAAACTCTCCCATATCAAATTGTCTGACTTCTCCAGCAATATCTTTAAAAAGCACTGCTGTGAGAGTGCAGCATTAGACACCAAGGAATAATAATTCCCAATACCATTTTGGGCATCAGTTAGAATATATTTTGGAATCTTCCCAGAGCAAGTTCTTTTATCTCAGTAGCTGACCATGCTCTCTGCCTAAAAGAGCTGCTTATCATTATGCAGAAACATTTTTCTATTCCCCTACAACACACACACACACACACACACACACACACACACAAAACTCTTCTATCAAACTGTAAGTGCCTGAGAATAGGAAAGGATTATGTCCTCACCATCTTTGCATACTTGGCACCTTAGTATATAAATGTACTTTATGAAGGCTGACCCCTATAGCATTCACTTGGATGGATACTTATAAATAAATTGAACAAATACTCTTTCTCCACCTCTCTTAAATTTTAGAATGTCAGAACTGACATTCTCAGAAACTTTCCTTTCCCCTTTTGCTACTCTTTCTGGACTTCCATGTGAACTTTGCTAGAATGGTTTGAAGAGGATGAGAAAGACAGGAAAGCAGTGTTTACTTAGCCCAGGAAAAGAAGATTTAAAGGTGGCCCAGTCATAGTCACAAGGTCATGATTAATGAGGCCAATATGGGTATTTGAGGGGATTTTCTGAGCCAGCACAACCTCCTGTTCCATCTGTACACTCCCAACATCGGTCCATAAATCCACAAGGTCACGTCCATTGCCTGCCAGTCATAAAGCTGAATTTCCAATGAAGACATTCAGCACATGTTCATCGATGCAAGTACCAGCGCATAAACCCAGCGGCTCCAAAGGAAGGGCTACACTGTGCAATTTTCCACTCCTTCCTTGGAAAAGGGGCCATTCTCACAGACTTGACCTATGGCCAATGAAAGGTTATTAATAGAAACTCTTGAATCCAGTGCTATTCATAAATACTCTTTAAGGCAAGTTATTTTCGTGCATAAAGGACTTTTTTCTAGCAATCATTAACATTTTATTTCCCTTTTGCATGTCATTAAAGGCTAGAGTAATATTCAGAACACTCAAGAAAATCATATATGGAAATAAAAGAAGATTATTTTGTGAGCGTGTTTGGTTCACTTGCATATTATGTGCCTGTCTTTTCTGGTTCAGTAATATGATTTATTTTGTAAACATGCCAGTTTTTACAGACTGAGTCATTGTTAATGTAGAAGCTGAATCATTCATCCATCAGTTAATACACTTATTTTCCTTTTATTTCTCTATATGTTTATCATTATATCAGAAAAATATTAGGAATTCTTTCATTGTGGGTTCTTCTCCCATTTGGTTGTGTCATTTGGTTCACAAGTACTGTGGTAAAGCTATTATAAACTTTGTGATGTTTCGTATTTCTATTCATAATATTGAGTCAAAACCTTGAGTCATGTTAAATCCTTCAGTATCTGAAATCAGATGCCTCCCATATGAGAAGTAAGCAGAGAGTCTGGAAAGGGTCAGATAGAAAGGAAACTTTTTCTGACCATGAGAAAGGCCAATCAGACTTTGAAGTCTAGTAGTAGATCTACAGGAATTTACTTTTAAAGTTATTTGATCATCTTGTTTCAATAAGAATCAGTTTATCCCATCTTAGAATATAATCACCCAAGATATTGAGTTCATTTTAATGTATTAACTTGTTAGGGACGTCTCATTATTTGTCCCAGATATTTTCAAGGAAAAGAAATGTAGAGTACAATAAACAATATTACATAGAGCAAGACTGTGATTTTAGGGAGGGAACGCATTAACTGAAACGAGAACTGAATGCTAGTCACTAAGATATTGCCAATGAGTTGAATGGTTCTGCTATTTAATTTGGCTTTCTTCTGCCTTAGTTTCCCCTTAAGTAAAATGAGATTCTTCCTCTGACTGAAATCTCACTCTAAGGCTCATTAACCTTTTTTTTTTAATTACTTCTCTTTTGACCCAAATGTGTGACACTAAACATCCCAATTATGATACATTTAACAATTTACTGTTCGGTAGTACTCTTGCCTGGGAAATCCCATGGACGGAGGAACCTGGTAGGCTGCAGTCCATGGAGTCGCTGAGTCAGACACGACTGAGCGACTTCACTTTCACTTTTCACTTTCATGCATTGGAGAAGGAAATGGCAACCCACTCCAGTGTTCTTGCTTGGAGAATCCCAGGGACGGGGGAGTCTGGTGGGCTACCGTCTATGGGGTCGCACACAGTCAGACATGATTGACATGACTTAGCAGCAGCAGCAGCTGCTATCTTGTATTAAATGCAATAATTATTATTGGTTGCCATAATATTTCTTTTTCTTACTTTATCATTGGAGAAAACTGAATTAAAAAGAGTTTATTATGAATTATTTCTAAAAAAACTCAGAGAAATAATTTGTTATAGACAATAACTCCTGTCTAAGCCACTATGCTATTGACTTTCTGGTAATTCCCAAGAAACTTTAATTGCTCTTGCTAAAAGATGAGCATATTTCCATGTGGAGATTTTCAGATAGAATGTATCAGACAATGTGAGCGGAACAGAGAGCTTTTGACATGTTTTGCCTTTTTTTTTTTTTTTTTGGTGTAGTTTCACATGTCTTTACTGTCATAATAATAATCATCAGTGGAAGGAAAATAGATCATTTGACCATTTCCCCTCCCTCTCCTCCCAATTCTGCATTGAAAAAATTCCAGTCAAATGAGCGGTGATATCAGAAGGAGATTCTAGATTTCCTTAATCGCCAATGATGGTCAAAAATGATTGACCACTGGCAGTTTCATATGGCTCAAGTCAAGGAGCTTTGAGTTTGTATTCCAGCCCTGAGAGTCACTTGCATATCAGCTCAGGGCAGTTACTCAGTGTCTGAGTCTTGGTTTGTGATGTAGGAATAACACCCACTTTGGAAGGTTGATGCAAAGCTTAGCAATGTATAGAAACACAGTCTGGTGAGAATAAATGTTCAAGAAATAGTTAATGGTACAATCTTATAATCAATATAAGTAACTTAGGGAGTTTCTTCCCTGGCCCTTTAGTAATTTCCGCATGTATGGCAAAGGTGATAGTCGCTATGGTAGAGAGGAATGGAAAATGTTTACTAGACACAATTTTGAAAGCCCCAATAGCTTTAAAAGGCCTTCCATTCCCATCCTGTATGCGTTGGTATGTCCTAGTAAGGTCACAGATAAAGTGTGACATACACTCAGTGGAGTAGCTGAATAGGAAATGTACTGAAGCAAATCAAGAACAGAGTTTAAAAAAAAATCAAAACACTGAGCAAACATTCTTAACTTTTGGCAGAGGAACTGGACTGCCCAAATCCCCGTGATCTTAGGGTTATTAATAGCGACTCGTTTTGCCATATTTGGGGCAGTTGTATACTTATATATCATGCAGCATGTGTGAGGCTTTGAAGGCTTGATGGCCTTTTGGAAAATGTGTTTCTCTGGAACAAGGAGGATGCCATGTTGTCATCCGCGTCACACCTGCCAGGCTGCATTTGTCACAGGCTGAGGACCAGCCGGGCCCTGCAGCACTGCCTGGAACGCGGCTCCATCTGCTCGGCCAGAGCCAGGATGAAGTCACCAGTTACACAGCAGTAGTGATTTGCAGCTATTTACGAACATTTTAATAGCTAAAGTCTAGATTAGAAGGCTGTGTTTACATGCCATGCAGCAGAATGGTTCTGTGAATCATTCCTGCAGTAACTTTTGGTCAAACCAATCAACCAAGTAATGAAAAACCAACCAGTTGATCCTGAGGCTGAGATGAACAGGTTTCCAAATTAGCCTCCACTTCCTTGATGCTCCTCAAATCTGAGGCTAAACAGACTTTGAGAAATGTTCACATGTTGAGGTTTGGGGAAGTCATTCTTCCTTACCCATGATTTAATTTAAACTTGAGGCTAACCAAAATAGCTTGTTTGTAGCCTATCAAATGTTCACTGCACATGGACTCTAATTATTAAGGAAAAGGGCAATTGACCAAAGGTAAAGAATGTCCATGTTAGAAATTAAGGCCTAATCCCCTCCATTCTGGGATGCAGGTCTGGTCTTCCTTTCCTGATAAGACGGCCTTCCCAGGAGCCAAGGCCATACTGACTCATTGTGTACATGCTGGTCTGTTCTTTTTTTTGGGGGGGGGGGGGACAAAAAACCTTGAAAAAAATGTAACCCTGACTTGTTCAATGTTCTTTGTTCTGACAAGATAAAAAACTGTGTGGGAAACCTTGCTTTTCTGGAGCAGTTTTTCCAGAGTAATCTGAGAAGCTGACTTCTGGGCTAGTTTGGTTCAAATAAAACTCTTTTCTATTCTTATTGTTGATTATTTTAGTTGACAACTTCCCTTCCTGCCCATGCGCACAGCCTCTCCTCCGCTGCCCTCCCAGCAAACTAGAGCCCTGCAAACCCTATCCCTTCAAAATATTCAGAGCCCTAAGACATAAAGTGAGTCAGCCGAGTTTTGGAAACTCCTGAAGAGTGTCTGTAAACAAACTGTACTTTAGAAAATGTCTATTTTGGGCATGTGTTTATTTTTTCATTGTCATTGCTCTATTATGTGACTTCAATTAGTGACCCTGACAGCTCATTTGCATCAAGATCAGTAAAACACTCATTTGTCTGTTTCCACTGACTAGAGGTTTTAGTTAATTATCACTTCCTGACACCCGGAAGGTCAGGCTATTTCCTTTTGTTTCACATGGCAGTTAATCCCCTCATTAAGGGTGATGGAAAATGAATAATTAAACTTTTGCCATTTTCTTATTTCAGGTAATGAGAGGCCCTGAGATCCCAGAGGTACCATTCGAGAAGCCTGGGAGGTGTTGAGGACTCTGCTTCCTGCAGACACGTGAGTTTCTCTCCTCTGGTTTTGTGGTAAATGGCAACCCACTCCAGTGTTCTTACCTGGAGAATCCCAGGGACGGGGGAGCCTGGTGGACTGCCGTCTATGGGGTCACACAGAGTCAGACACGACTGAAGTGACTTAGCAACAACAGCAAAGTTAAGCTAAGGTTCTTCCCCTAAATGAAAACAACTTTGCCACTCACTAGCTGTGTGACTTGGAGAAAGGCAGCTCACCTTTGGACATGAAAGTTTTTCTCATTGTAAAAGGTAGCGAATAATGTCCAACTTAGACAACTGTTGTAAAAATTAAATGCATGAATGAAAGGTACAAACAAGAAGGCTTGCCACAGGATAAGAGTTCAATCAATGTGAATGAATTAGAGAACTTCCCTTGTGGTCTAGTGGTTAGGACTCCGTGCTTTTGCCACCAAGGGCCTAGGTTCAATCTCTGGTCAGGGAACTAAGATCCTGCATGCTGTGGTGTGGCAAAAAAAAAACAATGTGAATGAATTATGTTATCACTTTCAGTATCACCCTGAGCAAATCACCTTCTGAATGTTGTGGTTATCAGGCCTCCATCAAACCTCTCCTTGCAGAGACCTTGCTCACACCTGGGTCAAAAGTTTACTTTGACCCACTGGGGCAAGAATTAGGTTAAATTGCCTTAGGCTCAGGAGAAAAAACCCAGGTCTTAGGGAATTCAACTTTTACCCACCCCCTTCTAATTACTCCAAAAGATTAGGAGAGAGAGGAAAGGAGACGGTGGTGAAAAATAGAAGGACACTGTATTCAGTACTCAGAAGATTGCACCTGGTGAGAGAAGGTGCCTCTGGCTCTTCTTGGGGTTCGTCTCACTGGAAGTTGGCTCACCCTTGGGCCTCATAGTCCTGTTCTGTTGAGACTAGTCAGGAGACGACCTTTGTACTTAGAGTCCTCTCTCACCCAACCATGCTTAGGGGGCCTATAAGCTTTTAAGTGCTGACTAAAAGTGGACTCAGTCCGACTAAGGAAATCATGGCCCCATGAGGAATACTTTCGAGACTATTGAGCTAATTTATCTTGCTGCGCCAGGCAGTGGACTATACAAGGTAAGGACAGAGCCCTCCAAGATGCAGCGTTCTGGGAAAGCTCCATGGAGAAAAGGGGATCTCACTGGGTTTTGAAAAACTGATAGAATTCACATGCCAGAAAAAAAAAAGAGGGAAGATGGTTCAAGTCAGTAAAGAAAATGAGCAAAGGGGGAAGGGTCTGGGAAGTGCCTGGAACTGGGAATCTTCCCAGAGATAGGACCATGGATTGTGTAAGGGAGTAATGGTAGCTGGGGTGCTCAGACAGACGTGAACCAGTGAGAATGGATTCCAGGATTGAGTGAAATCTTTAGATTTTGTCCTACAGTCAGGATAAAGACATCGGAGTGTGGAAGCAAAGTGTGTTGTGATGTGCACGTGCAATGGGCGGAGCTAAGCTTGGTGGGAGGAGCCTGGGGTCTGGAGTACCTATGACTTGGGAATGAAAAAGAAAATAAGATACACTGGGATGCTAATATGATTACATGCAAAGGTGATGGAGACCACTGCTCAACACTAAATTTAAAAAATGATTTTGTCAATCGTTATTGCTGTTTTATTCGATAAGTCATGTCTGACTTTTTAACAACCTCATGGGCTGTAGCCCACCAATCTCTTCTGTCCATGGGATTTCCCAGGCAAGAATACTGGAGTGGGTTGCCATTGTCCAGGGGATCTTCCCCACCCAAGGATCTAACCCTGTCTCCTGCACTGGCTGGCAGATTCTTTTATCACTAAGCCACGAGGGAAGCCCAATTTTGTCATGCTTTAGTCAAATTTATCCAAGAATATTTTTCTCCTTTAAAAAAGGTTCTCATGAGAAGCAGCTCTAAAACTGCTTCCGGAGGAATAAAGGTCACAAGGGGAAAGTGAATGGAGTACGAGAGATTGAAAGAGCGATGGAGTACAGGTGTCTTTTGAAAAAACACACTATGAGTTGTTGCTTTAATGAGATAAGTACAATCTCATAGTCATTTCATTCCCTCATCAATGTTGGGAAATACTCCCTGTGTTGTCCCTTAAAGAGTAGGAAACATCTTAACAATGATACAGTTAGCAAGTTTTACACTTTTTAACTGAAAAACTTAGAAAATTAAACCTGGGTGAGAACTTAGATAACCTTTCATTCTTTTACAGACGGAGAGAGGAACCAGAGGGCAACCCACCAGGAAAGCCACTGAGCTGCGTGCACCAGGCCCCTCACTCAAGGTAACTGCTCTGCCGCGTGGTCTGAGCTTTCTGCTTTGCTGCCTGAATCCCCAAAGACCATTTTATTGCTGATGCGGAAGAGTTGGTGCTTTCCGTTTTCTCTTTCTAAAGTCAAGAACTCTTTCATCAGATAAATTCCTCACACTTCTTCTTACCGCATACTTATTTCCTGTTCATGGAATTAAGTCTTTCATTTCGAGGTAACCCTTGTGTTGAACATACCTTGACTTATGGAGGTGTTGCATAGTGGGATGGAAAGTGGAATCGTACGGGACACTGTCTTGGCCAGCCCTCTCAACTGGTGTTTGGGGTCAGGCAAGGTGACAAAGCATCAGCAAAATGCTGGCCCTGCACTCACCTGTGTCCACGCTGATTGTCATCCCAGTTCCTTGGAGGGAAGCATGGAATTGCCCACCAGGGAGTCACATGAGTCAATCACTGCCCCCTCCCCTCTGTGTGAGTCTCTAGCGGGAGGGGGATGGGGGCCTAAGATGATTCTAATACCAATTCCAACGTGGGATGGGGTTTCCCATGTGTGCACGTGTGTGTGCTAAGTTGCTTCCGTCAGGTCCAACCCTTTTCAACCCTATGGACTGTAACTAGCCAGGCTCCTCTATCCATGGGCTTCTCCAGGCAAGAATACTAGAGTGGGTGCCATGCCCTCCTCCAGGGGATCTTCCCGACCCAGGGATCGAACCCACATCTCTAAGTTTCCTGCATTGGCAGGCAGGCTCTTTACCACAAGTGCTGCCTGGGAAGCCCATGCTGCTGCTGCTGCTGCTAAGTCGCTTCCGTCGTGTCCGACTCTGTGCGACCCCGTAGACGGTAGCCCACCAGGCTCCTCCGTCCCTGGAATTCTCCAGGCAAGAACACTGGAGTGGGTTGCCATTTCCTTCTCCAATGCATGAAAGTGAGAAGTGAAAGTGAAGTCGCTCAGTCGTGTCCGACTCTTAGCGACCCCATGGACTGAAGCCCATACCACCAGGCAATTCTCAGTCACCCTCTGGTGGTCCTAAAACTCAATTCTGACACTGTTTCCCTGGAGATAGCATCAGACCCCACAGCTAAGGGCTCAGTCCTACAAGACTGCCACCCCCCCACCTCCCACTCATCTTCTCAAGATGCCAGTTACAGGTCCAGGTTGTCAGCTGGGCTTTTGAAGCATCAGCTGTAGATTGAGATTCCAACTACCCTCTCCTTGGATTCGATTGATTTGCTTGGATTCGATTAATTTGCTTGGATTCGATTAATTTGCTAACGTGGCTTACAGAACTCAGAGACACACTTTACTTGCTAGATCACCAGTTTATTATAAAAGGATAAAACTCAGGAAAAGCCCAATGGAAGAAATGCTTAGGGCAAGATATGGAGAAAGAGCACAGACCTTCCATGCCCTCTCCAATGCTGCCACTCTCCCCTCATCTCTACATGCTCAGCCATCTGGAAGCTCTTCAAGCCCAATACTATTTTTATGTGAGTAGACTTTTATATTGTGGAGGCTTCCTCACATAACAAGATCAATGATTGACTCCACTTCCAGCCCTGCTTCCCTCTCTAGAGAAGTGGTGGGATGGGCTGGAAATTCAGAGCTTCTACTCATGGCTTGCTCTTTCTGGTGACCAGTCTCCATTCAGGAGCCACCCAGAGTCACCTCATTAGAAATAAAGATGCCCCTGGTGTGCCTGTCCCTTATGAATTTACAAGGGTTTTAGGAGCCCTGTGTCAGGGATGGGCAAAAAAGCCAAATGTGTATTTCCTATTATAAATCGCAATATCATTGGGCCCCTCCTCTGACCTCACAGAAATCTTGGTTTCCTACAGAGTACCCATCAGCCTCAACATTCCCCATTCTTCACCTTTCTTAACATGTTTCTCTCTGCGTGTTAACAGCCAACTGAGTAGCCAGTGTCCTGGCCTGACCTCAGGCACAGGAAGTCCTGGCCACCAGAAGCTGTAAGCTTAATTAACAGAAACTCAAACAGTTGCATTTTATTAAAATGTTTTATTAAAGTGTACATAGGGCAAGAGCATGTGTATTCAAGAATCTTTGAAAGGCTTTAATTTTTAGCACAAACCCAGTGAAGTACCCAAGTGGTGTGTTTTCATGAGTGTATTGCTCCATTAAACACAGGCCAGTAATGAGATCTCTCTGGATGTCTGGCTTAATGGTATTTCCATCCAAAAATTGGATCAAATAGAAATATAATGATAGATGGTAGATTTCTTAGGCCAAATTTGGGTTTTCACATGTTATAAATATTAGCTTTTTCTGTAAACTTTTAAAATTTTCAGAATTAGCTAGAATTTTGAATCTTTTATGACCACCTTAAATTTTTATTTTTTGCTCATCAGATCGTTATTTTTTGGTATTATCATGTTTCTGTTGTGAGAGTTTCCTGTCAGACCATAAATGGTGAGGCTAGTTGGATCTTCTAATTCCAGGTATTCATCTCACTTCCTCTTTCTTTCTGTCAGTGTTTCTTAACCTATGATTCTTCAGCTAACTTTGGAATCATCTGGTGGTGACTTACATTGAGCCTAGAAAAGGTTGAGTTGGTTCTTTATTCATACTTTCACAGGATATGTTGGATGCCAGCTGTATGCCAGGAATGTTCTAAGTGCTATGAAAATCATGGTGAATAAAAAAATATCCCTGCCTTCATGAAGTTTACATTCCAGTTAGGCAGACAAGCAATTATCAAATGATCATACAATAAGCGTAAAAATAGTAACAAATGGGATAAAGTAAAAAATTACAGGTAAGTTAAGACCTAATTTCCAATGGTTACAATTTTATTAGTTAGGATTCTGTCTTTGGGAATCTATTTAAACTATTTCTTAAAAAACTAAAATTGATGGAAACCAAAACAAATGTGAATCTTACAAATACATTTTCATTATACTGTAATGGCCATTTTTCATTTTCTGCCCAGCACTTCTTTCTATTTCTTATGGTAACAAAGCCCACTGCAGCTCTCAGAAATGGTGATATGATCCAAAAGAGGGCAATTTGAATCCTTCTGCAGGATTTGCTGCTGGGAAGACTTTCTCCATGTTCATCTCAGAGGGGAGGGGATGTAAGTCTGAGATGCTGTTTTCCATGCTCATTCCTCTTCTCCGCTCAAGTTCTCCACTGGCACCTCTAAAGTTGTGCAGAGTAAAGCCAGCCTGCAGAGAAAGGCAAAGACAAGAGAATCCCAGTTGGGGGTTCCTGGCCTTGGATCAGTCTTCATGGATTTTTTCCATGGTTCAGATACAGACTGTAAATTCCTATTTCCAGCTTTAGTGAATTTGAGTCCATTTCTGCCACTTGCTAATGATGAGTCCACCTTAACAGAAAGCAAGCACTTCATGCTGTAAAATTGTCTTAAGGTAGCTGGGCTGCCTGGGCATATCTTCCAATGAATTCATTGAAGTTCTGATTTCCTTCCTTAATCTCCTTAAAGCAACATTTCTGTACACAGTGTACACAAATTCTTAGTCTGAGGTCAGTGGGAGGAAGGGGATGCCATCAGTCTTGATGATCAAGTCTTCATAGTTGATTCGTATTCATGAGAGATTCCTGAAGTTCTGATTGGTAAATACCCATGCCAGATGTCAAAGGAGTTACCATTTGTTTCATATGAAGAGGCTGGGGATCTTTTTTTAACTTTTTATTGTGTATTGGGATATAGCTAATTGATGAACAATGTTGTGCTAGTTTCCTGTGAACAGCAAAGGGACTCAGCCATTCATATACATGTATTCATTCTCCCTCAAATTCCTCTCCCATTGGGGCTGCCATGTAACACTGAACAGAGTTCCATATGCTGTACGTAGATCTTTGTTTCTTATCCATTTTACATAGAGCAGTGTGTACACGTCCATCCCAAACTTCCTAACTATCCCTTTCCACCCCCGACCTTCTCCCTGGAGGCTGGGTATCTTTGTGGAGTCCAAGACTTGCTCATCTCCATGGAACGTTGCCTGCTTTTCTGGGATAGTCTATGGGACAGGATTGCAAATATTCTGCTCTAGGAGGAAGGACGGATAAGGCAATGGCAACCCACTCCAGTACTCTTGCCTGAAAAACCCCATGGACGGAGGAACCTGGTAGGCTACAGTCCATGGGGTCGCCAAGAGTCGGACAGGACTGAGCAACTTCCCTTTCACTTTTCCTTTCAGGCATTGGAGAAGGAAATGGCAACCCCCTCCACTGTTCTTGCCTGTAAAATCCCAGGGATGGGGGAGCCTGGTGGGCTGCCGTCTATGGGGTCACACAGGAACGGGCATGACCGAAGCAACTTAGCAGCAGCAGCAGGAGGAAGGAGACTGTTCTCTCTTCTTCCCAAAAGAATATAGGGGGAACTGATAGCTGGCCTTTAGGGTCTCAATTTCAGCAGATATATTGGGGGCAGACTCCCTGAGGTTTTGACCATTTTCCCGGAAGAAAGAGAGGGTGCAATGGATCCCGTTAGAGCACCAGGGACAGGCGCGGCATGGCCCCTGACTTCAGCTTGGCAGAGAGACCAGGTTCCAGCAGGGGGCAGCAGTGACAGCAGAGGCCTCTTCCTCCAGTGAAGGTAGCGCAGGGATTTCTGCTTAGTCATTGGAGTCAACAGCCTGAGGTCAGCATCCCATACATAAGCTGGTATCTCAGGGATGTGTTCAGACACAGTGTCTCCTAAAAGAGGAAACTGGCGGAAGAATATGTTTGCACTCCTCAAAACTCAAGCTACGTGTCCTCACGAAAGACATTTGAACTCTCTAAACCTCATCTTTCTCATATGTAAATAGGAAGAAAAATAATAATTACCTTACTGGATTGTTGGAAGTTAAAATGCAAATATGAGAGAATGAAGTGCTAGCCTGGTACCAGCAAGTACTCAAGAAATAGTATGAGACGCACAGCCTGCAACTGAGCTGGTGAAAAGGTTACCACCCAGGAGCACAGAACCTGAGGACTTGCTACCTGATGAGGAGGAATCCAGGGTGGGGAGTGGGAGAGCATTGCTTTCTGCAGTTGAGAACACAGATCCATTGCTGGAGTGGGCTCTAGATGCATGCAAGAGTGCGTGGGAAGAAGAGTAGCCCAGACCCCGCTGAGCTTCTCAGGAGGTGATCCATACACACTTGGCAAAGACCTAAGACAAGAATTAGGTACTTTGTGTACAGAAATTTTGCTTCAAGGAGATTGAGGAAGAAAATCAGAGCTTCAGTGGGTTCATTGGAAAATACGCCCCAGCAACCCAGTCAACCTAAGAAACTTTTACATGAAGAGCTTACTCTCAGTGTTAATGTGGACTCATCAACAGCACGTAGCAAAATGGATTCAAACTCACTTAAGTTGGAAATAGGAATTTAAGTCTCCTGTATCTGAAGCACTGACAAAGCAACAGAAGACTGATCCAAAGCTAGGAACTCCCTCCTTGATATTCTCTCTGTTGAGGATCTGAGTGGAAGGCAAAATAACAGAGTTGATGAAGAACAGTGAATCTTTCCCAATGACTTCCTTGCCAGAACCTTTTGTACATTCCTCCTCAGAGGCTGTTTGGAAGCAACACATGTCCCAAATATGCCTTGGGTTCCCTTTTCCCCATGTCTTTGCCAGCCCTGCATGTTATCCATTTTTTACTTTTCCTAATCTAAAAAATCAAGGCTATGGTTTTTCCTCTGGTCATGTATGGATGTGAAAGTTGGACTGTGAAGAAGGCTGAGCGCCGAAGAATTGATGCTTTTGAACTATGGTGTTGGAGAAGACTCTTGAGAGTCCCTTGGACTGCAAGGAGATCCAACCAGTCCATTCTGAAGGAGATCAACCCTGGGATTTCTTTGGAAGGAATGATGCTGAAGCTGAAACTCCAGTACTTTGGCCACCTCATGCGAAGAGTTGACTCATTGGAAAAGACTCTGATGCTGGGAAGGATTGGGGGCAGGAGGAGAAGGGGACGACAGAGATTGAGTTGGCTGGATGGCATCACAGACTTGATGAACGTGAGTCTGAGTGAACTCCGGGAGATGGTGATGGACAGGGAGGCCTGGCGTGTTGCGATTCATGGGGTCGCAAAGAGTCGGACACGACTGAGCGACTGAACTGAACTGAACTGAATCTAATAAATCAAGATGTAGTTTAATTTTCAGCTTCCTGACCACTGGTAAGACTGAGGCTCTTTTCAAATGTTTATTGGGCATTTGTATGTCCTCTTAGATTTCCATTACTTGACTTTTACAACAGACTATAATCATCTTTAGAATCTCTCCTGTTGTTTCATTTCTGTTTTCTCCTCTGCTTTAAACTTTGTCTCTGATAAGCCTCTTTTAGGTGTGTATCATACCTTGAAGCACACACAGACTTTGTCTTCCTTTGGCAGATTTCCGGTAATAGGTAGAATCCTTTCATCTTTTGGCTTCATCATGATTCAGATACTGAAATGAAAACTAAAATAAATTTGCCAGTTTGGCTTTAACCTCAATTTAAATCTTTCTTGGCTGGATAAAAATCATCCACTTGATAGTATTTGATGTGTTTGCACTTTGTAAAGATCAGAGTTGAAGGCAGAGTACTGTGTAAAGGAGTTTCAAGAGGTTTAGAGTACTAGATTTAGGATTTTAAAATTCCTATGTGCATCATTCCACCAATTTCTGTATTACTTTCAGTAAATTGTTCCCCTTTCTCTCTCACAATGGGCGTGAGGAGGAGGGTTAAGCTGTATCAGTGACTGTTAACTCTGGCTACGCATTAGTTACCTAAAAAACTTTGAAAACTACTGATGCCCACCCACTGGCCAGTTAAATCAGAATCTCTGGGCATGAGATCTATGCACCAGTATTTTTATCAAGAGCCTCAAGTGGTTCTGATGGACACGAAGAATGGGAGTCACTAAATGGTCTTGTATATATCCCTAGTAAACATTTCTATGATCCTAAAACAGTTAAGTAGTGTGTGGAACCCTTGAGTGACTTTTAACCAAGTAAAATGGAGATTCTACTTATTTTCCACATAATGGAATGGAGTTTAGAACTAGCTTAAACAGATGGCTTGAGGGATATTTGCTAGTGGCTGAAATAGTTCATGAATCCTTTTGCTTTTACAAATCCTCTTATGGTATTCATGCCTCCAAATGAATTGTTACTATGGGCTTTTGTTGAGCTAAAAAGTAGATAAACACACATTCAAGTTCATAGCAATATTATTGATAATAGCAAAAACATGGAAGCAACCCAAATGTCCCATCAACAGAAGAATGGATAAGCAAAATGTGGTATATACATATAATGGAATATTATTCAGCCTTGAAAAGGAAGGAAATTCTGTTTCCTTTGTATGTTACAATATGGATGAAACCTGTGGACATTTTCTACATTAAATGTCAGTTACAAAAAGAAAAAAACTGCATTCCACTTACATGAAGTACTTAGAATAGTTACAGTCATAGAGACAGAAAGTAGAATTGTGGTTGCCAGGGGCTGGGGGGATTTTGGGGGTGGGAGGAGGTATTGTTCGATGGGTACATAGTTTCACTTTTGCAAGATGAAAAGAGTTCTGTGCATGGATGTTGGTGTTGGCTGCACAGCATGATGGATGTATTTAACGCCTCTCAGTTGCACACTTAAAAATGGTTAAGATGGTAAATGTGACATATATGTGTATTTTACTGCAATAGAAAACATTTTTAAAGTAGATGAACAAAGAGAGATAAACGTATGAACAATCTATCATGTAAATCACTGATTCAGAGGATGGCCTACAACCACTTCTTCTGTCCCCATTTAGCTGAGTTTAGAGCGTATAAAGTGAATTTTGCAGGTAAGGTTGTCAATGAAGAGGAAAGTTGTGTTTGCATTAAGATCCACTTCAATGAACAATCAATAGACATTCAGCCAATCACTTGATTATGAATTGCAAGCACATTTCACCCAGAAAGTATTGGGTAATAGCTTGTGTAGTATTGGGTAATGTGTCCAGTATAGGCTCTGACCCAACTTTACTAACAAAATATGATACTCTCTGTGCAAGGAACTCCGAGTATTACTGGGGAGACAAGACCCTGAAGACACAAAGATACTCCTTAACATTCCTCTTTATTGCCTAGTAGAGACTTATAAGGGTTTCCCTGGTGGCAAAAGACAGTAAAGAATCCGCCTGCAATGTGGGAGACCTAGGTTCAATCCCTGGGTTGGCAAGATCACCTAGAGGAGGGCATGACAACCCACTTCAGTATTCTTGCCTGGAGAATCCCATGGACAGAGGAGCCTGGTGGGCTACAGTCCATAGGGTCGCAAAGAGTCGGACATGACTACACAACAGAGACTTATAAATATAACAGGAGCAGCCTCATGTGAAAGTCAAGGGAGGAAGGTTTTGGGAGCCTTTTGCATCTCCATTTGGGAGTAAAATCAATGTGAGGGTACGCTTCTCCCTGAGAAGCTGCTTTGATCATGAAAACAAGAGCTTCATTTTTAAATCAAACTAGCATTTTCTTTCAGGTAATTATTGACCAGGCTGCTCTCTGGTGAGTCAATACCCAACACATGGCAGAGGTTGGTCCAGTGTAAAGTTTGATTTCCCAGGCTATATAGTTTCAGTGAAACATGAGATCAGAGCAGCAAAGGTTTGAGCTCTTCAGCTGCCCCTCCACCAAAAAAAAAAAAAAAAAAAAAACCACACATACGCAGCATGAAAGAATGTGCTAGTGTTCTTTGAAGTTTGACTTATATAACTTCAAATTTCAAAGAGAAATGCATTTTTCCTCCCACTGAATTCAGTTGCTTTAGAGGCAATCTGATTTTTTTTTAAATTAAATTTTGGTAGAACTGAAGAGTCCACTTAGCATTTGGGTTATCTTAGTAATATAAACCCAGGAACATTGTGAACCTCATATTTTGAGCCACAAGGACACAAAGATGAAGATGGTATCACATTGACCTGGAAGGACTCGCTCTAGGGAGAATCAGCTCCCACACAAAAGAGTGTTGTGAAGGACTGCCTCTTAAATGCTTCAACATACCTCTGCTGGCTTTTTAAGATAGAAGGAACATCTCTATGGTTTTCACTGACTCTCAGAGGAAATAAATGCTTATTAGATTTTTATTTATATATATATATATATCTTTTTATATTTATTTTAACTGAAGTATAGCTGATTTACAATGTTTCAGGCATATAGCAAAGTGATGCAGCTCTCTATACATTTCATATTCTTTTCCATTATAGGTTATTGCAAGACATTGAACACAGCTCCCTGTGCTATTCAGCAGGCCCTTGTTGCTCATCCACTTTGTACATAGTAGTGTGTATCTGTTAATCTCAAATTCCTAATTTTCTCTCTGTGATACTTTGGCCACCTAATGTGAAGCACTGACTCATTGAAAAAGACCCCAATGCTGGGAAAAATTAAGGACAGGAGGAGAAGGAGGGAGATAGAGGACAGGATGGTTGAATGGCATTACCGACTCAATGGACATGAGTTTGGGCAAACTCCAGGGGTTGGTGAAGGACAGGGAAGCCTGCTGTGCTGCAGTCCATGAGGTCGCAAAGAGTTGGACACAGTTTAGTGACTGAACAATAATAATTTGCCCTTTCCCTTTTCGTAACCATAAATTTGTTTTCTATATCAGTGAATCTTTCAATTTAATTTATATGTCTTTATATTTTGTTGAATTGTGGCAAAATACACATAATGAAGTTTATCATTCTAGCCATTTTTAAGTGTACAGTTTAGTGGCGTTAGGGCTTCCCTTGTGGCTCAGCTGGTAAAGAATCCACCTGCAATGCGGGAGACCTGGGTTCGATTTCTGGGTTAGGAAGAACCCCTGGAGAAGGGAAAGGCTACTCACTTCAGTATTCTGGCCTGGAGAATTCTATGGACTGTAAACTCCATAGGGTCACAAAGAGACACAACTGAGCGACTTCCACTTCCACTTTCTTTAGTGGCATTAGAACATTCACACCGTTGGGCAGCCATCACCACCATCCATCCACAGAACTCTTTTCATTTGTAAAACTGAAACTCTGCATCCGTTCAGCAATAACTCCCCATTGCTCCATCCCCAGCTTCTGGCAACCACCATACTACTCTAAGTTTGACTACTCTGGGGACCTCATATTAGTGGAATCATTTAGTATTTGTCCTTTCATAGCAGATTTATTTCGTTCGGTGTAGCGGGGAGCCTGGTGGGCTGCCGTCTATGGGGTCACACAGAGTCGGACTTGACTGAAGCGACTTAGCAGCAGCAGCAGCAGCAGCAGCAGTGTCCTAAAGGACGAGTTTTTTTAGAGGGCTAATATTTTAAAGTACTCATAAACAATCAATTGTACTTCTCCTAGCCAAGGTGGCTACACATCTTAATAGGAAGCTGCTTTTCAATGGTAAGAGGTACTGATAAGATATTCTGTGCATAGCTGAGGGAAACTGGCCTCACTCAGAAATTGTCTGAACCCATCCAAGGCTTCCCCCAGTGGTTCCAAGGGTAAAGAATCTGCCTGCAATGCAGGAAACACAGGAAATTCACATTTGATCCCTGGGTTGGAAAGATCTCCTGGAGAAGGAAATGACAACGCACTGCAGTCGTCTTGCCTGAGAAATCCCATGGACAGAGGAGCAGGCTCCAGTTCATGGGGTCACAGAAGAATCAGACATGACTGAGGGACTAAGCACAGCACAGCACAGGCTCTATGAGCTCTCAAGGACCCCAGCAGGGCTCCTAATAACTGTGGAGGTCGTGAAGCTCTTCCACAGAAGGGAGAGAAAAGGCAGCCGGTCTGACTCAGAGCTGCCACGCCAGCCCCCAACCCACACAGCTCTGCACTTGATTACGGGTGTGTATCGCCATCTGGTATGTGGGTTTAGCAGTAAGAATGAGAGAATCAGGCTCCCATGTCACATGTTGCTATTATTTTATTTAACACTTGTTATGTGGCCAACACTGCACCAAGCCCAGCATAAACCTGGAATTATTTGATAAAGTCTCTGTTATACAAGAGACACTCTTGCCAAACTTGCTACAGGAGATCAATTCTTCCAGGCCAATGAACAGTAGTCTCGTTTCCTCACGCCTTTCAAATACAGTTGTGATTGTTTAAATTCTGAAAGCTCTGCTATAGAATTTTTTTTTTTAAGTGCTATTTCAGTAAGAGTCTCGAGGCACATTTCACTGTAGTTCGTTAGGTTTCTATCTTGGAGGAGAATATATCCCTCCATATTCCATGGTGTTAGAGCAGAAAATGAAGCAACCATTTCTACTCGCTACATCCCTTGTGGTTTCTATTTAACCAAATAGCAATTTTGGCTGAAAGTTTAGCTAGTGATTTTAATCACAGTCTATGTGTTAGACATTAGCAAATAGAAATCTGTGTTTTCTTCATATGAAAGTCACTTCGGAGTACATTACTTTACCAGAATGTCTCCCAATGTTGTAATCCTTTAACTGAAAAGTTGGTAATATCCCATTACTTGCCAGTATTTATAAAAGACATAATACTTTCCTTTCTCTTATGCCTTTTGAAAGAGTCCATATTCTCCCCTGGGCTCCAGGGAGTACTGGGGTATGTGAGCGTCTTCTCCCTTCAATGGGGCTTCCCCCGTGCCTCACCTGCAGTGCAGGAGATACAAGAGACACGGGTTCTATCCCTGGATCAAGAAGATCCTCTGGAGGAAAGCATGGCAACCCACTTCAGTATCCTTGCCTGAAGAATCACATGGACAGAGGAGCCTGGCAGGCTACAGTCCACGGGGTTGCAGAGTTGGACACAGCTGAAGTGACTGAGCATGCAGGCACGCCCCCTTCAACTGGGAGACTTAAGTTTCATTTCTACAGCAGAGAGCCTCAGTCTTCAGTGAGCTTCCTGGGAAAGAGACAGTCTTTGATCTGCTCCCGGCACAACCTCATGCCCTGCTGGCTGCAAAACCAGATAGAAAATCCTTCCCTTTCCTCTTAACTAATATTCCTGCTCTCTGGTACATTTGCCTTTACAGTCTAATACTGATAACTGGCAAATAGAATGAGCTTTCTCTAAAAGCCTACACAGTCCCCTCTGAATTATATGGGATGTCTTATTCATTCCATAAGTAAATGTGTTTCATGACTGGGTTAGCTCTCTGGAATGTACTGAGGAATCAGAGAGAGTCGTTGTCCTTAAGGACCAGGGAGAGGATGTCTGTTCTGTTATTATGCAACTCATGACATAAAGCATGGAAAAGAGAAGGCTGTGGGAACTCAGAAGATGGGCAAATCTCTGAATTTAGGAGTGAAAATAACTGACTTGAACACATACTATGTATCTGGTACTGTGTTAGGCAGCTTTCATGAATTATCTAGTTCAGTTCTCACATCCCTCATATGATTAGGCATTTAACCCCTAATTTAGAAGTGAGGACACCAAGACTTGTCTATATATGAATGTTCACTCAGCTTTTATCCTTTTCATTGCACTAATCCATGCTGGTAACCCTTCCTACCTCATGTCCTGTCCTGACCCTGATCCCAACCACCCCCAAATTATGAGAAAGATAGGAAGGCTTCAGTCAACTTTTACCAGATTTGAACTACCTTCTAGTTGGCATCAGAAATTTGTGGGATGTGTAGGCAGAAGAAATGCACGTGTTCAAAGGATAGTTAAAAATGTAAAAATTTTTTTAAGAGTTTGCTTTTAAGAGTCATATAATTTATTTTGAGAATCACACAGAGAAAGCCCTTTGTATGCTTGTATAATTCTGTCTTCTCCTGTGACTCAAATTACAAAGGAAAAAACTAAGCTTGAGACATTAGTAATTTTACTGAAGATTTGCTGGAGGTAAGAAGAGACACAAAGCCAAAATAAAGAGAGGGATACTCTTCGGTGGAGAGAGCAGCTACCAAATTTCAGATTCAGCATGTCTTCCTAAGCACCTACCACACACTGTTACCTTTGAGACTTGTCTTCTACCATTTTATGTTCATAGCAAACCTGGGAGGCAGATGCTAATCTCCTCCAGCTGACATATGACAGAACTGAGGTCCAGATAATGATTGCGTCAGCCAAAAACTCATTTGGGCTTTTCCATAAGTTCACATAGAAAAACCCAAAGGATTCTTTTGGCCAACCCAATAGTGTGATGAACTTAGATTCACACTAAGGCCCTCTTCCTTCACAGGCAGCTTCTGATTTAGAAGCAGAGATCTAGACAGAAGCTTTTCAGCTGATTACAGTCTGGTCCAACAAAGCTGGACATGCAGCTTTCTCTAGACTATATTTTGTCTCCTTAGCACACTGAATGGCTTCCCTGGTGGCTCAGACGGTAAAGTGTCTGCCTGTAGTACGGGAGACCCGGGTTCGATTCCTGGGTTGGGAAGATCCCCTGGAGAAAGAAATGGCAATCCACTCCAGCACTCTTGCCTGGAAAATCCCATGGACAGAGGAGCCTGATAGGCTACAATCCATGGGGTCGCAAAGAGTCGGACACGACTGAGCGACTTCACTTTCACCAGCACACTGAATAAGAGACAGAGAACATTACCCCTGGGAACACATCTGTGTCCGGCCCATAGGATATATGCACAGACCTTGATTCCAGCTCAAGATTACGTTGCCCTGGATTAGCAGGGGCTGCCTCCATTCTACTCCTCCTGCCATCACTTGACCCGTAGAACTTTCTCAAGAAAAGCAAATGTTCTTATCTCGGCTTAAGGTCGTTGCCACCCAGCCCTCCAGGAACAGCAGGGATGGAGGCGCCTATTACCAGAGACTGCCACCAAGGGTAAACCTTTATGAGCAGGATCTTGCCTGCATCTGGCTTTCCATTGTGAGCATTTTACTCCAAGACCCAGCAGGTTTTAAGAGAATCTTCTTTCATGTTTCCTTAAGTTCATTAAGCAAAGTATGATCACAGAGTCTGAAGATACAGGTGGGAGGAAGGTTTGGGACGTTAGACTGTGCAAGTGAAAACCGTAACACTGTTTAAATTACTCCAAAGTTGATATCATCTTCAAAAATAATAAAGAAGAAATATTGCACAATAAGTCAGTCCAAATCTCAATCCCTGTGATCTAAGTATAATATGATGTTACCAGTTTACGTATTTTAAGGAGCATAGTAAAGCCTGGCACTTAGGTTATCAATTAGTATACAGTATAAGTGAACAAATGGATGGTGGTTTTAAGACCTTGTGAAAATCAACGGGGTCAACCTTCTCTGGATTAGGCTTAGTTTGAAATCTGTATAATAATGATAGAGGAATGTTTAGACATAAGAATCAGGGAAGAGTTAGTCCTCTAGTGCTCCTTTGTGTGTGTGTGTGTGTGTGTGTGCGTGTGCGTGTGTGCGTGCTAAGTTGCTTCAGTTGTGTCTGACTCTTTGCAACCCCATGGACACCCACCATGTAGCCCACCAGGCTCCTCTGTCGATGGGATTCTCCAGGCAAAAATACTGGAGACGGTTGCTGTGCCCTCCTCCAGGGGATCTTCCCAAGCCAGGGATCAAACCTGTGTCTTAACGTCTCCTGCATTGGCAAGAGGGTTCTTTACCACAAGCACCATCTGGCAAGCCCACAGTGCTCCTTTATTCTCCACCAAAACCAACATGAAACCCCTTTCTGGTGATACCTGCTCTGGATTCTGGCCTCTGCTGCTGTGGTTTCTTCTGGCTTCCCATTCTCCTCCGCTCCTTCAGTGTCTGTGGCTCTGTGCACTTCCCATTTTGTAATTTTCAGGGGAAAGGAGGCAAACAAAAGGGTTTGTCCTAAAGCCATAGAGTCATGCTTACAAGGAACAACTAGAAACTGCTTCAAAACAGGAAGGTATTGTCAACACTGATGACCTCCTCTTGGCAGGATGATGAGGTCTAAGTCAACCAGTCAGAATTCTCTAACCTCCTTGGAGATGAGCTCAAGGACCAAGCCTCTCTCGTGGACACCGAAAGAGTTCTAGTGGGCATTTTAAAGGACCATAAGTTCTATCACAAGTAGCATACGCTTTAAAGTCCTCTGGAAATGTGTTAATGAAACTTGAATGCAATTACAGATCCCATTTGTTAATCCTGGTTGTTTCTCACAGAGGAAGATAATGTTTCTCACTCATTGGGTATTAGAGGAGTCAGGTCTCTGAGGGGGAATTTAACCAAAGTCTCCCAGAACAATTGGTAAGCAGGTGGATTAACACATAAATGAATTAAGCTTTTAAGGAATGTATATAGGATAGCTTTATTCAATTGGCCTGTACAGTCTTAAATTCCTTTTAAGGACAACTTGGCTGAGAATTTAAACTCTTTGATATTTTAAAGAAATTTTAAACGGCGTTTAGCTCCCAGAGTTTTGATTGTTAAGATTCTTCCTTCATTTACACTCATGCAAGTACATTGCAGAAGTTCCAAAAATAGCATCCTTTTTTAAGGTTAAAATTGTTTTTCTTAGTATTGATTAAATTTCTTTTAAAATATCCAGTCTTGGGGCTCTTTTATTTCAACCGTGCATGATCTCATGTGAAACATTTAAGTTCTCAGCCTAAGTGTATACACAGCATTAATATTATTGAATCAGCTTTTCTATTTCTGATTAAATATTCAATGCACTTTTAAACTTTTTCCAAGGTATAAGTGAAGTCGCTCAGTCGTGTCCGACTCTTTGCGACCCCATGGACTAGTAACCTACCAGGCTCCTCCCTCCATGGGATTCTCCAGGCAAGAGTACTGGAGTGGGTTGCCATTTCCTTCTCCATGGTATAGCCCTCTGATATTTACAAACGGATGAACAAGAAACAAAGTTATTTGCTTTATTTGTTTTCTCTCCTTTCTCTCTTGGTCTCCTCCTTCTCTTCTACGTCTTCCTAGTCTTCTTTTCCTTAATCTTATTCTTATCCCTTTCCTTCTTCCAGAAAGATTTCCATTAGGGAATAATCTGTTTCTTTGCTATTAAAAATGTATGGATTGAATCTCCTTTTTCATCTTAGAGACCAAGCTTGGTATTCATCTAATGTGAAAGCATTTATTCTCTAAGTAACCTGATGATTTTCTATAGTGGTTGGGAGAATCCCTTTTAGATTTATACCTCTTACATCTTCTTATAATCCTTTTATGTGTAACTTCAGTGAAAAACAATTGTATATACAGTGTGACCTGCCGTGCTAGGGTCCAATCCCGAGAAATTGTATGGACTGATTTTCAGCAGTAAGAGCACGAGCTAGTGAGCTTGGACTGCCTTAGCAAACCGCCATAAGACTGAGTGACTTTAACGACAGGAATGTATTTCTGCCAGGCAGGAGGCAGGGAAGTCCATATCTTGTTGCTGGCTGGTTTAGTTTCAGGTGAGGACTCCCTTCCTGTCTGTCTGATGGCTGTCTTTTGGCTCAACCCTGTCCCCACATGGTGGAAAGAAAGCTCTAGTGCCTGTTCTTCTTCTCAGAAGGACACCAGCCCTACTGGACTAGGGCTCCACCTCATTTAACCTGCATCAGTCACCTCACAAGCTCTGTCATTAAACATAGTCACATTGCAGGTTATGGCTTCAACACATGGATTTTGAGGAGACACAATTCAGTCCTTAACAGTGCTTGAACTTTTATTAAACATCAGTAAAGCCACATTCCTGTAAAGTAACACACTATGAATCTACATTACTTATATTAACAAAATATAAATATGTAAGATATGTAGGATACAAAACTATTTCCAAATCAGTCATTCCGTGATTTATTAGTTGATTTCTTCAGCATTTTGTTTCAAAACATGATGTTCTCTCAGTGTTTCCATTTTAAAGTAATCTTTACTAATAAGATTTTTTTTTTGAGTCTACATAATGCCAAGTATCCAGAAGGCAAATGCAAAATTCTTTCATCTAAATATTTACTGACACAACCTCTGTGTGGCAAGTCTTGACTACAAAAGTGACGTTGATTAAGCTCTGTGCACACCAATAATTGTTTGTTCCCTTTGGAGAGGTACACAGTCTGTCAAAACACCTGAATTATTTCTACTTTGCAAATAAATTTAATGAAGGAGATGCTTTATAGGTCACAGTTTAGGAAAGGTGACATCTTTATTATGAAAAGAGCCAAGGTTTAATTTGTAATCTGTAAAACAAACACAAATAGGCTGGCCTAGATTGGTCTGTTTTTTTCTGTTCCAAAATTCTGTAATATACTTTATTTTGAGATTTTCATTTTCAAAAAGCACAGTCAGATCAGAAAATGTGACTTATTTTTGTCATATAAATTTTCATCCTAAGCATAGTAGATAGCAGGCAACTTTTTAACAGTTCACTACTGATATAGTGTAAGTCTTAATAGGTAGTTGGATTATTTGAGCCAAATAATTTGCCAATCTCAAGGCTAGGTAATTTTTTTATTTAAAATATTGCAATTGTGAGATCCTGGACTGTGACAATCATGAATATTTATAAAATTTTATTCTTTGAAAAACTTCAGTACTGGCATTGTATAGTGATAGACATATATATAAATCAATGGAATAGAATTGAGAGTCGAGAAATAAATCAATGTATCTATTGTCAACTTATTTTTGGCAAGGATGTCAAGACAATTCAAAAAGAAAGAATAATCTTTTCAAACAATGGTACTGGAATACCTAGATAGTCACATGCAAAAGAATGAAGCTGGACCCTCACCTCTCACCATATACAAAAATTAATTCAAAAATGATCAAAGACCTAAAATAAAAAGGTAAAACTATAAAACTTTTGGAGAAGGAAATGGTAACCCACTCCAGTATTCTTGCCTGAAGAATTCCATGGACAGAGGAGCTTGGCAAGTTACAGTCCATGGAGTAACAAGAGTCAGACATGACTTAGTGACTAAACCACCAAACCATAAAACTTTTAGAAGAAAACATAGGGTTAAATTCTTATGACCTCATATCTGGCAATGGATTCTTAGATATAGCACCAAAAGCACAAGCCATAAAGTAAAAGTAGATAATTTAGACTTCATCAAAACCAAAACCTTTGTGCATCAAAGAACACCATCAAATAGCAGGGCAGGAGGTGGGGGAGGGGATAAATTAGGAGTTTGGGATTAACACATGCAAGCTGCTAGATATAAAATATATGAATAACAGAGGCCTACTATATAGCTCAGGGTATTCTACTCAATAGGCTTCCTTGGTGGCTCAGCAGTAAAGAATCCATCTGCCAGTGCAGAAGACAAAGGTTTGATCCCTGGGTTGGGAAGATCTCCTGGAGAAGGAAATGGCAACCCACTACAGTTTCCTGCCTAGGAAATTCCATGGACAGAGGAGTCTGGCGGACTACAGTCCACAGGGTTGCAAAGAGTTGAATACGACTTGGCAACTTAACAACAATTCTACTCAATAACTTGTAAACACATACTGGCAAAGAATCTGAAAAAGAAAATACATACATGCTGCTGCTGCTAAATCGCTTCAGTCGTGTCCGACTCTGTGTGACCCCATAGACGGGGGCCCACTGTCTCTGGGATTCTCCAGGNTCAATAACTTGTAAACACATACTGGCAAAGAATCTGAAAAAGAAAATACATACATGCTGCTGCTGCTAAGTCGCTTCAGTCGTGTCCGACTCTGTGTGACCCCATAGACGGGGGCCCACTGTCTCTGGGATTCTCCAGGCAAGAGCACTGGAGTAGGTTGCCATTTCCTTCTCCAATGCGTGAAAGTGAAGTTGCTCAGTCGTGCCCGACTCTTAGCGACCCCATGGACACCAGGCAAGAGTACTGGAGTAGGGTACCACTGCCTTCTCTGAAATATATACATACACTTATATATATATATGTATGTATACATACAACTGAAGCCCATAGTAATCTCTCTCTCTTTTTTTTTTTTTTTTTGGCTATTCGAGGTCTTTGTTTCTGCTCAGGCTTTTCTCTAGTTGAAGCAGGCTACTCTCTAGTTGCAATGTGGGCTTCTCGTTGCAGAGGCTTCTCTTTTTGCAGAGCTCAGGCTCTTGGAATGAGGGCTTCCTTAGTTCTGGCTCCCAGGCTTCAGAGCGCAGACTCAGTAATTGTGGCACTTGGGCTTAGTTGCTCTGTGCCATGTGGGATATTCCCGGATTAAGGATCAAACCTGAGTCTCCTGCATTGGCAGGTGGATTCTTTACCCCTGAGCTACCTGGGAAGCCCAGTAATTTCAATTTTTTAATAACTGCAAAATATTAGAGTTTTGTTTTTTAAGAAAACTTCCTTTGTGATTTTTACTCAATGTACAAGAACAAAAATGCATACTTAATATGTTCTTATGCACTGTCTAATACAACAATTTAGTCTAATTGAATGTCCAAAGAGAATATTTTAGATAAGTTGGCTAGCCTGCCTCAGGAAGTTCTTGCTGACTGGGGGTGGTAGAGAAGTGGTTTAGAGCACCATTGACTTAGGCATCTGTCTTGACTCTGTCAAGACAAATTGTGAAAAGCCGCTTTCAGCTTTCTTCTATCGTGATCTGTAAAATAGGTTTGATTATAATTCAGTCTTCAGTGAAGATATAATTAATTGAAACAATAAAGTGGGTATATTTAGCATACAGTAATCATTTTAAATGTGTGTCTTTTTTTTTTTTTTGGATTAGGCATTTTTCACTTGGCATAATAAGCATTCTACTGGAGGACTATGTATAATCTAGTGAACTACACTGGCTCTCTCTCTTTTTTTTTTTTTAAGTATCACAGCAGATTTGCCATGGACTTAAGTATTTACACCACAGAAAATGTGCTTCATTTGTAACCAGAGCCAACATGATGTTTCCCTGAGGATGGGCAGAAAGCCAACCACATTTACTTGGTTCCAGAAGTTAGTATTTCACTTTGTCAGGGTGTGACTTACATCATAATTGCTCAAGCCATATTTTGTTAAGTGTGAAAAACAAATGCTTTCCTTGTGTCCCCGGGAATAGAAAGTCATTAAACATCTTGTAACACCTTAATGTTTTAGTCAAGATATATGGTACAGAAAGTTAGACTGATGGTGTTTCTCTCCTTGCAACCTCTGCCCTCAGCTTCTGTCATTCTTCTTTAGAAAATGAACATTTTCCTCAAGGCTTCCCTGTAGGTTCTAGTTATGTCCCTTGGATCTTGAAAATGAGAATTTGGAAATGGTTACAATCCTTGGTGCTTGGATAAATGATTTACAAGTTTATCTTGTCCCTTTGTAAGAGCTTGGCTGTACAGAGCAAGTCTTGTCAAAAATCAATTCTATGATTACAGATTTACCAAGAGCTCTGAAATGTCCTGTCCATTTTTGAGAAGTCATGAAAGAATTAGTCACTGACCTGGAGATTATAACTCCTTAAATTAAAAGCAAATAACATACTCCCATTTTATTTTCCTATTTTCTCATTAGTGGGAGACATTTTTGTTTCATGGGAAGCATAACACAGTATAGGAAGCAGAATATAGCAATTTGGGTCATTAGATTAGAATGAAGAATTTAACATTGCTGACTGAGAAATCTTACTTTCTGGAATAATTATAGTTATGTTGTAGCCTAGATTATTTGACCAAATAGTTTTCCACAAAACAAGGTGCTTCCATGCACATTCACATGCTAAGATGCCCCAGTCGTGTCCGACTCTTTGCAACCCCATGGACTGTAACCTGCCAGGCTCCTCTGTCCATGGGATTCTCTAGGCAAGAATACTGGAGTGGGCAGCCATTCCCTCCTTCAGGGGATCTTCCCCACCCAGGGATCAAACCCACAGCTTTTAGGACTCTTGCATTGACAAGTGTGTTCTTTACCAGCTGAGTCAGCTGGGAAGCCCAAAGGGACCCATATTCCATTACAATTAGTGCTAAAAGAAATTTTCTTGTAGAAGAAAAAAGAAAATGTCTTTTATTAGGTTAAAAATGCTTTCCTGTTTCTGAACACTGCAGTTTAGGTATGACCTGTCTCTTATACACATCTTNAGGAGAAGGTGATGACCGAGGATGGGATGGCTGGATGGCATCACGGACACGATGGACATGAGTCTGGGTGAACTCCGAGAGATGATGATGAACAGGGAGGCCTGGCGTGCTGCAATTCATGGGGTCGCAGAGAGTCGGACACGACTGAGCGACTGAACTGAACTGAGCAGCGTTTAAATTACCTAATGCACCAATGTTAAACACTTTAATCCTTCATTACGGCTAAAACAGAACTGTGGATCATATAAATGCAAAAGACTTTATCACCAAGCCTTTATCTTTTAAAATTGAACAACACATACGTTTGAAGGATGTGTTGTCTCCCTGTATCTGGTCCTCCCTGACTTCTCATTGGGTTCTTTCAAAATAATCACCGAGAGGTTGGCAGATCAATATTTAGTCTTATCTACGTGCATACACACAGTTAAGACTATGTAGATTTGTTTTTGTGTTTTTGTTTGTTTTAAAGATAAGCTAATAACTGTTGTATTTACTAAGTAATTTCATATTTTATATTGTCTGCTTGAGAACTTAACATTTCCAGCAGTTTAATAAATTAGAATAATCTAACTTTGAAAAGTGAGTCAGTCAGTGTATTGGATTAAATAGATCAGAAATAGTTTTAGGGACTTTCCTGGCGATCCACTGGTTAAGACTCCAAGCTTCCAAGGCAGAAAGTGTGGGTTCGATCCTTGCTGAGGAAACTAAGATCCCACATGCTGCACAGCATTGTCCACCCCCCCTCTCCCACCAAAGTTTTAAAGGCATTGCTGAGTTGAAAATGTAAAGGGCATTTCTGAGGTCAAAAAGAAGAAGAAACTGAAAACTACAGTGGGAAGCAGTCTTCTCTTTCTTTTTTAGTTTCCACTGCTAAGAGGATTGTATTTAACAGCCATGCGGAGATAAGATAAATGCCTTTGGCTCCCTGAGAGGGTTAATTGAAAATGAGACGGTCACTAAAGCCAGGACTCTCAAAGAGCTAGCTACATCCTCACTTAAAGTGTGTTAGAAAACTTTGCCCACCAGCCTAAGTGATAAGAAGAAAAACTATATGGCTTCTGCTCTCAGTGTGGAAAATCTCCTTTAATCTCCTGTAATCATAGACCTACTCTCATGTAGGGGTAGGATTAATATTTGCACCATCTTTATGCTCTCGAACTGCCAAACTGAGAAATTATGTAAGTAGTTTTGAAGAGTGAAAATTTGGCCATACATGAGCAAGTTTTCTGGCGAGAAATGCCAGATAGCATAGGATTACCACAGCCGAAGTGCCAGTGAAGATGAGTTCACAATAAAAGTTATATAACACAAAACAACAGTGGACCATGGCAGAGCAAGTCAGCAGACACAACAAGCAATACAATTAGGACATCTCACACTTTACATAATTAATCTATTGGATGGCAATTATAAAAGAAATATTTTAAAAATGATCAAAGCGNATAACACAAAACAACAGTGGACCATGGCAGAGCAAGTCAGCAGACACAACAAGCAATACAATTAGGACATCTCACACTTTACATAATTAATCTATTGGATGGCAATTATAAAAGAAATATTTTAAAAATGATCAAAGCGGTAAAAGAAAGTTAGAAAACAGTTCTTAGTATACTTGAAAAAAAAAATAACAGGACTTCGAAAAATGAAGAAAGTATGATAGATTAAAAAAATCAGTGCTTGAATTAATTTGCAATTTAGACTCAAGGAGAGGATTAGTAAATTGGAGCTAGCTCTGAAATGAAGAATAGGCTAGATTAAAAAAGTTCAGCGGGTATTTAATAGGAAAGAATGGAGAGAATAAAAGAGAAACAACGTTAACGGTTTGAGGCTTTACCAGAATTTATAAAAGACATGAAATCTCAGTCCAAAAAGCATTAATACAAATGTTGATCATGAAAATAAATTAGATTATGCTAAGATTTACTTAATTTTATACTTTATAATTTATGTAACTTTATAATTTACTTAATGTTATACTTTAATTGCAGAATAATAAAGAAAAGATTTTAAAGAAAGTATTTGTCTTTTATTTTTATACTTGAACGGTAATTTGGTAATGTAAATGTTATTATTGGGCCATATTTTCTTTTTCTCAAGATTTTGTAGGTAGTGGTCTGTTTCATCCATTATTGAATGCTCTGTGGAAAAGTCAGCTTGTTTTATTTTTCCTTTAATTTATCCTTTGCCTCATTGCTGGCTGGATTCAGGAATTGACAGTTGGAGCATCCTATATAAATTTACCTGTCATGCTCTGATGCTCATTGACTAGATTCATTAATGGTATGTAATTTTAAATTTTATTTTTAAAATTATCATATAGTTAAATGGATCTTTTTTAAGGGTACATTTCTATGGCTTTTGATACATGTACAAATTTGTGTAATCCTCACCACAACCAGAATATAGAGCAAATATACCATCCCTAAACCTCCCTCTTGCTCTCTCTTTATACCCTTCCCCATCTCTGTAAAATTTTTCAACTGCAGATCCATTCTCCATAAGTAGAGTTTGGCTTTTTAAGAATGTCATATGTATGAAATAATAGTTTGTAATCTTTTGAGCCTGACTTATATTATTCAGCATAATGCTTTTGAGACTCATCTAAACTGAATGTATAAGTTGTTCTTCCCTTTTTATTCTTGAGTAGGGTTCTAGTGCATGAATGAATGACATTGTGTTTATTCATTCACCTATTCAGCGACATTTGGATTGTTTTTAGATTGGAGCTTTAATAGAGAAGCTGTAGTGTTTCTTAGGTGGCTCTAGTTGTCATGAATCCACCTGCCAATGCAAGAGACATAAGAGATTTGGTTTTCATCCATGACTTGGGAAGATCCCCTGGAGGAGGGGATGGAAACCCACTCTGATACTCTTGGCTGGAGAATCCCCATGACAGAGGAGCCTGGCAGGCTACAGTCCATAGGGTCGCAAAGAGTCAGGGGCAACTGAAGTGACTTAGCCTGCACACATGCACAGAGAAGCTACAAATATTTGTGTGCAGTTTTGACGAAACACACAGTTTTATTTTTCAGGGTATATATTTAGGAGTGGGATTACTGGGCCATATGTTAATATATCTTTCAGTTTATAAGAAACTTCCAGTTTTCCAGAATGATTGGACCATTTTGCATTCTCATCAGTAATGCATGACATGTCTAGTTTCTCTGCATCATCATCAGTACTTGATATTGACAGTATTTTAAATTTTCAGCTGTTACAATAGATGTGTGCTGGTATTTCACTGTGGTTTTGCATTTTCTTTGTGACTAATAACATTATTGGAAAAGACTCTGATGATGGGAGGGATTGGGGGCAGGAGGAGAAGGGGATGAGATGGCTGGATGGCATCACCGACTCGATGGACGTGAGTTTGAGTGAAGGAGTTGGTGATGGACAGGGAGGCCTGGTGGAGAAGGCAATGGCACTCCAGTACTCTTGCCTGGAAAATCCCATGGACGGAGGAGTCTGGTAGGCTAAGAGTAGGACACGACTGAGCGACTTCATTTTCACTTTTCACTGTCATGCATTGGAGAAGGAAATGGCAACCCACTCCAGTGTTTTTGCCTGGAGAATCTTAGGGATGGGGGAGCCTGGTGGGCTGCCATCCATGAGGTCACACAGAGTCGGACGCGACTAAAGCGATTTAGCAGCAGCAGCAGCAGGGAGGCCTGGCGTGCTGCAATTCGTAGGGTCGCAAAGAGTCAAACATGACTGAACAACTGAACTGAACTGAACTGAATAACATGTTAATGAAATGTCTGCTTTAGTCTTTTGTTCATTTTTAAGTTGGGTTGCTTGTTTTCTTATTGTTGAGTTCTGAGTGTTTTTTTTTTATGTATTCTGTATGCAAATTATTTGTTGGATATGTGATCTGAAAATATTTTATTGCAGTCAATAGCTGTCTTTTCAATCTTTTAGCAATGTCTTCTCAGGGTAAGCTTTTAACATTTTGATGAAGTTCAGTTTATTTTTTTTTCTCTAAAGGATCATGATTTGGCATCATAATTAAGATTGCTTTGCCTAACTCAGCTCACAGATATTTTCCTTCTTTCTTTTTCCCTAAAAATTTTAATTTCATCTTTTATCTTTAGGTCTGTGATCCATTCTGAGTTAATTTTCAAATGTGATGTGAGTTATGGATCGAGTTCCTTTTCCCATATGAATATTCAGTTACAGTGTCATTGAATTGCTTTTGTACATTTGTTAGGGGAAGCACACTGATTGAAACCGCCCACCCTGGCCAGGCACCATAGCAACCATTTGCATGAGNCGACATGATAACTTGGCTGCTCTCTCTTTTTCTTTCATGGCTCCAGCCTTAACAAACTCTATTCTCTTTATCTCAAGGCTTCTGCATTCTGCCTTCTTTCTGTATATGTCATGGTTCCATTCCTTTCTTTACATCTCAAGTTCGAACCCCCCCACAGAGAGTAACAGGTCAACTGTCATTCCAGAATGGCGTGTTCTCTTGGGCAGAATTCTCCAGGCAGATTACTTACATGTCATTGGGCAACTTATAGATAACTGTCCTTAGATCAGGTACTCACCTCTAGTCTAACTGTGCATGACTAAGGTGGATGAATCACAAGGTACAAAGGGTGGAGAAGGAGCCGTGCGTCTGGCAGGAACTCTGAAGGATTCCAGCAGGAGGCACTGTACCTGGCAGGCATGAGACGTAGCCTGTCCATCCCAACAACCCTGTCCATCCCAACAACCCTGTCGCACAGCGTGGTGAATACATAAAGAACAAACATCCTTATGATGGGCTAGAGCGGCGGTTTTCCAACATGCTTAGCAGGCAGTCTTAAGCTTTGCCCGAAGGAAAAGCTTAGTAGGTAGGCTCCCTATGCTCTTTTTCAACCATAGCAATTTCATATCGTTTTTTTTTTACATGTTGGAATTTCAAGTAAAAGTTTTACTTGAAATGAACCTTCCTTTGTTAACAAATAGTGAGTTGAGAGCCACTAAGCTATAGGAACAGAAAAACTTTTGTTTGGATAATTTTTTTAAAATAGTGACACTTTAATTTTTAAAGAATAAATGTTACTAAGATATACAATGAAATATAAAATATGAATGAAGTATTTACCCAGTTTTCTATAAAAGGCTTCTGAGAAGGGTAACAGGAAAATAGAACAAGATTATTTAACATTACTTTCTTCATCCCAATTTTTTTTGTCTTGGATATTATCATGAGAAAGTATTTAATTATGATTTTAAATATTTATTTCATCAGTAGGATAAAAATTTTTATACCAACAAGTAGATTACAAGTTCAAAGTGTTAAAAGCAGCATATTATTAAAGCTGTCTTGGTTGATTTAGTTGACAGATACAGAAAAGTCTATATTAAGTGCTAGGTGCATTAACAGTTAACTACTTGTGATCAGTGGGGATGTGTTGGAGGACAGAGGAAACGATAAGTGTCCACTGAACTGAGAAGGTATCTTGAGATGGAAAAATGAGGCAGGCAGCTCTATATAATCAATGGACCGGTTTTTTATACTCAAAAGTTGGGATCAGGATCCAACAGACAAAGATCTGGATGCATTTGCAAATGCACTCCAAACAGTCAAGGAGCCATTGGGGCAATGTTATAGTTACCCTGGGTATGGGGGTAGGCATTTGGAAATAGGATGTGCATTCGTAAGTCAAGATTCACAAACTGGTCACTAATCTTGTCAGCGCTGGGAACCTGTCAGTGAAGATTTTCCTCATTGTTTGGAGACTAACAGAGAATAGAAACCATCTGGTCTTAATGATTATTAAACATTATCTTTTAACCACAAAGCTCTTGACTTTGGAGAAGTGATTTACTACACAGTGCAATCCTGGATCAAGTCAGTGAAAGGAAGGAGAAACTGTAAGGGCCCAAGATGGCATCAGTTATGCTAACAGCCATACAGGATGCATCACAGCTATCACACACATGCCTTATATGTTAAATCAAGGCATACATTTTATTTTGTCATAACAGTTGTATTTGTTATGCTCAGTCTTAATGAAGACTACCCAACCCTACCCAACTATGTCAGAAACTGTGCTGTCAGTTAGAAGGGAGACTGGAGGGGACTCAGCCCTCCAGTTACTAGAATTAAACCCAAACCATCACCTGAGGCTGGAAAGTAACATCCTCTTGAAGTTGAATAATAACATCAGTACCAAAGAAGATCCACACCCAGCTGGCGCACAATCCATATCTGAAGCATAGAATGGTCATCTGGCAAGAAATTTTTTTTTTTAACTGAAGGCAGCTTGATGGTATTTATAAACATGAATTACAATTATAACTGAGGAGCCATATCCTTATTCTATGACTTAGGACATGCCAATATCTGTTACTTACTTAAAAGAGGACTGATTCATCCAATAAGATGTCAAGCCATAGTTACTTGTTAAAATGACAAAATTATCTAAAACTTTCTCCTAAGCCTTCCACACCATAGACTGAGCAAATACACAGATTCTTCTCTTTAGAATGCTCTTCTAGTGCCCTGTTAAACTGATGCAGGACCACAGCCTTCCTTTTAGTCCTCTGAACATCTTAGTGTGTCTCGGGTTTAAGCTGAAAACTATTCAACTAGTTTTATTTCCTAGAAACATAACTGTTAGAGTGAACGTTTTAAAATACCCAGATATGGACACTCTGTTGTGTGTGTGTCATCTGTCCCGACCAGGATTACACCAGAGAATTCTCAATGCAGAAACCACCAAGAGCAAAAGGGAAGGACAGTTGCAGGGAGCAACTTGGGCATGGGTTATTCTCTTCTCCATGGCTCATTTCCAGTTTTATTCAACTTCCTGATTGTGCTGACCTTCTTGTCATGTTTTACTTCGTATTTACATGAAAAATGAGGAAGTTAGGGTGAAAGTAAGTGTCCTGGGCAATAATGAACTTTACATGGAAAGTCATTGGCATCAAGAACAACTAACAACAGTGGAAACATTGAGATTTTTTCCAATGTGTTTTCTTTTTTAATAAAACAATAACTGGCTGCTAGTCTTCACATTAGTAAATAATTAATCACCTCTTTCTTTTTTATGAACTCTTATTTGCATGTAAGCTTCTAAACAATCAGGTGAGATGGAGCCTTGATTTATTGAAGTGGATATGCATAAACATTGTTATGGGAAAAAATAACCATGCCATAAACATATTGCACTAATTAATTTTTATTCCTATGTGTGCTTAAGCCTGCAGTGTGGAGCTTGGACCTAGCTTATCCAAACTAAAAATAAGGCCCTAATATAACTGTGGTAAAACTTTTCCCTCTGACATAAATACCCCTATAAAAATGTCCCAGCGCAAAGGAAGAATTAAATGATTTACACTTGGGTTTATAGTTCAAAGCTTGAAGCCATATTTATACAGGAGAACAGCATTCACACACAGCACGATCTATGTAAGGTTGTTAGGCTGAGGGGCAGTCTTCAACTGACAGTGAAGTCAGTTCCATCACTGTAGTGTGTTGCAAGTCAATTTCCAGATGGTCTTAACTCACTCTTCACCGTACCCAACTATGTCAGAATCTGTGCTGGCAGAAGGGAGCCTGGCGGGGACTCAGTCCTCTTGTTACTGAAAAAAAAAAAACAACTCCAAACCATGACCTAAGGGTGGCAAGTAATATCCTCTTGAATTTGATTAACAGCATTAGTACCAAAGGAGAACCATACCCAGCTGGCACACAATCAGCATCTGTGGAATGTAAGTTAGAAGTTCTTTTGTTGAAGATTATTGACTGAGCAACTGAACAGCAACAAATCATTAGAAATAGAGTATATTCAGGGGGGAAAATGAAAGAAATAGTAATGATAATATGGTAATCCCATAACACTGATGAGTATATACTATTCTACTTTTATACGTGTTTAAAACTTTTCATATTTAAAGCTTAAGAAGACAGTTTAAAATTAATTTCCATATCTTTTTATAAAGGAGACTTTAGAGGATATGTTTCTTTATGTGTAGTTTCATAAAATAGTACAAAGTTAATTTAAATCACTAAGATACCAAAATCATTTTCTGACTATTTTCTCCTACTTATACATCTACACATGAGTGGAATTCATTCTTGATTAGTTAAACTGAGTAAGACAACATGACATCAGCAAACACACTTTCCAGGTACCTCGAGGGCCATGATTTCTCAAGCTGGGATTGTACTAAGAGAAGAAAGTATCTGCTCCAAGAGAGGGTACAAGAGCCCATCTGCTTATTACCAGGTTTTGTGGTTCAGCAGCTAAGTCGTGTCCAACTCTTTGCGACCCCATAGTTTGCAGCACACCAGGCTTCCTTCTCCTTCACTATCTCCCAGAGTTTGCTCAGATTCTTGTCCACAGTGATCTAACCATCTCATCCTCTGCCACCCNGGTTCAGCAGCTAAGTCGTGTCCAACTCTTTGCGACCCCATAGTTTGCAGCACACCAGGCTTCCTTCTCCTTCACTATCTCCCAGAGTTTGCTCAGATTCTTGTCCACAGTGATCTAACCATCTCATCCTCTGCCACCCTCTTCAGTTCAGTTCAGTTCAGTCACTCAGTCGTGTCCGACTCTTTGCGACCCCATGAATCACAGCACGCCAGGCCTCCCTGTCCATCACCAACTCCTGGAGTTCACTCAGACTCACATCCATCGAGCCAGTAGCAAACAGTAAATTCTCCTGGAACCACTGGGCTTTTTCAGGCAGATGATTTAAGGAGCGCAGGCTTGAGCTGTTAGAAATTGTGCTAGTATTTGCTTCAGTCTCTTGGTGCTGGGAGGGGCAGGGCCAGAGTGGACAAAATCATTCATGCCGAGAATCTGTGGGTTTTATAGGCCAATGTTGCAGTCCAGTTGAAAAGAGGCATCAGAGGAGCTTGACCACAAGTTGATCAAGCAGACAGTCCTTGTCATGGCTCAGAGTTTCCACTAAAAAAATCCTGTTGCACATGAAATACACTACTGTTCCTTGAAGACCAGTATCAGTTCTAGCATAGGACGCCTCCCAGAAGGCATCTTAGTTATCATGGAAAGGAAAAGAAAGAAAATCCTTGTGATGACTTTCAAGATATAATTTCCAGCAGATCCCTGACTGTTTCACAATGTGAATGGTCAGTCCAGAAGTGAGACTATCTTCAGGTGCTCAAGGATGTGTTCCAGAATATGATGGGCATGTTGTGCCCATCATGTGGGAAAATATGTTGTTGGAAAATACAGAGGAGATTTAGAAAATAAAAAGGAGATTTAGGACAGGAGAGATTGCAGATTTACTTTGTAGATAGAGCTGTTTATATGTTTGTTTTCCTTATCAACATAGAATGCTTTCCTTTTTTGCTACCTTCCTTTTTTTTCTTTTTTCCAATTCAGGTAATTGTAGAGAAGACCTCTTTTAGTAACACTTAAACCAAACAGAAAATAACATGTGTCTGAAAATGCAAAATTAAAACAGGACAAAAACTACACAAAATGAAAATCTCTTCTAAATTGACTCCTTCCCATCTAATCTTTTGCTTTCCTGGTGGCTCAGACAGTGAAGAGTCTGCCTGCAATCCAGGAGATTCACGTTTGACCCCCGAGTCAGGAAGATCCTCTGGAGAAGGGAATGGCAACCCACTCCAGTATTCTTGCCTGGAAAATCCCATGGACAGAGGAGCCTGGTGGGCTACAGTCCATGGTGTTGCAAAGAGTCAG